>CM030362.1:191296672-191628558 GCA_017893485.1 Hemerocallis citrina
CCCTTTTACCCCGAAACATTCTCAAGATAAGCGGGATCGAAGATGAGTTGTTCGATCGCGATCAGTCGCGAACGAATGGTTAAAAACCCCGACTCAGGATAAGGATTTCAACTCCCAAACTCTTAATAGACTTACTCTATTTATCTAAGACAGTTGATGATAAGCTCAAAACAACAGAAACAGAGCATGAAGTATCAAATTTTGTAAGCTCCAAACAATAGAAAACTAGATTTTATAGTAACTGACGTTGGATGCGTATGTGTTGGGTACTCATTTAAGCCTTTTGGTGTTTGATTCTCTCCAACTGTTTGTTGGTGTAGGCCGTGATGCAAAACACTTTATGGTCTGAATAATTATTTCAAGCTTGTTGTATTTATTCTTGATTATATATCTATCATATCCTAGTTGGCGCGGCACCCCAATGCAGCCCTAGTTATGAATAGTGTGTTCTGAGCCTACTGGTTTTTTTTAAACCACATGTTCAGTGTCTGTTGTTCGGAGCTTACAAAATTTGAAACTTCATGCTCTGCTTCTGTTTGTCTTGAGCGTACACAATTTGATACTTCATGTCCAGTTTGTGCTGTTCATTTTCTATTTGTTCTGAGTTAACAAAATTTGATACTTCATGTTGTGTTTCTATTTGTTCTGGGTTTACCAAATTTGATACTACATGCTCTGTTTGTGTTTGTTATGAACTTACAAAATTTGATACTTCAGACTCTGTTTGTGTTATTTATGAGCTTACAAAATTACACACTTCATGCTATGTTTCTGTTTGTTCTGAGCTAACTAAATTTGACACTACATGCTCTGTTTGTGTTTGTACTGAGCTTACAAAATTTGATACTTCATGTTCTGTTTGTGTTAGTTCTGAGCTTACAAACTTTGACACTTCATGCTCTGTCTCTGTTTGTTATGAGCTTACAAACATTTGATACTTCATTATCTGTTTCTGTTTGTTCTGAGCTAACAACACCAGATACTTGTTTCTCTGTTTCTGGTTTTTCTGAGCTAACAAATTTTGAACTTCATGTTTAGCCTCTGTTGTTCTGAGCCTACTATATTTGCTGAATAATGTTTTGTGTTCTAAGCCGACTATATTTTGTAATTATTTTGTCTTTTCCAGGTTAAATGAGCTATGTTTAATTTTGATTTCAGGTTGATTTCAGCATGAAGTGCTTCTTTGAGCAATTGAATACTGGACTATGCGAAAAGTTGATATTTGGAGCAAAAAAAATTGTGTTTTTGTTGACACTATACAAAAAACTATATATTAGGAGCAACAAAAAGTTGTATACTTTTAGTATTTGTAAAGTTTTTCATGTACCTGTCATTATTGAACATTGTATTACGTTGTAAAGTTTTTGTTAAGTTTCAGTTTTTTGTAAAGTGTCAGATGTCAAGAACATTTGTTACGTTGTAAAGTTTTTGTAAAGTATTACCTTACAATTCTATGAAGATCGAAATTCTTCCACATATTTAGTTCATTATAGTTTTGGTGTCATGATCGAAATTCTGTGATTGTTTTGATGTATTTCGCAGCATGATGTATCAAATTTTGTTAGCTCATAACAAACACAGACAGAGCATGAAGTATCAAATTTTGTAAGGTCATAACAAACAGAAATTGAGCATGAAGTGTCAGATTTTGTAAGCTCAGAACTAAACACAAACAGACCATGAAGTATCAAATTTTGTATTCTCAGAACAAACACAAACAGAGCATGTAGTGTCAAATTTTGTAAGCTCAGCAAAACCAGAAACTGAGCATGATGTATCAAATTTTGTTAGCTCATAACAAACAGAGACAGAGCATGAAGTATCAAATTTTGTAAGCTCATAACAAACAGAAATTGAGCATGTAGTGTCAGATTTTGTAAGCTCAGAACTAAACACAAACAGACCATGAAGTATCAAATTTTGTATTCTCAGAACAAACAGAACAGAGCATGTAGTGTCAAATTTTGTTAGCTCAGAACAAACAGTAAATGAACAGCAAAAACTGAACATGAAGTATCAAATTGTGTACGCTCAAGACAAACAGAAGCTGAACATGAAGTTTCAAATTTTGTCATCACAAACTGGTTGGAGAGTGTTCTGAAGATTATAGAAAACAAATAAATACACAATTGTAACCACAAACTAGTTGTATCTTTCAATTTCCACTATTTTCATTACAATCTGTACATTGGTTACATAATAAAGAATTCCATTTGTTGGAGAGTGTGGTGTAGGTATCTCGGGTTCTCCGCTAACGACCTTCTTGTTCTTCCTCTTGAATTCCTGCACAAAGTGATTCATCAAATAGAAAAAATGCAAGTATGTATGTGGTATGTTCCTGGAGAGTGTATGTTGAAGATGGTTATGCTCGTAAGTTAAAACTTGTAGGCTCATAACAAGTACAACAAAGAAAGAAAACTGTAGACTCAGTTGCAAAAATCATGCAGGCTCAGAATAACACCACCATAAACCTCAAAATTTGTAAACTCAGTACAAATGCATTTGAAAATGAAGTTGAAAATGGGTAAGCTCAGAACAATTTTTATTGAACAAAAGGGTGAAGTATCAAATAATTTCAGCTCCTTAGCTCAAAACAAACACAAATTGAACATGAAGTTGAACAAGCTTCCAATAAAATTTTCTATACCAATTGCCGAGTATATAATCATGAATAAACAAAATCATGTATAAACTTTTCATCACTGCCGCATACTAAATCAAGTATAAGTGAGTCAAATGTGGAATTTTGAATATAGTCACTAGGGCTGCTTTATTAAGCCACGCCTACTAGCTTCCAAAAAAAAAATTCAAGCTGCATAATACTTTTCATCATTGTCTACTAACTTGGAATTATAAACTATAAACCAAATCTTTTTACCAACTTTTCGGGTATAAATTTCTTAGTCGAGCATCTTTTTCATTTCCATCATTATTTTACCTGCACACAATGAAGACATAACGGTTAATTTAATAAATGTGCTATAAGGTATTAAAGAACAATAATGGCAGATATGGGTCAGAGATTATTTTAAATCATGTATGACACATACCTTGCAAAATCCACAGAAATAACCCAATAAAGTTCATGCAATGTTTGGAGCCTCTTCTGTTATGGGTTCCATTCTTGAAAAAGTAGTAGAAGCTTGTGACTCATTTATAGTAGAGCTACACGATTAATATTCATAAAATGAAAATAAGATATATTATATATAACAAAAATAAACTATAGAGTTTGTATTTAAATACTAACCTTTCCTTTAAAGGACAAGTGCGATTGTCATGATTAACAAGCTTCTTGCACAAACGACACTTCCTTAGTGGTTTCGCAGCCTTCTCCAATGCTTTCTCCTTTCCCCCTTTAATTCGCTTCCTACTACCTTTGGTCTTTGCAATATCCGGTATATGAATATTGACTGTTTTAGGTAGTAAAGTACTTGTTGCTTGTTGTAATTTTTGGGGCATATCTTGCTGCAATTCTGTAACAACACCAACTAGTAATGTTTTAACCTTCTGGTGCATCTCCTTTGATGAGCGAACAATCCTCATCACTTTTTTGATTTCATTTGACAACTCCACCATATCCAAATCTTGTGGACTACCGTAGCTACTAATGATTTCTTCGCCAGCATCATCATATACAATCTCAGTAGTTACCGAAGCGGTCCACCTTTTTAAAATATAAGCTTGAGGCAGGAAATCAACAAACTCATTCCTCAATACCACAAGGATGTGTCTACAAGGAATTCCCTCCACCTCAAATTTTCTACAAGTGCAAGACCCAACATTGTCCATTCCCTTATAGAACACATCTCTTGTTTTATCAACTTTTACTGACTTTCCCATTCTCCTCACAATATAGTATCGTACAATACCATCGTCAACTTTCATTAAAGAGGCATAATTCAAGCTTTCAACTAATTCAGCTTGAAATACATAAAATTTCGCTCTAGTGTACAGCTCAGACATTTGTGTCTCAATTTCAAATTCTGTTTGCAGCTTTGGTTTTGTATGAAGAGTTGTGTAGTCAGCTGGTAACTGATTTTGTCTTTGTTTCCTTATTACCCTTTCAAACCTCGTGATAAATTCATGTAAAGAATTTTTACTATTAACATACTTATCCACAAAAGCATTCATACTTTTTGATCTCTGAGTTGTGCAAATTCCAGCAGTAAAAATATGCTTAGCATAAGCTGGTATCCACTTCTCACGAAGCTCATAAATGTCAGAAGCCAAGGATTACCTGTTTTTGTAATATGTATCAAGTATTAATACTGGAAATAAATGGTCAAACATAGCTATAATTTATTGAAACAAGTAATACCTGCAATTTGCATATTAGCGTTCATTACGTCATTCCATCTCATCTCAAACTCTTCCGGAGTCTCTGATTCCCAAATACAACTATGGAATGGAATGCTAAAATCACTATTAAGGCCCGGACCATCAAGCTTATCGGGTAGCTTTTTAAGAATGTGCCACATGCATAGCCTGTGGCTCGAACCCGGAAAACACATGCGGATTGCATTCTCCATTGCAGGATCTTGATCTGTAATGATAACTTTAGGTGGAGACCCACCCATTGTTTCACCACATTTTTCAAACAACCAAACAAACGAGTCGGTGGTCTCTTTATTTATGAAAGCCGCACCAAAATTGACAGATTGATCATGGTGATTAATTCCAGTAAATGGAGCAAAAACCAATTTGTATTCATTTGTTTCATATGTAGTATCAAAAATTAGCACTTCACCAAAATGCTTATAAGCCTTCCTAGCAATAGCATCAACCCAAAACACATGGGTCAATTTGTTGTCTTCATCAACCTTGTAATGAAAACAGAAAGAAGGATTCATCTCTTTTTCCTCTTGCAAGTGCTCCAGCAATATATCAACATCATAAGCTCTCATCCCATCCTTCTCTCTTTGCAACGAATTTCTAATGTCTTTTTCAGTACAATTAATATTACTGAAACCTTCATTTTCTATTTCCATGAAGGACATAAACTCTGAAGTTCTTATGTTAGCCTCTTTGAAAGAACTAAGTAAATTTTTTTGCGCTTCGAAAACAGTTCTATTATATCTTAAGAATTGTTGCTTTCTAGGTGTAACACAAAGATGGGTGTGCTCTTCAACAAACCTTTAAATTGACCATCTCCCGTCATCGTCCTTTTGAATTCGTATTTGAGCCATACACTCTTCTTTCGTCACAGCCCTTTTCCTTCTCTTGATCAAATTTGAAGAAGACGATTCTTCAATATTGGCAACATTCACACCAACTGTATCTACCAGCTTACCTTGCTTTGAACATACAAATTGTTGTGAATACCTCTTCTTCATAGTAGTGTCAACCATTGTTGCAAACTTGCGCACTGAAAAACCAACTAATTTTGCATATCTTTATAAAATTCATATCCTTCGTCTAATGTTGCAAATACTAAACCAACAAATGGTTTAGAAGTATCATCAACGTCCCTCCAACCGGACTGAACATCTTGGCTTAGTAATTCTTCATTTTCAAACTCCATCCTTCATAAGATAATGAGACAACAAACTTTAAAAAAAAGCTACAACTTTAAATTAAAACAAAGGAAAAAGTCCAACAAACTACATTCTGAAGCTACAAGTAATAAAGTCTTCATACTGAGGGGATATGAAACTTAGTGTTGAAAAAAGTTAAGTATGTACAGATTTTGGACAGTTAAATATTTTTCTTTTTTGGAAGAAACTCATGGTTAAATGGGAAATATCCCTCAGCTGCTTCCTCCAAAGTATTAGCAGTGATTGAAGCAAATCTCAAAAGAAACAGAAACTAGGCTGCATATTACATGCATCATGCGTGCTTATATGCATGTGTCATGTCCACATCTCAATATTCCATATACTGGTACGAATATTATTTGTTATTCTAAAAATTATGAAGCATTCACAAATGCAACTTTACTGAGCCTACAAGTTTCTGACATGGCTTAAATAAATTTCACGAAATAAATGTATAGTTGTTAAAGAAATGAATGCATAATTTAAGGGATAAAAATATAAAAACAAACTAGAAGCATTTCTAAAGGAAATAAAATTTGAAATTGAGCTGAGAAATCGAAACCCTTATCGCGGTCCGTCGGAGAGAGAGAACGAACTTGTGAGAGCTCTTCTTTGGTGCTGAGACGATAAGGGAGATAGGGGCTGATCGATTATACCCCTTTTACCCCTCGACAGATCTGAAGATAAGCGGCTAGAGATTTCGTTGATCATGGAGTTGGGTTTACACAAGTGACGAAGAAAGAGAGCGGGAGAGAGAGCTCCACTTTGGTGTTGATTAGGGTTTCGCAGAGAGGTGGATTAGGGTTTCGAAGATGGAGATCGGGATAGAGATAGCGTGAGAAGAGAAGAGATAGGGATTAGGGTTTCGAAGAGAGCGGGACGATCTTCGAGAGCGGGAGAGAGACCGCGAGAAGATAAGAGCTGGGATTAGGGTTTCTCAAAGATAGAGAGCGGGAGAGAGGAGAGCGTGAGAAGATAAGAGATAGGGGGATTTCGATTATACCCCTTTTACCCCTGCTCAAATCAAACTATAAGCGGCTGGAGATCTCAGCCGTTCGATCGCGATCAAGATCGATCGGATGGCTGAAATCTCCAGCTCCCGATAAGGATTCCAGCTTCCCAGCTCTTAATAGACTCTCTCTCTCTCTCTCTCTCTCTCTCTCTCTCTCTCTTTCTCTCTCTCTCTCTCTATATATATATATATATATATATATATATATATTAGCACTTAGATAAATAGCTACAAAACAGTAGATAAATAGCTACAAAACCGGTTTAGTCGATCATGAGGAAGAGCTAATAGAGAGTATTGGCAGGTTGAAGAAGTGAGATGTATATTCAACATTAGAGTGAAGAGAGGGTGGAGAACTACCGTCCTACACATCTACTACCCTAAGACTAAATTCATACTCAAATCTCAAAGCCTGCATGATGATCCCTCATAAGCTTAATGATCAAAACTAAACATAGAAACAATCTAAACTGTTAATAACTCTTCAAAAAATATTACAAGCCAGGAATTAATATAAAGTGTATCAGGAAATAAATAGTTTCTTGCTCTCACTGCCAAAAACTTTGAGGTGATAATCACAGACCCCTTGCCTTCACCATGCACGTCTTCCCCTCTACCCCACCTCATTAGAGTCCTCGATTTGGATAGGGTGAGATTCAGTATTGCCTGCTAGCTGCAAGATGGACGATTCTTGCTAGCTCCAAACCATTGAAGACCTTCTGCTTCTTTTTACTCTCCACAGCTGCATCTAACCAACATGAAAACCAAAATTTGCAATCAGAAATAAGCTTTTCAAATAAGCATGTTGTATGTTAATAACTCTTCCATTTCTGTCCAACTAAGGACTACATCATATGGCGATAGTCAAGAGCAACCATGTGTACTGTGAAGAGTGAGTGAGACACCAACTACAAAAACAATCATGCAGTCAAGTGGGGAGTGTAGTGATGTTGAAAAGCTGGGTGAAGTGGTGCCAAACTCTTAGTGCAGTGGGGCATTCAAAAAATGAAGATCTGAAAACATGACATGCACAAGATTGTGGTGTGCGAGCAAACAAATGAATTTGTGGATTCTTTTAGAAACAATAAAGGTAAACATATTGACTTTCACTGGAGTTTGACTGGTTTCTTACCGTTGTCGTTGACCTACAAAAAGTTCGATACACCGGGATGGATCCCGGCGACGAACCCTCCGACGCTCAAGTCAGTAATCAGGAAGACTATGAAAGAGCGTTTATGTGGAAAAATATTGATTACCTTGTTATGGTGGGGGGAGAGGATATTTATAGTCGCCTTAAGAGACAGTTTAGAGATAATCATTTATCTCTATGTCCCAGTGTTTTTGGATAAGATGTAAAATTTAAACTCGTTTCATGATAAGAGAGACGGTTTAAACCGAGAGGTAATTTATGATTTAGAATTATAAAATTAAACACTATTGATTGAGCGAAATTAGAGATGATATACCACGATTGATGTGACCGTTAAGAAATCCACAGAACTTAATGAGTCTTCGATTAATTAAATTTGCATAGAGGTATGACAAACTGTTAGTTGGTGATATTTTTGGTGTTGTTCGAGAGAAAATATTGAATAATTTGGGAATTTTGGTCTACAACTAAGAAAAATAATCTTTTTATTTATATGGAGTTATAAATTGTGTGTGATTAATTCGGAGATGTCAAAAGCCCTAGAATTAATTTTGCTATTAACAAATTACAGATTTTCAGATTCCGCTCCCTCTTAATTAATTTAGTTAGATTTTTAGATTAATTTAATTTAGTTGTCTTCTCTATTTATTTCGATCTTCCAAATAGTGATTTATCTAGTAATATCGGTACTCAATAAAATAATTAGTCCTTATGGGTTCGACACTCTTTCACTAAAACTATACTACTTGTTGCGATTTTGCACACTTGCGAATATTCACATCATATTTTTGGCACCGTTGCCGAGGACCAGTTATTCATTTAATGATATTGAAAATTGCAAGATTATTACTAGTTTGGATTTTTTTTTTTTTTACCTCTTTATTTTCTTTTGACTTACTTTTATTTTCATTTATTTTTTTTAGTTTTTCTATTTTTTTCAATACTTATATTTCAGGACATACAAATACATTATCATTGCCAACTATGAGAACAAGGCTTTGAGAGACTATGCTATGCCCTCAATTCATGGAGCAACATCAAGTATAAAGAGACCGGTAATTGAAGCTAACAATTTTGAGATTAAACCGGTGATTATTCAAATGATTCAACAGACTGTTCAATTTTGGGGACTACCACATGAGGATCCTTATGTTCACATTGCAAACTTTCTAGAAATTTGTGACACTTTCAAGCACAACGGAGTATCAGATGATGCAATCAGATTAAGACTTTTTCCTTTTTCACTACGAGATAAGGCGAAGGCTTGGCTACATTATCTACCACCCGGTAGTATTACTACTTGGGAGGGACTTGCACAAAAATTTTTGGCTATGTATTTTCCGCCGACAAAGACAGCGAAGCTAAGAAATGATATTACCATCTTCATTTAATTTGAGACCGAGTCTTTGTATGATGCATGGGAGAGGTACAAAGAGTTATTGAGAAAGTGTCCTCATCATGAACTACCAAAATGGTTGCAAATTCAAATATTCTATAATGGCGATGGAGTTACACATCGATCTATGGTTGACATAGCAGCTGGAGGTGCAATAATGAGCAAAACTTACGAAGCAGCCTATGAGCACTTAGAGGAGATGACATCTAATCATTATCAGTGGTCTTCAGAAAGAAATCACTTAAGTACAAATTGTCAAGTAGGGAAGCCTTTTGCTCCATCAAATGTCGAACATGAAAATTTTGTGTCAAACTTTCAAATGCAAAACAATCATTATACAAACATATACAATCCAGGACGGAGAAACCACCCCAATTGTCCATGGAACAACGATCAAGGAGGAGAAATTAGACCGCCTCAAAATTTTCCACAGCAAGAAAAGAAGCCGAAATTGGAAGATATGTTTATGCACTACATGCAGAAGACAGAGCAATACATGTAGAAGACAAATTTGGAAATACAAAATAATACGACTTCAATTCACAATCTTGAGGTTCAAATTGGTCAAATTTCAAATATTCTTAATGAATGAACAACAGGAAACTTACCCGCAACACCGTGACCACCCCTACAGAGAATGTCAAAGCTATAACACTAAGAAGCGGAAGAACAGTTGAGCAGCCAAAAGAAGAAATTGCCGAACAAAATATGGTTGCAAAGGAAGAAGAGTACGAACAAATTATGGAGGAACAAACGCAGCATGAGCAAGTAACTTTTGATGTTTTTAAATCATTAAAGTTCCGTACCGAAGAATAGTCATCTTTTCAAGTAAAAAAAACTGATTTAATTGTGGACGAGAAATATAGTACTGAAATTGAAAAGTTGCCAATCGAAGTATGTCCAACAAATTTAGTAAGTCTTGAATCTGAGAAAGAAAAAATTTCAGAATGTGTTATGTATTTGGATGCTGCACCATCTATTCATTTATTTTTTCAGCAAAAATTCAAGGAGGATGGGAAATCAAAGACATGATCATCATGGAAGAAACGACTCAAACTAGAGCTTAAACCTGATCCACACCTAAAGAGAAGTATTAGAAAAGATGTTTTGATGTTGTTGAATCTTGGCGTTACATAACCATCTCACCTCCAAGTCTGGCTGAAGATTTAAAACTTAGAGCTTCTTGGGAGTTAACCCATGTTTTCTTTTACTGCATTTATATTTTCTTTTCACTTTTAGTTTATTGTAATTTTAATTTTTGATTTTATTTTGTAGGATTGCACGATTTTGGAAGTGGCCGTGCAGAGCTGTTTTCAACACCTGCATTGATAGCTGTTTTTTAGCAGTATGGAGTCAGAATCTGGAAAACTGATTCAAAGAAAAATTGTAGACAATTGTCTTAAATTTCCAGCAAAAAAATCAGCTAATTTGGACATCTACAACTCCAGATATCGCAAAAATACTGAACGTCGCGCGTTCAGAATTTTTAAGACGAATCAGGGGAGAAATTCTGAACTTTTTACATTCTTTTTTGTTTTTCTTTTTCCTTTCCCATTGAGGATAATGTGATATTCTGGTTTGGGGGGGAAGGTTAACAAATTTATTATTTATTTTTGAAAAGAAAAACAAAATAAAAGGGATTTCAATTAGGTTTACCATTACACTTTTCAGTTCTTTATCGTGATAAGCATTGAAATAATTTTTTTTTTAGATAGACAATATCTTATGAAGCAAGATTAAGCATACTTATTTTATTTTATTTTTTTTATTTTTTTTATTTTTTGACTGGCAAAAGGTAGGATTAACCTACCTCACAAAATAGTATATTCGATTAGGAGTAAAATCAGAAGTTTACAAAAGGATGTTGGTCGGGTGGCAGAATATGAATGATTTGTGTACAACTAGGATCAGGATGGCATAGGGCTGGGACGTAGAGAAGGTAGCGGACGTTTGTCGTGCACCTCAACTAGCCCAATTCTATGATCCTATCTCCTAGTTGTACAACATAACCATCGCAAACAAAGTAGCCAGACCAACAAAAACAAAAACAAAGTAGCAGCTCAAAACAGAGGTAAAAACATAGCCTCCAAAACATCCATCATTAATTACAAATTACAAGGGAAAGAGTCAAGCTCGGGAGTCACCATCACTAGGCTGGGAGTATGCTGCTGCCGGCATCATCAAATCGCTGTCGCCAGTGGCTTGCAGTTCCTGCATGATCTTGGTCTTCTTCTTTAATTCCCCACTTGCATCTAGCCAATGAATTAGCCAAAATTTAGTGTTAGCAATGAGCTTCTCCACTGTAATAGTTTTACTATGAAAAACAGATTCATTGCGAGCCTTCCAAATACTCCAACAAGATGCAATAGTAATCAAATGCCATGAAAATGTAAACTTGTGTTTATGGTGATCAAAGCACCAATGTGAGAAGCACTCCGTGATCGAGGTGGGGAGGTGTGGGATGTCAAAACGTTGCATGAAGTAGTGCTATGTTTGAACAGCCATAGGGCACTGGAAGAAAATGTGGTAGGTGGTTTCCATCGGACATGCGCAAGATGTGCATGTCGGATCACCATCCCAACCCTTGGAAATAAGACGAGCTTTGGAGTTGAGTGCCTCCGAACTCAACAACCAAATAAAGATTTTGCATTTGAGCGGCGCCATGTTTTCCCAACACGCTTTGTAGAAAGGAGTAATCAGCCCCGAGATGCTAAAAAACTGATAAGAAGACTTGACAGAGAAGATGCCAGTTGCTGAGTGCCGCCAGGAGATGGTATCTATATCAGAACTAGGCTGAATGCCTTGGAGAAGCTGAAGTAGACATCGTTTTTCATAGATGATATTGGTGGAGGCGGAAGAGTGCAAGCTAGGTTTCCAAATCTATCGACCCTGTTGCATGAAGCCTTGAGTAATCAAGTTGGCGTTCGTATTCCAAGTTGCATTGAACAGGGCAGGGAATAAGGAGGCAATATTGTTGCCTTCTATCCATTTTGAAGTCCAAAACTTGATAAGCTGGCCATTGCCAAGTTTCCAAGAGATGCTAAGATCGAACTGTTCCTTGAGTTTGAAGATGCTTTTCCAAAAATCAGAGGCTTTGGCCATACATATGAATGAATTATTTGTTGGCCTAAAATAGAGAGATTTGATGACTTGAGAGAAGAGTGATTGCTCACAGTAGAATTTCCACCACCACTTCATGAGGAGAGCGTTGTTAAACTGGTTCAAGTCAAGAATCTCTAATCCGCCCTGCCTTTTTGGTTGACACATGCGCTTCCAATTATAGCAACAAAAGCCGGCAGACTTTGAGTCCCCTCCCACCCAAAAGAATCTGCTCCTAATTTGATCAATCCTAGCGATGACCCATTGAGGGAGTTTGAAGAAGGAGGCGAAATATGTAGGAAGCGAGCTAAGGAACGAATTAATAAGTATAAGTCTCTCTCCTCTGGATAGGAGTCGTCCCTTCCATGTTGAAAGTCGTCTCTCTATCTTGAGGATTAGGGGTTGCCAATCACGTCCCTTAAGTTTACCCATGGACAGTGGCATACCTAGATACTTAGTAGGGAGGGTATCTTGCCTGCATCCAAGAATCTGAGCGAAAGCTTGCAGTTTCGCTTTTGAATGTCCGAAGTAAACTAAGGATGATTTAGAGAGATTGATGTGAAGGAGAGAGACGTTAGCAAAGATATGAAGGAGTAGTTTGAGATGGAGGACCTCCTATTCATCTCCTTTGCAAAAAAGAAGTGTGTCATTAGCAAATTGGAGGATAGATAGCTCTGCTAGCGAACCCCTGAGATTGAGATTGGAAAAAGTGCCATATTCTCGACCCAGTTTTAACATTTGAGCGAGGACATCAACTCCCAAAATGAAGAGCATGGGGGAGAGGGGGTCCCCTTGCTTCAAACCCCTCTTAGAACAAATATTCTTTCCTGCCACGCCGTTAAGGAGAACAGTTGATTTGGTAGAGTAGAGGATGCTTTTAATCCAACCACACCATCTGGTTCCAAAGCCTCTAGCAACAAGCATTTCCTCAATAAAATCCCAACTTAGGGTGTCGAAAGCCTTTCGGAAGTCAATCTTAAGCATGATAGTGTCGGATTTTTTTGAGCAACAAAGGTTGATAGCTTCATGTGCTGTGAGAAAATAGTCTACCGTAGACTTCCCTTTAAGAAAAGCGCTTTGAGATGATGAAACAAGAGTGTGTAGGATAGGGCTGAGTCGATTTGCTAGGATTTTGGTACAGATTTTAACAGAGCAGTTAAGCAAACTTATGGGGCGAAAGTCGGAGACAGTACCAGCGCCTTCACATTTAGGGATAAGGACTATATTAGAATAGTTAATCCTGTTGATGTAAGCCCGCCCGTCCTGAATGTCAAGGAGCATGCGACATAGATCATCTTGGATAGCCTCCCAGTGTTGCTGATAGAAATGCATAGAAAAATCATTGGGACCAAGGGCTTTGTCACCGTTCATACCAAAGACAGCTTTGTGAATCTCCTCCTTAGTGAAAGGTGCATCAAGCTTGCAGAGACTGGTGGCAGGGGAGGGGTATAGTGCGGCCCAGTCTACTGTGAAATCAGGGCGATAGGCAGAGCCACAAATTTCACTGAAGTGTTTCTCGAAGCAAGTATGAATGGAGGATTGATCCGTAATTAGATCCCCATTGTGGACAATGGAATAAACGAAGTTTCTCCGCCTTCTGCCATTTGCGATAGCATGGAAAAACTTGGTGTTGGCGTCTCCTTCTTTGATCCAGAATACTCTAGCTCTTTGCCTCCAATAGGTTGCTTCAGCCTTAACCAGAGATTGATATTCCCTTTGTGCTGTACTAAGCTCAGCAACTTGTGAATCATCGAGGGATTGGAAATCAGCTAAGATGTCCAAACTGTGGATACGATCTAGGAAGCTCTTCTTACGAATAGGAATGTGGCCAAAAACTTCATTGTGCCATCGTTTAATCCTCCTCTTAAGCAGAGTCAGTTTGGAAGCAAAGATGTCGACTGAAGAGCCAAAACAGGTGAATGAAGACCACCAAGAGTTGATATCCGACAAAAAATTGGGTTGTATAGTCCATGCCTTCTCAAATTTGAAATAGTGAATTCTAGGGCCAATTGCTTGAGAATCAAGTATGAGGGGGCAGTGGTCTGAGACAATGCGGGGAAGGGAGAGCTGAAGACAATTAAGGAACAATTGTTCGAAGTGGCTGGAGATGAGAAAGCGATCTAGCCTAACTAGCGCTGGATTGGCTCTTAGGTTAGACCACGTGAAATTTCTACCAGCAAGAGAGAGATCAATTAGTTGAAGGTGTTGGATCCAGCTCCTGAAATCTTTCATATCTCTGGCCGAACTAGAACCTCCGTTCCTTTCAGAGTTTGAGATGGTGGTGTTGAAGTCTCCGCAGATTACCCAGGCGTCGCACAAAAAATGTCTATGCTGAGCAATTTCATGGAAGCAAAGTACTCTATCGTCTAATTCAAAAGGGGCGTAGACGGAGGTAAGAGACCACTCAGATCCTGTAGCTCGAGTGCGGAATGAGAGAGAAAGAGAGAAAACATCAAAGGCACAGTAGAAACACTCTAGAATGTTTTCATTCCATCCAATGAGAATACCACCACAGCTATCAATGGCATCAAGTGACTTCCATTTAGATAGGATAGAACCTCCAATTGAAGCAAGTTTACGGTCTGATGGCTTAGACAATTTAGATTATTGAAGGCATGCAACCGAAATCTTGGTGCTAAGAATACCATCTTTTATGAGTGCACATTTGTTGGGGTTACCTAACCCCCTAACGTTCCAACTACCGATCTTCATTTGTAAGAGAAAACACACACAGCAGATAGAAAATAATAGAGCAAGGGTCAAGATGAAGGGAAGCATTCAAATGAGCTGCTATTGTTGATCCGGTGGATCAACATTAGCTGCCGCAGCCTGCTTAATCTTGTCAACCGAGTGTGGCCCTAAGGCCGCCACTCCAATAGTTTCTGCAACCTCAATGATGTCATCGCATGAAAGTAGAGCAAATGGATTATTGCATGCATTATTGACTGAATTAGACGAAAAGGATGTACCTTCGTTGGAGCGATGAGAAGCAGATTTTGCAGAAGCGTGGAGGTGATGCATGAACGGCCTAGTGGAGGTGATCTTAGAAGCAGATCGACTCCTCTTGTGCCGTTTACTATAGGTATCATCAAATCCTGGAGGAGCAGAGCCAGATGCAGAAGAAGCTAGGAGTTGGCGGTACCTAGGGATGAGAGATTTTGTACGGAAGCTGGAGACGGCCTTGCCTTTTGTACCAGCACTAAAAAGCATAGTGGTGGATGCTTCGGCTTTCCCGGCTCGCTTGGAAACACAGCTCTCAAGGGCATTCTTTACAGCAGGCTTGATTTCATTATACAGAGACAGGGGGAAGGTCACTAGCTTACCCTTCCAAATCATCTGGCGAGTTTCTTCTTCGTAAGGGATGTCGTGGGAGTTGGAGGAGCTATCGGGGTCAATATGTGAAGCACCAGAGGCAATCCCCAAGTTGCCCTTGGGGGAATCAGAGGGGACCTCAATGACAGGTTGGACAATAGGATCAGGATTTTCAAAAGCATTAGACCCCACTGGATTAGAGGCAATCTGTTGGGGGGGGACCATTTTCGAGCCTTCCACTGATGAATTGGCCATACCAGGAATGTTGAGGAATTTCGTAACAGGGTTACCATCTTTAGGGTGGGGCGAGATTTTCGTAACCGAAAAATTGCCATAGGGATGTGATTCCGTGATTTGCTTCTTGCCAACTGTGCATCTATCAGGTTCCGGGATTTGCAGCAGGACGTTTGGTGCTTGTAGCTCCGCCTGATGATTCCTTCGGTGCCAGAACGAAGTTGTCGAGCTGGAACCGGCGGTGAAGAGCTGAACCTTTCCCTGAGCCACATCTTCAGATGGAATGGGGCTACCCAGAATGAGAACTGGGACATCATGCATTTGAATTTCTTGATTCCATGGTACTTTGTATTTGATTAGAATGTTCTTGGGTATGAGGCCCACATCCTGGATCTCGATGAGAACAAGAGCTTGGTCTCTGGTCGTGACACTCTTCATAGCTGCACTCATAGTAATGAAAGTACCGAATGGGAGGATCAGTTGCTCAAGGAATGCTTGATTCCAAAGATGGAACTACAGAAGCAGCATGTTAATCCAAATGAAGCATGGTTGAGGTTTGAGTTTTGCCCTATAGTCCATCGACCAAGGAGAGAAGGTCGCGTTGAACCCTAAGAATTAAAAAACACCGTCTGAAATAGCCTTCTTGGCTTCCTCCTCAGAAGGGAACTGGACGTGGAAGACTGCTTTGCTTACCCTTTTCACGACCCACCAACTTCCTTGCCTTCGCCAAGCAAAATTGAGGGCACTCTCTATGGTCGCAGCATCCGGTCGGCTCCTAGGATTGATGAGATGAAGGAAGGCACTCGCATGGAGTCCTGGAAGAGCCGACGCGATGTCCGAGTTGTGGGGGACTTCTATGGTTAAGGAGTCTCTGCGGTTGTGGAGAGGGCATTCTCGGGCTCGATGGCTAAATTTCCTGCAGTTAAAGCAGTGAAATCAACTCCTTCGGCACTCCGCAGCCAAGTGGTCAGAGTCGCCACACTTCAAGCATCTTCTTTCCATTTTTTGATGTCTGGATTTTTCAAGGAGAGGGAGGCAGCGGCGTAAGTAGGGGTTGGGAGGGAAGATGGGTTTTGGTGGGTAAGGGGGATTTTTGAGAATAGGGGGGAGTTTGGAAGGTGGGGGATTAAAAGCATGTTGTAGATCTCAATGATGGCGTGGAATACGAGGAGTTGCATTGGGGGGGGGGAATGATGATGAGGAGGGCGGGATGACATGAGGACTTGAGCAAAAGATTTTCTCTTGTTCCAAGGAAGCCATGCACGCACAGCTTCTCTCCTCTCTCTCTCCACTCTCTTTCCCATCTCTTAAGCATACTTATTTACTTTAGGATTATTGAATTTCAAAATTCCTTACAAAATTGTATGAGTCATGCGATTATACATAAAAGAAAAAATGTGATGCTTTTTCTTGTGATTATCGCCTTTGATCTAGTCCTAAACAGAGTTTATGTAAATAGAGTAATAAAAAAATGAATAAATAAAGTCTATCTACTCCAATGTTTTGAGTTGCTTAGTAACTAGGGGTATTCATCACAATTGTTTACTTTTATGTCAAACGACAACTTGAAATATGAGTATGCAAAGCACTCTAAGTTTGTGACTTGTTGAGTAACCGGGTAAATTCATCACAAATGTTTGCATTCGCATCAAAAGGCAAGTGACGACTTAGAGAAGAGGAAAAAAACCTCTAGTTTGCTACTCGGTTTGTAGTAGTGAGAAGGGAAAATCACAGAAGAAGTTGTTACATACTATAATTACATTAATTGCATGATAAATATGATTGGGTTTGGAATTATGAATAAATAATTGCACTAGAGAAAGTGAGTATGCTTGATTTTACTTTATTTGCTATTGTTTATATTTTTAATTGAAATTTTGATGCTTGCATGATGAGATCTCTTGGTATGATGAGTTGAGCTATTATTAATCCTTTATTGATGATTTTACTTTTTGCTCGAGGACAAACAAAATCTTAAGTTTGGGGGGTATTTGATGTGTCTAATTTTTATACAAATATTTGTACTCATTTACCTATTAAAATTGCTTGTTTTCGTCTATCTTGTTTATAATTCATCTTATTTCCATAAGATTTCAAGTAATTAATTATTTTTAAAGAAATAAGATTTTTGATGCAAAATGTGAAGATTTTTGGAAAAAATCAACAAACAAAGCAAAACTATTGATTTATTATTTTTTATTGTTTCGTTGAATTTTAATTTGCCAATTGAGATGAAAATGCAATAAAAAATTTTAAAGGGTTTAAATGAGTTGATATGATTTTTGGTTAGTTTAATTAATTTTAAACTAATTAATTTTATTTTTAAAACCCTAATTTCTGATTTTATTTTGTGTATGCAGCACGTGTTTTCAAGAAAGAAAAGAGAAGAAAAAGAAGAAAGAAATAAATAGCAACTCATGGAAGGAAGCTAATAAATGAAGAAGAGGGATTTTTCTGCAAAAGTAAACTCTAATTCTGCGTATAAATACAAGAACAAGAGAGAGATAAGAGGGGAGCACTTAACGAAGACACCAAGCGATGCCTACTCAATAAAAAATAAAAGTAAAATAAATATATATAAAAACATAGCAGAGATCTGTTCAACGAAAAGGCAGGCGTGAGTGGGCCAGTGCTGACGTGGCCGAACTATGTTCTGGCACGTGCTTCGAGGTAACAAACATAGGGCAGGGACGGTGACGTGGCTCTCTGGCGCCTGCCACCTCTACTCTGGCACGAAAAATGACAGACCGAAGTAGGTGTTGACGTCAAAGGGGCACAGCGCTCGAAACATAAACGAGAGAAAAAGGGGAGAGAGAAAAAGAAGTGGCTTACTGTTCAGTTTGCAATTTTTTCTACAAAAACAGTCATTTTTGTATCTCTTTTCTTTCTCTGTTTTTCTATAATGCAATCCAATACAATATTTGTTAGTTGCAAATTTATTATGAATTAAATTTATTTTTCTAGGGCTTTGATGTAGCATAGTTTTGAGAACACAATTTTAATTCCATATTATTTTTCTATTTTTCCATGGTTATGTGTTTGATTTTTATTCTTAATGCGTACAATTGATGGACAGACGATTGTATGATTTATTGGATCATGGAGAGACCGAGAGGTAATTTGTGATTTAGAACTATAAAATTAAACACCATTGATTGAGCGAAATTAGAGATGATTTACCGCGATTGATGTGACCGTTAAGAAATCCACAGAACTTAATGAGTCTTCCATTGATTAAATTTTCATAGAGATATGACAAACTGTTAGTTGGTGATATTTTTAGTGTTGTTCGAGAGAAAGCACTGAATAATTTGGGGATTTTGGTCTACAACTTGGAAAAATAATCTTTTTATTCATATGGAGTTATAAATTGTGTGTGATTAACTAGGTGAAGTCAAAAGCCCTAGAATTAATTTTTCCATTAACAAATTACAGATTTTCAGATTCTGCTCCCTCTTAATTAATTTAGTTAGATTTTTAGATTAATTTAATTTAGTTGTCTTCTGTATTTATTTCGATCTTCCAAATAGTGATTTATCAAGTAATATCGGTACTCAATAAAATAATTAGTCCTTGTGGGTCCGACGCTCTTTTCACTAAAACTATACAACTTGTTGCGGTTTTGTACACTTGCAAATATTCACATCAAGTACTCTTTGAATCATCACCTGTATATATATACATACCCGCTCATAACATACTTATCTTTAGTTTTGACATCATTCCCAAATTCATCACTAAACACACATCACTTTATGCCTTATACTAATATCACCTATAACTTTACTTTCCCATATAGTTTTACATTCGCATATAACTGTACTTTCACATAAACTTCACTTTCACATATAACTTCACCTTGCGCTCATGCCATTTACATACAACTTTCCTTACTCCTCATATTCTTTTCCATACCACAACTGGTTCGAGTTATTCATATTAATTTACACACATAATTCTTCATGATTAATTTCATATACACCACGTCATATTAATTTGTATAAGAAACTCCTTCACTTCACACTAAATACAAAACATTATATTAATTCACATACAATTCCATTACTTTTCATTCTTAATTCCCTAACACAAATATTCTTTTTTTCATAATTACCTTCACATCTCAAACAAGATTCGAACCCCCTTTAAGAACTCCGATAAAGTCAATAATGCCAATGAAACAACAAAACTACTCCCCAAAGGCTGTAGTACTCAGCCTTTGGGGAGTGGGGGGCTCGTGATATGGCTAAAAAGGGGGTTAAATCAGAACCGTTCAAATTGGGCACGAATCTTAAAGTTTAAGGGGCAAGATGATAATTTCACCTACAACGGGTCCGAATTGGGAACCGGGTCTCTCCTCTTGGACCCGAAACCCGTGAACGGATCTGTTCAACTAAGAACGGGTCACAACTTGTTAAGGACCAGTTCAATAGGATATGAGAAAATCCAGGCTCGTCCTTATCTACTACAGGTGGTTTTAACCACTTATATCTAGTCACACCAGAAAGTAGGGATTCGTTCTTATCCCGAAGCAGATCCCCATGGCGACTATAAGTACCCCCTACCTCCTACCGTTACAAGGTGATCACTCTTTGCCTACATAAAGTTATTTTGATATTCTTTTACTGAGTATTGACAAAAGCATCAGAGGGTGCGTCGCCGGGATCCATCTTGGTGTTTCGTACTTCGTGTAGGTCAGCGGCAGCACCAAAGAGTCAACCTACCAGCAGTGAAAAAGGTCAGATTCAGCCCATTCGAGTTCTCGCGAATCAAAAAATTCTATCTATTACCCCCACACCAGATTCAGCAGCAACAGTAGTAAAAACATCATCTAAAATAGTAGATCAATAATCCATAAGTGTGAATAAATAATCGTTCAAGAAAAACGACGAAAAACTCAACAAAACAACACAGTTAGCAGGTGTCGGTCGACTATCAAAATAGTTCAAAATAACGACGGTCGACTGTCATATTGAAATTCTCAAATTTAAAGAACGTCGGTCGACCGTTGGCTGCTGCACAGCCAGTTTAGAAAGTTTATGCATGTTTCGACTGATACATTGATTATACTTTGTAAAATCATAAATTTGTAAAATAAATTTCCTGAGATGATCAAATACAACGTGTATAACATACTGGAGTTTATAAAACAATTCAAAATCACATCAAGATCATAAAAGAGTAAATTTTTGGCAAAATCTTCAAAACAGTGAATATATATATACATATAGTGTATATATGTGTGTTTGCATCAAAATTCATCAATTAGGAGTTGTGTAATGGTTAGGTTCAATCTCAGCACTAAAACAAATCAAATCTCTGTCAAAACTTCATAAAGAACACAAAAATCAATTTCAGCCAATCATCAAAACAGAAACATATAGTTCTATGTGTATATATGTGTATATGTTGATATATAAATATATATGTTTAAGCACTAAGAATCAGTGTATAGGAGTGGTGTAAGGTTTTATTTTATCTCAATAACAACTCAAGATCTCATTAAAACTTCAAAAAAATCACAAAATCCACTTTTCGGCTGACATTCATCAGGCCCGAAAACAAACCCTGCTCAATACTCCAAAACATGATTTCCTTTTAATCCAAAACCCCACTTGAAATTTGTTACACACACACACAATCTCTTACATTAGTTTACCCATGAAATATGTGCAATCACAACATGTTTTAGTCAATTTTTACTCATCCAAACACCCCCAACAGATCGTACATATGCATATGCAGTAAAGATTCAAATTTTGTTCACTTTTGCAATAATCATCATACAAATATCATTATGAAACAGCAAGCATATGAAAGGAAACAACCTACTCATGATGTCTATTAGGTTATTTAACAATCTCAAGTCATCTATATGAACTTTAATGATCAATAGCATAAATTTCATGAAAAGATTGAATTTTTAACTCATCCATCCATCCATCAAAATTCAATATATTCTCATACATTCCCTAACATGCTTTCAAATAGACAAATCATCACATACAACATGCATAGAACAATACAAAAATAAACATATGTCACTCACCTTATTGAAGAATCAACCGAAATAATAAAGAGAATAAGAAAAGTTCTTCCTTCACAAGAAAACCAAGATCCTCGCTTCGAAATTCCAAGAAAATAATAATAAAGAAAACCCTTTGTGTAGTACAGCAAAGAGATGGCTGCACTCTCTTATTAATAGGTCGGAAATTGGTTATTTAGGGTTTTAAATAGATCTTGCAAAATATCCCTTTTGAATATATCTTTATATATATAAATCCTTATACTTGAAAATTAGATTAACCAGTTAAATAAAGATTTAAAAACAAAAACAAATACCCAGATCTGGCTGGCACTGTGTTTAAAGTCAGAAATAAATTTTGTAATTTTGCCCCTAAGTGGCAATTTTTCAAAAAGACCCTATAAGAAATTTACGAAATAAACCAAATCTATTAAAACTGAAAGTAAATTTTTTACCTCTGGGTTGACTAGCAATCATGCTCAGTCCAAAAATCCAAAAACCTGGAGTTTTTACTCCAAGTGTGAATTTTGCACAAAACCCCCTCTTTTTGTACTATTTGTAAATATGTCAAATAAATATCAGAAAAATCTAGAAAATTCATAAATAATACAAACTAAAAAATAATATGTTTCCCCAAAATAATTTCTTACTTCGAACTTCCCAAGAAAATATTTGCACGTGTAAAAAGATAATTTTCAAGAAATATTTATTAAATCACCAAAAATCATTTTTAATTCATTTATTAATCTCAAAAAAATTATTTAAAAATCTAGGGTGTTACAAAAACTTGATCTCTTTTGATCCAAAACCCTCTCACACAACGAGTGAACACATACACAACTAATTAAATCAATATGAATTCAAAACCCATTGAGAACCTCATAAAATCAAAGTTTCCCCCTTCGGCCTGCACACAGATCCGAAAACTAAAACCCAAGTTTTCAATGCATAAAGACTCTCTCAATCTTTTGATCTCAATACCTCTCTTGCAATTCATCAAACACATATACTACTAAATGAATTAATTAACCCTTGATTATGTGCCTCTACAACATGCATTAGTCAAGTTTTTCTTCATCCAAACATCACACAACATATATATACATATATACGCAGTAAAGAAACCATCTTTATTCAATTTTATGCATCGACATTCATATCACTCATCATAAACAATCAAATCAGCAAGGAAACAGTACATCCATGAGTTATATTAAGTTCTTAGCATTCTTAAGTCATCTATATAGAGATTTTATTTATCAATTGCATAGTTATCATGAAAAGTTCTATTTTCAATCATCCACCCACCAATAAATTCATTATATCATCATACATCCATCTATCATGCATTTTACTAGACAATTCATCATGTACAACATGCATAGATCAACAAGAAATCAAACATATGTCACTCACCTCAATGAAAAAATCAACCAAATTAATAAAGAATAAGAAAAAAAAAGTCTTCCTTTCGCAAAAATCCGAGATCCTTACTTCGAAACTCCAAGAAATTAATAATAAAAATAGTTCTTTGGTTTTGTGCAGAGGGGAGGTGGCTGTAGCCATCAATAAATAGTCGGATTTAATTAGGGTTTTACAAGTTTTATGGAAATATCCCTCAGTGATTTATTCCTTTACATATATAGACTTTTCTTTAATAAATTAGTTAAATAAGTTAAATAAGTTAAAATAAAACCAAATCCATTTACTACTGAGTTTGCCGGCCATCAGGCATATCCCAAAAATTGAAATTTTCGGATTTGTACTACAAGTGGTAATTTTGCACAAAAGTCCCTCTCTTTGTAATATTTACAAATATATCATAAAATATTCGTAAGATACAGAAAATTCAGAATTATTATCTAATAATAAATATTATATTTTCCAAATAAAATTTCTAACTTTTAGTTTCCAAGAAAAATATTTGGACATGGTCCAACTTAAATTTCATATTTGCAAAAATACCATTTTTGATTAAATTTTTACCAAATCAACTCTAAATAAATTTTAAATAAATTTTATCTTCAATGATGACCATGGCCAGCCCAAAAACAGTAAAAATGAATTTTCGTTATTTGTTTGAGATCTAGTCGACTTTTTACATAAAAGTCCATCTCATTCGAAGTATTTATAAAAATAGTTTCTTTATTTAGAAAAATCTCAAAATTTAGGATATACTCAATTATAAATAGGAAAATTTATTCAAAAATTTAAATTTGGAGATTTGTACCCAAAAAATATTTGCACGTGTTTTGCACGTGTAAAATCGACAAATTCATAAAATAACCCAATTAATTCAAATAAATCTGAAAATTAAATATCATAAATAAATGAGGAAAATCAATCATTAACCATAAAATTTTAAGAATTCAAAATTTTCTAACTTTGCACATGTGTTGCACGTGCAAAATTGCAATTTCAAGAAAATAGTCAAAATAGTCAACTTTATTAATTTAATATTATTTAATAATGCAAAATCAATCATTTTATTTTGCAGGGTGTTACTGTAACACCCTGAATTCCATGTACTTGTAATTTGTAGTAGAACAGAATCTTTTACTTCAAATTCGTACAATTTTACAAAGAAATTAAAATTTTTTATTATACAACAATGTTCTTACATCAATGCAGCGAAAATTAAAAAGAATACAACATAATGGATATACAAATTTAACATCAATAGCTTTAATCATGAAGATAATTTTTAACATCAATTCATCTCCATGCCCTTTTGCTAATCCAAGTCCTGCACTAAAAAACTGTGGGCACGTTAGTTGCTTACAACTGACGCAATATCATAAAACGACGATCCTCGCTATGCCATAATATAACGATTCTCTTACTTTAGCAAACACAAACCTGAATGCAAAATAAAGTGTAAAAGAGGCTATGCCATAATATAACGATTCTCTTACTTTAGCAAACACAAACCTGAATGCAAAATAAAGTGTAAAAGAGTGACTATCCTAATCATGTCAGTGTATGATATGCCTTAGATACCTAACGCAGATTTATGCTACGATGCACTAATGCATACTTGTTCGAATTCTATGCATTCCATTCGACATAGGTCCGAGGGAAAGCCCCTATCGTACTCCTCAATGGAGGGTTTAATCCCTCGTTATGAATTACAACTATGGTGACTAATGTATGTTTTAGATATGTTGTGAGTATCTAGTACCACCCCGATAATTCTAGAGTATCGCATTCCCACCGCAAGTGATTTTGGACACACTCCCTCACACCCCGATAATTCTGGAGGCGAATACTCACACCGCGAGCTATGACCCCGATAATTCTAGAGTATTTCACTCCCACCGCAAGTGATTTTGGACACACTCCCTCACACCCCGATAATTCTGGAGGTGAATACTCACACCACGAGCTATGACCCCGATAACTGTTGAGATTCGTCCCTCCATCGCGAATGATTTACGGACATCGCGCCTCACACTCTGATACTTTTGGAGACGAAACCACATCGCACTGTCATTGGTACCTTATCACATAAATACCCCATGAGCGTCGCTTCGATCCCAGTAATTCTGAAGGAATATCTCCCACCGCGAGCCGCAACCCCGATAATTCTGAAGATAACCTCCCACTGTGCTATCAAGGCCCTCATACTCATATTTTTCCATACTTCATCACATCTCCCCTTAGTGCCCGTCCTTAAGTTTTAATTTTAAATCATCGCAACCTAGAGGTAGCTTACCCTACCGGACTTAAATCAATACGAGAGAAAGTCAGCCCAAACTGGCTACTTCTCAGAGATACTTAACCCACCCTGGTTAGTTTCTCAAATTTCTTTTATTCACAAATGCTGATTACTAAGGGTCTCGCTAAGCCTCTAGAATCAACATCTTTCGTGTTCAACAACTTGGGTCAATCATACCCTCATTATTCATATTTTCGATTTCATGTATTCATATTTCATTCAATTTTTTCTTAGTTATCAATCATGAAGTAAGACTTCTTGGTTGGACACACGCAACCAACAATTCACTTTAATAAGCTACAAAGTTTCTTCGATTAAATAAACCCTTTTCATATTCATCTATATTTCAATTATAAATCTCAATTCTATTTAAAAGATAGATTTATTAGTTTCAAAAAAGAGTCTACTATATCTTTGTAGTGAAAATCATCTAAAATCATCCTCAATCACTTCGTCTAAATTGATTTGCAAAACAGTAGGTTGAAAATCTAAAAACTGCAGTCATGCTACTTGTAAAAATCATTGATAATTATACTTCATGAAGTTTTGTGTTCTTTAGATCAAAATAAAGGCATAAAAGTCTACTACAATTTCTTAGTTATATGTTTCTCCAAAATATTGTATATATAACCCAGAATTCTTTGAGATCTACAGTAGGGTTGAAATGTTAAAATACTGCCACTTGTTCAGTCTTGTAAAATTTATTATAAATTCAGTTCTTTATAAAAGTTTGATTTCTTAGACTTACTAAAAGTTAACGAGTCTACTTCAAGTTCATAGTTTTGACTTTTCTCAAATTACTTCATCTAAAAGGTTGAAATGATCAAAATCTGAAATGTGTACAAATTTTCAGCAACTAGTCAACTGCCAACCAGGCCTAAGTTTGGATTTTATTAAAATAGTAGATGACCTCCAAATATAATGAAATTTTACAGAGATGTTCTTGACATATACGAGATGTTCCTATAAAAATTTTAGCTCTAGATTCCATCTAGGTAAATAACTATGATTTTCTGAAGTGCAACTAAAACTTAAAACATCAAAAAAAAAATTTGCATAAATTAACAATGTTGTGTATGAATTTATACACAATTCATTTAATTTAAACTTGATATACTAGTATGCACCCAATACCACTATAACAACTCAATCTAAAATTCCAATTTGTTAATCATGACAATGTTATAATAAATCTTTCAACTATCATGCATTTATTTTCGTATCTCACTTGTAGTTATCAAAACAACATGCAACCTGTCAAATTAGAAATTTAAACAACACATGCCACATTTTCAATCATGTAATAATTATACATGCATACTACAATATCTGGAAAGCAAAAGAAATCACCCACCTTGTTTTTGATGTAATAAAATAGACTCCTATATGGATTCCAAAGCTCCAACCATGCAAGTCTTCAACTCCTAGCAATTTGCCAACACCAAAAGCTCCTCTCTTTCTTTTGTTTCTTTTAGTGTACATTGTTCTGAATGAGAGAGGTATTTATAGGGTTAAATGGGTGAATGAATGGACACCCACTACCCAAAATAAATACCCATTATTCAAAACAATTACCCACTCACAAAACCATTAACACAAAACTCCTACCCCTTCACATTCTTGGTCGGCCAATCACTTGGTGTGCACACGTGCACGTGCACTCTACGTGCACACACTTCTCATTCTTCTAATTATTTGTTTTAGTCCATTTGTGTGTGTTTTTATATGACAAGTGTGTAGAATTAAAAAGTGTACATTTAAAATGTAGAATAAAATCATGGGCCTCTCTTTTTAATTAATTTACTTAGTGGGCTTTAAAATAGGCTTTAGGCATATGGGTTTTTAATTAAAAAAAAGATAAAGAATAAATTTGTAACAAATAAAACGAGAAAAAAATGTCCATGACTCGTAGAAAATTTTAGAAATAAAATGCACATGAAAATTTACGTTCAATGCACACATAAAACAACTATTCAAATACGAAATAGATTTTAGTAACGGGAAAATGTTTATAAATAATCGGAATATAACATATGAAAAATATTTATTTTGATAATGTTATGGATATTTCACGTAACAGTGAAATTTACGTATTTGACACGTGTATTAAAAACACGTGCAATGTACGTAAAATATAAAGATTAAATAAATGTTTGAGTTGGCTAAAAATAAGATTGAAAAGAGTTTTGAGAAAACGGAAAATGTATAAATAGTTGCAATACAGAAATACGTAGAAAAATATGTTACTACTTTTACTCGTAAGAGTACGAAATACACGTGTGTAACACACATGGAGCAAAATTGTCATTACTCAATTTTGTAGGGTGTTACAGATTACGTCAAAATAGTGGAATTAGACATACAACTCGTTATTCTTAAGAGAACTCGGTAAAATAAGTAAGAATAGGAACAAGTTGAAAAATAGTAAAAAGAAGAACAGAAGAAGATTTCCGGGGCCAACATTCAATTTATTAGCGGGGGAAATAGAAGACATGTCTCTTAGTCTCTCTCTTTCCTCTCTATGATTACAATGATCTCTCAATGAGATAGCTAGTTTTTCTTTCTATTGAGCATACATAGATACAATCTTTTCTCCTATATATATAGAGTAGTAACCTTGAGATATTTGTTAGGGTTAGTAGCATTTGACTTAGTCAAATATATTTTTCCTCATCCAGTTAGGAATAAATCTTAACAAATATCTCAAGATAATTATAAGAGATTGTACCAATTATTTCAAATATAAAAAGATATAAATATAAAAGAAAATAATCAAAGAATAATAATTTCTAAATCTTAGAAAAATATTTGAGGCATATTTTCAACAGTCTCCTCCGTAACTCAAATATGATTCTCCTTCTCCGACTAGTAGGTCTTCATGAGTCAACAAGGTATGTGTACTTCCCTTAACCAAATGGGTCGGCTACTTCAACATGGCTCCCTTTCTTATTGGCTCTTATCATCTCTGCAGAATTTTTAGCTAGTTTCAGACATCCATCTCAGTTCAATGCCGAGTCGGGCTTCTTACAAACATAGATCACTATTATTCGTATCTCCTAAAAAACCACCCTCAGCTTGATCTGATGTTGTATTCCTCATCTTACACTAATTAATTATGTGTCCATTGTCTTGCATTTATAGCACTGTGTATACTCGAGAAGCTTTGGGCAATTCCTGTAGCTGTGTCCATTCTTTTTGCATAAGTGCACTCATATGAATTTGCATGTTTCTTCTACTTTCGATCTTTTGTAACAACAAGCCCATGACCAATCATGGGCTCATCTTTAGTAGTCGCCTTCTTCATGAACTACTTGGACAATAGAGATGATATGACTTAATTTCTCTTCCATGTAGTAACGTCACAACCAAAAATTCAAAGGATGACAGAAATGTAGCCAAAAGTAATAGTGTCTAATCTTCATCATCAATGAAAACAGCAAAACTAAATAATTCAAAACTAAGTTTGTTGAACTCATTGATGTGTTGTTGGAAGGTGACAGTTTCTGCTTTACTAAACTTATAGATCTTCTGCTTCATGTAGAGTTCGCTTGTGAGGGACTCAAGCATCGACCATATCCCAGCCACGGAGGTTCTCCCCAGTAAATTGTAGATCACTTCATCATAAGAGAGAGTCATAATGCAGGCACAGACCTGCCGTCGTAGGCTTCCCATTCTTCAACCTTCACTTCCGATTTCTCCTTCCCAAGCAAGGGTCTCTCAAGCCCTTCTTGCACTAGCATGTCTTCCATCTTGACTTCCATATTCCGAAGTTCGTCGTGCCATCAAATTTAACCATTCTGAAATGATTTGTTGAAGCGGTGTTGGAAATAGCTATCATCACCTTCGGTTGGATCTTCAACATGTCGCTCTGATACCAGTTGTTAGTTAAAATTTGTTTAATTAGGTAGAGAGCAACAACTCGTTATGTAACACCCAGCAAAATTGAGTTATGACAATTTTGCCCATGAGTGTTATTTTGTACAATTAAGGGTAATGTCTGTAACGTATTTTAATATAAACTTCATACGTATTTTGTATTTTGACTATTTATACATTTTTCATCTTCTCAAAATTCATTTTTATCGTATTTTGAACCAACTCAAATATTAATTTTAATCTTTGTGTTTTTACGTGTATTGCATGTGTTTTCAATACACGTGTCGATTACGTATGTTTTACCGTTACGTGAAATATCTGTAACATTATTAATATACATGTTCAACGTATTTTATATTTTAACTGTTTTTCATTCTCTCAAATTTATTTTGTATTGATATGTGCATCGCACGTGTTTGTAGTGCCCATGTTGGTTCCTAAAATTTTCTTAAGTCATGAATATTTTTCTTCTCATCTTTCTAGTCACAATGGTGTGATTTATTTTTAATTAAAATCCCTTAGGCCTAAATTTATTTTGTAGCCCACTAAAATTAATTTAAAGCCCATGATTAATTTTGTGTGCACTAAAGTTTACATTTAAAATATAGTTAGTTTGGTATACTTGTCATGTGTAACACACACATCTAACCTAATAAAGATTAATAATAAAATTTGTATGAAGAGTGTGCACACACATTGACTACACGTGCACGTGTTTCTTTATAAAAAAAAGGAAAGGGAGAAGTGCTTGCGGGTTGTGCAAGGAAGAGGCCGGCCATTTTTGAGTGAGATTGGAGCTTTGAAGCATTATTTTCTAGGAGTTCTACCACTAGGAATTCTACATTTGAGGTGAGTGTTTTTTCTACTTTCTAATATAGTTTTATTAGTAGAATGCTTGATAGGTATTTATTGTTAGATGCATGATAACTTATATAGATTGAGTATTCATGATTAGATTATTTGTTGTTGATTGAATGTGTAAAATTATGATATGATTGATTTGGGAGCATTTTCATATGGCTTTGTTTTAAGTTTTAGTTTCACTTCAAAAATCATAACTATTAAAGCAGATGGAATATAGAGCCAAACTTTTTATAGGAGCATCTGGTATATATCAAGAACATCTCATTAAAATTTCATAATATTTTGATGTCGTTTACTATTTTAATAAAATTCAAACTTAGGACTAGTTGACAGTTGGCTAGTTGCTGGAAATTTGTATACATTTTGGATTTTGATCATTTCGACATCTTAGATGAAGCATTATAAGAAAATTCAAAACTAAGAACTTGAAGTAGAATCGTTAACCTTTCTGTAAAGTCTAAGAAATCAATTTTTCATGAAGAAATGAATTTATAATAAATTTTACAAGATTAAATAGTGGCAGTATGTATAACATTTCGACCCTACTGTAGATTTCGAAGAATTCAGGGTTATAGACATAATATTTTGGGGAAACGTATAACTACAAAGTTTTAGTAGACTTGTATAACTTTAATCTGATCTAAAGAACATAAAATTTCATGAGGTATATAACTTTCTATGATTTTTAAAAGTAGCATGAGCTGAAGTCTTCGAATTTTGAACCTACTATTTTGCAAATGAATTTAGACGAAGTAATTGAGGATGATTTTAGATGATCTTAACTACAAAGTTGTAGTAGACTCATTTATGTTTTCTATGAAACTAAGAAATCTATTTTTGGAGTAATATTAGATTATATGATTTTTTCAATACCATTGGATTGCTGTCTTTTATCTAGTTGTCCTAAAACTTTTACGTGTAAAATTGGATTTAAAATTGGATTTAAAATTGGAATGTTAGTAACATGTACCTTATGAGGGATTAAAAGATAATTAAAGTATGAAGTTAGAATGTTAAACATGTGATGTTTATAAGGTTTTTAACTCATCAAGTGTTATTGAATGTTGCTCTAAGAAGTTTGTTACTTCATGATTGATAATAACAAAGAGAATGAATAAAAGAAGTTAAAAGTTGTTTAATGAATGGACATTTTTGTAATAGGTTATGGATAACCAGAAAATGTTGTGAATATTTTGGAATGTGTGGATTCTAGAGACTGAGCGAGACCCAGAATACCGGCAGGTTATGATATATGAAATTTGAGAAGTAGCCGGTGTGGGTTAACTTTCTCTTTGAAAAGTAGCCAATGTGGGCTAACTTTCTCAATGTTTGATTAAAGTCCGGTGGTTAAGCTAGCTCTAGGTCTTAATAATTATAATTAAACCTAAGGACATTCACTAGGGAGGATGTGATGAAGTATGGACAAACATGAGTATAAGGACCGTATTTGATTCGCGGTGGGAGATTATCTTCAGAATTATCGAGGTGTTAGGCATGATATCCAAAATCACTCGCGGTGAGAGATATTACTTCAGAATTATCAGGATCAAGATTCGCGGTGAGAGATTATCTTCAGAATTATCGGAGCGTGAGGCATGATGTCCAAATTTCTCGCTGTAGGAGATACTTCTTTAGAATTATCGGGATCGAGGCGACGCTCTTGGGATATTTGTGTGATGAGGTACCATATGACTCACAGTTGTATTTCGTCTCTAGTATTATCGGGGTGTGAGGCATGACGTCTGAAAATCACTCGCGATGGGAGAACGACTCTCGATAATTATCGGGGTCATGGCTCGCGGTGTCGGGTTCATCTCTAGAATTATCGGGGTTACGACTCGCGAAGGAAGAGTGATTCTCAAGAATTATCAGGGCAGTACCAGATACTCACAGGATATCTAAACCTTACAATAGTCACCGTAGTAGGATTTCATAATGAGGGATTGAACTCTATAATGAAGAGTACGATAAGGGCGGGCCTATGTAATATGAGATGCATAGAATCCGAACTAGTGTGCATTAGTGCATCGTAGCATAATGTCTGCATTAGGCATTAAGTTCATACCATACACTGACATGTTCAAGATAGTCACCTTTCACATTTTGTTTCGCATTCAAGTTTGTATTTGCTAAAGTAAAAGTATCGCTGTATTATAGCATTGCGTCAATTGTATGCAACTGACGTGTCCACAGTTTTCACGTGCAGGACTTGGTTAGCAAAAGATGCAAAGATGAGTTGATACTGATGATTACTTCCTGATTAAAGTTATTGAATGTTAAAAAATTTTATTTAATGTAACTTCCGTTGTGATATTGTAAAGAACAATGCATAATGAAAAATTTTAAATTCCTTATAAATTTGTAAGAAGTTAAAGTCAAAGATCCTTTTTTTGCTACAAATTACCTGTGTTTAGAATTCTGGGCATTACAGGGTGGTATCAGAGCCAGGTTCAATAAGTAATTCAAAATTATAAGGAAAACATATTAGAGTGGACATTAGAAGTGTGAGTGTCAGTTTGGAGTCATGAATGTTAATAGTTATTGAACTTGCATTCATGACTCTCTCCTCGTATACATTGATGTGAGATTGTATCCGAGCATATTTTCCCTTGGTATCACGAGTGGTATGGTTGGTTTGAATCTACAGTCATGATACCTTATATATAGACTAAGCTTTTCTCCTTTATTTTCTTCGTGTATTTTCCTCATAGTACTTTTCAACTTTAACACTTGATATTTTTTAAATAAATGTATTTTTATACAATTAATTCACTTTGATATTTATTATTTACAACTCTTAGTCTTAATCTTTTAAGTTTGACTTACTCGTTTTCTTTCTTAATGTTTTATCCTCCTTACTTTTATGCGCTTTTACGTTACTTATTTATTTTGCTATTAATTTTACGTAATCTATTAAGTTTTGAATTACTACTTATTAAATTATTAGTAAGACTATCATTTTCCTTTGTTATTATTTCTATTAGATTTTGAATTTTTATTTTTGTATGTTTACATTCACTTTACAACTACTTTGAATTCACGATACTATATTTTTCTATTATTTAATGTTGTCTTATTTATTTCAGTATATTTTAACATAACTGTAATATTTTTTATTTATATAAATGCAATATACCTCTACACAATAAGATTCTCTTTTATTACTATTTTGTCATACCTATTATTTTCTACCTTTTGTTATCTTTACTTTTCACTATTAATAGCTACTTATTAATTTTGTAGCTTTACACTTCTCTAATATAATACATATACTCGCTATTTATATTTTATCTTTATATCAATTTATATTATCTTTACATTCTTTGTTACTACTGCTTTCCATTGATTTCCATATATGTATCATATATTTCAACATACTTACTATACATATCATTTTACACATCCAATTACGACATTACTATATATTTTTTATATATAATTAGTTGGGTTTATTATCCTAATTTACTACACTACATAATTGTTACCCCTGTTTTTCACTTTTGGTATTTTTGAGGGTATTTTTCATTTTTGTGAATTATTATTTTCTACTGTATTTTTCGGAACAATAAAATTAATTATCTTTATTCTATAATATTTTTCTGGCAGTTTTGACCTCCTTTTGTTGAGTGTGCACCGTTTGGTCGTTTTTCGACATTTTGAGCTCTTTTTCTCAATTTCTTGATCCCGTTCATGTATAAATATTATTTTCGGGTCATGGTGAATTTTTAGGAGAGTTTTGACCAATTTGAGATTTTTTGGCCTTAAGGAGATTTTTAGGAGCTATAGGATTCATTGTATTTTGTATCTCCATTTGAAATCTACCCAATATCCATTACCCAATTGTATACTTATTGTTTCCTATTGATATCCACTACCCATTAACCCACATTTGATCTCCTATATATACCCCTAATACTAATTAATCCCTAACCCTAATATTTTTCTCTCTCCCTCTCCTATTCCAAACCGGCCTCCACTTGAATCCATCCCGGCCTGCCTTCTTCAACCCTAGGCCGACATCCCCTTGATCTCTCTTGCCTTGGCCGACCACCCATACCTTCCCTCTCCATCCTTCTATACTACTTCGCCTCGATTCTACCTCGTCTCTCCTTCTTCTTGTGGCCGGCAAGCACCAAACCAGCACCACCCTCCACAAAACAGCACCTTTACACCTCTCCCCGCTGTTTTGTATTGTGGGCACCTCCCACTTTGGTTCGTGTGTCAAAGAGATCAACCGTTGGCGCATTTTGTTCGTGGGTTTCGCTCGAAATCGCGTTAGAAGGCGTCTTGCTCGTGGGTTAACTTTGAAAGGCTTAGATTCGTCGCGTTCGTCATCACAAAAAGGCAAGTAACTTGTACTTAAATTTCTTAGGTTGATACAAGTAGAAAGTTCACACATAGGATAGGTTGAGACTAGAGACGGACAAAGATCATGTTTTTAATTGTGGGTTTCGTCTCTATTGTTCAAAACAGGCCATAGACGACTTAGGACATGAAGTTTGATAGGTTTGTGCCTTAGGATTCACCCAAACGCGATTTGATCGCTTATGCGACATATTGTGCACCCGATGTATGTTGAACACCCATGTGAGGAATACTAGATTTTTGACATGTTAGATACCCTCCATTATGACATTTGGACCATGGGTAGACAGCGTTTTGAATTTGGAAGAGTTTGGATGATTTTTGAGGAAGTTATGACGTTTTGAAGTTTAGTTGAGAAATCTGGAAATTTGGATTGAACTGGATTGATTTCTGTTTTTACCTGAATTAGAGTCAGAATCTCAACATGGCTATTTCTGAGTAATTTGTAGAGAATTGAATCTAATTTCTAATCCCACTGATTTCACCCTGTTTGGAGTTCGTATGAATTAGTTATGATTATTTTAGTAACTGTATGCCGGTAGTTCCCAGATTCATTTCGGGGTAGATTTTATCACCAATTTATTTTCAAGATCCAAGTTAGACATAATTTCATGCCACAAGATTTAGTCCAGTGTTTCACCATGATGTTAGGTAGTTCTCTGATTTTTATGGTAATTAAAAGATGAGTTTTGAGTGATGCCTTACATCCTTTTCTATAGATCTCTTTTGTTGTAAACTGCGTGTGATTGTATGTTGAATGCCGTGTTCACCTTATTTCTAATTACTGTATGAATATTTCATGTGAGATATAAAAGTTGGGTAATTGTGTATACTTTCATCCCGTTTTGGCAGAAGTGGATTTTGATGCGCTGTGTGCAAGATATGCATGATTTTGTACAGCGGTGTTAAAGAATTCCAGATCCATCAAAACTGTGTTATGTGTTACCTTCTATTTTTGAAAACATATCTATACTTTCTGAAAAAATATGAAAATCTATATTTTGGGACTATACTTATAGGGGATTACCCCAGAATTTTCGTGGATTTAATTAATGACTTTGTATGCTGTTTTCATGTGGTTTAAGTTATTCCCCTGTTTTCTGGCTGTAAATGAAAACTGTATTGAATTGTGTTTTGAGTCGAGATGTTGTGAAATAGTATATGGATTTATTATACCCGTTAGAAGCGTGTAGAAGTCTAGTTTCCAGATCCTTTGACGGATCATGATTTGCATGCCTGTAGATCTTTGGATCACTGTTTTTGTACCGACTGGTCTTGCTGTCCTGATTATAAACATACGCTAAGTTGCTCGTATTTGTGAATGTTTGTTACCTACACTTACTGATCTAATTCCCTGAGTCTAAACCTGATTATAACCTGTTAGTTTGACATTATTTAGTACACTCTCATGCCTGTTGATGATCTTAATAATAAAAGTAACTAAGCCGGAGTTTATGGGAAAGATCTAATAGTGGATAGTTCAGAAACGTGTACTCGAAAGGGGGCCCGTGTTTTCCATTTTGATGCATAATACCTGTTGGTTCATGTACCTGTTACCTATTTCTGCACGTACCTTTTAGTCGTGTACCTGTTACCTGTTGATGCACGTACCTGTTGGTCGCGTACCTGTTGATTCATGAACCCGTTGATGCATGAATCGGATGATTCGTGTACCTGTTTTGATTCATGAACCTGTTACCTATTTTCCTGTACCTGAGTATACTGCCCTCTATGGTCCACTATGAAATCTAAAATGGAACTGCATTGACTGTAACAACCATGTGATAAAAAAGATGGCACATGAAGTGTTACCTAGATAGTAATAATACAAGATATTAACACCTGTATACCTGTTACCTGTATATCTGTTACCTGTACCTGATATATCCTGTTACCTGTTTTCCTGATACTTGATACATGATTACATGATTACCTGAATACCTGATACTTATACATGTTACCTGTTTAACTGTTGACACTTGACATATGTTTACCTATACCTGTTAGTATATCCTGTGATTAGATAGTGTCCATGTGCTTGTATCCTATTCTATTTGTGACCCGGACTTGCCATTGACGGGTACTGTGTTTTCTTCTTTTCATTTTTCCTGCATTCGATGATTGCAGATTACGGTGGACAGATTCAAGAAGGTACTGGTGGTTCGCAGTATTAGTTGTTGATTATTATTTCTGTTTCCTGTTAGAACTTTATTCTGTATTCGTGAACTTGATTATTTCTGTACTTGAGACTTGAGTATTATTTGTATTTGGGCGATGTGACCCAGAATATTTGTTCCAGACTCTGTTTTTATTTGAGAACAAGATATTTGGTTTCAATTAATTCCTGTTGGTAAAATTATCTCAACGATGCATGTTGGTTTCACTCTTTGCTTCCGACTGTGATATCTATATTGACTCTGATATATGTTGACTCTGATATACTGCCTGTGATATATATTGTAAGGATTTCTGAAACAGCTTAAGGATAATTATATTCATTCGCTGGGCTTGTGTTACGTGCCCGTATTCTGTATTTTTGGGAAGCGGGACGTGACAGGGTTTTGAGTGGTATCAGAGCACCAGGTTTGGCTAATGTATTAGTTGCCTAATATATTAGACAAGCTTGGCTCAAACTGGAATCTGTGTAATATATCACCAACCATGCATGCAAAATTGAAATATGACACCAACACAGAATCTGGATGCTAACTGTTTTTGGTTTGTGCAGACTATGGCTCGTAAAGGTTCTACCTCTGAATCTCAAGCTGATCCGGTTGAGACTATCACTGCTGTGCTTGAGCGGTTGATTAATCAGCAGCAAAACCACAGTGATCTGGATACAAATCTTATTCCATCCATTTTGATCCCTTCTTATTCGACTCTTGATTTCTTGATTCTTCCATCTTTTCAGTTGTCCTTTTTGATTGACTTCTTGTTGGGTATGAATTCAAACTTTCGTACCCATATCTATCTGATTTTGGTGCCATTCATTCTCTTTCCATTTTTCTGCTTGGCCCGTCAGTCGGCATCGCTGGATGCTATTGGAAGTCTTCCCCGATCAGAGTGGCGCAGCGGAAGCGTTGTGGGCCCATAACCCACAGGTCCCAGGATCATGTTGTTGTTTCTCCCTTTTTGCATTGTTTTGGATTTCTCTATCTCAACCACGAGAGGCACAGCCGAGCATCTGGGTGATACTCTTGTCGTTCGGGATTTCTTGGATGTTTTTCCAGATGAATTGTCTGGCTTACCCCCTGATAGGAAAGTGGAGTTCGGTATTGATGTTCAGCCTGGAACAGAACCGATATCGAAGAGTCCCTACAGGATGGCACCGGTTGAGCTGGCAGAGCTTAAGGTGCAGATTCAGCAGTTGCTTGATTTGGGTTTCATCAGACCCAGTGTTTCGCCTTGGGGTGCTCCTGTCCTTTTTGTTGATAAGAAGGATGGAAGTCGTCGGATGTGCGTGGATTACCGAGAGCTGAACAGAGTTACGATGAAGAATCGGTATCCGTTGCCCAGGATTGATGATTTGTTTGATCAGTTGAGTGGAGCTTCTGTTTTCTCGAAGTTGGATCTTCGTTCTGGATATCACCAAGTTAAGGTGAAGGCTGCAGACATACCGAAGACTGCTTTCAGCACTAGATACGGGCACTATGAGTATCTTGTGATGCCGTTCGGAGTCACGAATGCGCCGGCTGTATTCATGAGTCTTATGAATCGGGTGTTCTCGCAGTATTTGGATAAGTTCATGGTGGTCTTCATCGATGATATTCTGGTGTATTCTAAGAATCGGGAAGATCATGCTGAGCATCTTAGAGTGGTTCTGCAGACTATGAGAGAGCATCAACTCTATGGAAAACTGAGCAAGTGCGAGTTTTAGCTCGACAGGATTTCTTTCTTGGGGCATATTGTTTCTGGCGATGGTATTTCGGTGGATCCTGCCAAGATTGAGGCTGTGAATGATTGGCCTATTCCCAAGTCAGTTTCAGAAGTCAGGAGTTTTCTTGGTTTGGCTGGCTATTATCGGAAGTTCGTCCAGGATTTTTCGAAGATAGCAGGACCTTTGACTAAATTGACTGGGAAGGATCAGAAGTTTTGTTGGTCTGATGAGTGCAATGTGGCTTTTGTTGAGTTGAAGAGCAGACTGACGTCAGCGCCTGTGTTGACTATTCCAGATGGTTCAGGCAGATTTGTAGTTCACTGTGATGCTTCTAGTAAGGGTCTTACAGTTATTATGCAGAAGGGCTATGTTGTTGCGTATGCATCAAGGCAGTTGAGGCCGCATGAGAAGAACTATCCTACTCACGACTTGGAGTTAGCGGCAGTGATTTTTGCTTTGAAGCTGTGGAGGCATTATTTGCTTGGAGACCGAGTGGAGATCTTTACAGACCACAAAAGTCTCAAGTACGTCTTCACCCAGAAGGAGTTGAACATGAGGCAAAGGCGTTGGTTGGAACTTATGGCCGAGTATGACATCAGTTTGCAATACCATCCTGGTAAAGTAAACTTGGTGCCTGATGCTTTGAGCAGGAGACCAGTGGTTTCATTTCTTACTCACCAGAAAGATCTCATTGAGCAGATGAGAAGGTTGAAGCTTGATGTTGTGTTGCCGAGTTCTGGTCGGAGTTGTTTGGCGCTCCAGCTGCAGTCGTCTCTTGTGGAGCAGATTAAAGAGGCGCAGGCTAGCGATGCGCAGTTGCAGAAGTTTCGTGCTGAGATTGAGTCTGGGTCCAGGACGGACATGGTTATTCATGCAGATGGTTCTCTTCGTTTTGGTTCCCGGTTGTGTGTCCCTAAAGGAGAAGTTCATCAGAGGTTGCTTGAAGAAGCTCATCAGTCTTCGTATTCTATCCATCCCGGTGGTACTAAGATGTATCGAGATTTGAGGCTTCATTTCTGGTGGCATGGTATGAAAAGGGCTGTCGCGCGGTTTGTTTCGCAGTGTTTGATCTGTCAGCAGGTTAAAGCGAAGCATCAGAGAACCGCAGGACTTCTTCAACCGCTTCCTATTCCAGAGTGGAAGTGGTAACATATCACCATGGATTTTGTGACTGCTTTGCCGAGGAGTCCGAAGGGTCATAATGCTATTTGGGTGATTGTTGACCGTCTGACGAAGAGTGCTCACTTCATTCCTTTTCGTGTCGGTCAGTCTACTGAGAGCCTTGCTGAGAGGTATATGCAAGAGATTGTCAGACTTCATGGGGTTTCAGTTAGTATTGTATCCGACAGGGATACGAGATTCAGGTCTCAGTTTTGGGAGAGTCTTCAGAGCAGTTTGGGGAGCAAATTAAAGTACAGTACAGCTTTTCATCCCCAGACTGATGAACAGTCAGAGCGGACTATTCAAATTCGTGAGGACATGTTGAGATCCTGCATGCTTCAGTTTGGTGGGTCTTGGGAAGATCATTTGCATCTGGTAGAGTTCTCTTACAATAACAGCTTTCAAGCTAGCATTAAAGCCGCTCCGTTCGAGGCACTCTATGGGCGGAAGTGTAGATCGCCAGTGTGCTGGGATGATGTTGGCGAGAGAAAGTTGTTGGGTTCAGAGTTGATCACCAAGACAGTTGATGCAGTGGTTCAGATTAGGAAGCACTTGCAGGCAGCTCAGGACAGGCAGAGGCGGTGGGCTGATGTTCATCGCAGGGCATTGGAGTTCGCAGTTGGTGACCATGTTTTTCTCAAGGTATCGCCGTGGCGCGGTGTCATTCGGTTCGGTAGTGGGGGCAAGCTTAGCCCGAGGTTTATTGGACCGTTTGAGATTTTGGAGCGAGTAGGTAAGGTGGCCTATCGTCTCGCATTGCCGCCAGCTTTATCAGGAGTGCACGATGTTTTCCATGTCTCACAACTCAGGAGATATATCCGAGATGAGAGCCACGTGATCGACTATTCAGAGTTGACCGTTAGACCGGATTTGACTTGTGAGATTCCGCCAGTTGCTATTGTTGATCGGCAGGAGAAAGTGCTTAAGAACAAGGTCATTAAGCTGGTTCGTGTTGCTTGTAATCCTCACTCGCCTGGTGAGTCGACATGGGAGTTAGAGGAGGAAATTCAGCAGAAGTTTCCTCACTTGTTTGAGTAGTTGTTTGTTTTGCTTTTGGCTGTTTGGTTTTGCTTGGGGTTATCCTATGTACCTTTCTTTTTAATTTCGAGGACGAAATTTTCTTGTAGGGGGGTAGGATTGTAACCCTGTTTTTCACTTTTGGTATTTTTGAGGGTATTTTTCATTTTTGTGAATTATTATTTTCTACTGTATTTTTCGGAACAATAAAATTAATTATCTTTATTCTATAATATTTTTCTGGCAGTTTTGACCTCCTTTTGTTGATTGTGCGCCGTTTGGCCTTTTTCGACATTTTGAGTTCTTTTTCTCAATTTCTTGATCCCATTCATGTATAAATATTATTTTCGGGTCATGGTGAATTTTTAGGAGAGTTTTGACCAATTTGAGATTTTTTGGCCTTAAGGAGATTTTTAGGAGCTATAGGATTCATTGTATTTTGTATCTCCATTTGAAATCTACCCAATATCCATTACCCAATTGTATACTTATTGTTTCCTATTGATATCCACTACCCATTAACCCACATTTGATCTCCTATATATACCCCTAATACTAATTAATCCCTAACCCTAATATTTTTCTCTCTCCCTCTCCTATTCCAAACTGGCCTCCACTTGAATCCATCCCGGCCTGCCTTCTTCAACCCTAGGCCGACATACCCTTGATCTCTCTTGCCTTGGCCGACCACCCATACCTTCCCTCTCCATCCTTCTATACTACTTCGCCTCGATTCTACCTCGTCTCTCCTTCTTCTTGTGGCCGGCAAGCACCAAACCAGCACCACCCTCCACAAAACAGCACCTTTACACCTCTCCCCGCTGTTTTGTATTGTGGGCACCTCCCACTTTGGTTCGTGTGTCAAAGAGATCAACCGTTGGCGCGTTTTGTTCGTGGGTTTCGCTCGAAATCGCGTTAGAAGGCGTCTTGCTCGTGGGTTTTCTTTGAAAGGCTTGGATTCGTCGCGTTCGTCATCACAAAAAGGCAAGTAACTTGTACTTAAATTTCTTAGGTTGATACAAGTAGAAAGTTCACACATAGGATAGGTTGAGACTAGAGACGGACAAAGATTATGTTTTTAATTGTGAGTTTCATCTCTATTGTTCAAAACAGGCAATAGACGACTTAGGACATGAAGTTTGATAGGTTTGTGCCTTAGGATTCACCCAAACGCGATTTGATCGCTTATGCGACATATTGTGTACCCGATGTATGTTGAACACCCATGTGAGGAATACTAGATTTTTGACATGTTAGATACCCTCCATTATGACATTTGGACCATGGGTAGACAGCGTTTTGAATTTGGAAGAGTTTGGATGATTTTTGAGGAAGTTATGACGTTTTGAAGTTTAGTTGAGAAATCTGGAAATTTGGATTGAACTGGATTGATTGCTGTTTTTACCTGAATTAGAGTCAGAATATCAACATGGCTATTTCTGAGTAATTTGTAGAAAATTGAATCTAATTTCTAATCCCACTTATTTCACCCTTTTTGGAGTTCGTATGAATTAGTTATGATTATTTTAGTAACTGTATGCCGGTAGTTCCCAGATTCATTTCGGGGTAGATTTTATCACCAATTTATTTTCAAGATCCAAGTTAGACATAATTTCATGCCACAAGATTTATTCCAGTGTTTCACCATGATGTTAGGTAGTTCTCTGATTTTTGTGGTAATTAAAAGATGAGTTTTGAGTGATGCCTTACATCCTTTTCTATAGATCTCTTTTGCTGTAAACTGCGTGTGATTGTATGTTGAATGCCGTGTTCACCTTATTTATAATTACTGTATGAATATTTCATGTGAGATATGAAAGTTGGGTAATTGTGTATACTTTCATCCCATTTTGGCGGAAGTGGATTTTGATGCGCTGTGTGCAAGATATGCATGATTTTGTACAGCGGTGTTAAAGAATTCCAGATCCATCAAAACTGTGTTATGTGTTACCTTCTATTTTTGAAAACACATCTATACTTTCTGGAAAATTATGAAAATCTATATTTTGGGACTATACTTATAGGGGATTACCCCAGAATTTTCGTGGATTTAATTAATGACTTTGTATGCTGTTTTCATGTGGTTTAAGTTATTCCCCTGTTTTCTGGTTGTACATGAAAACTGTGTTGAATTGTGTTTTGAGTCGAGATGTTGTGAAATAGCATATAGATTTATTATACCCGTTAGAAGCGTGTGGAAGTCTAGTTTCCAGATCCTTCGACGGATCATGATTTGCATGCCTATAGATCTTTGGATCACTGTTTTTGTACAGACTGGTCTTGCTGTCCTGATTATAAACATACGCTAAGTTGCTCGTATTTGTGAATGTTTGTTACCTATACTTACTGATCTAATTCCCTGAGTTTAAACCTGATTATAACCTGTTAGTTTGACATTATTTAGTACACTCCCATGCCTGTTGATGATCTTAATAATAAAAGTAACTAAGCCGGGGTTTATGGGAAAGATCTAATAGTGGATAGTTCAGAAACGTGTACTCGGAAGGGGGCCCGTGTTTCCCATTTTGATGCATGATACCTGTTGGTTCATGTACCTGTTACTTGTTGCTGCACGTACCTTTTGGTCGTGTACCTGTTACCTGTTGATGCACGTACCTGTTGGTCGTGTACCTGTTGATTCATGAACCCGTTGATGCATGAATCGGATGATTCGTGTACCTGTTTTGATTCATGAACCTGTTACCTGTTTTTCTGTACCTGAGTATACTGCCCTCTATGGTCCACTATGAAATCTAAAATGGAACTGCATTGACTGTAACAACCATGTGATAAAAAAGATGGCACATGAAGTGTTACCTAGATAGTAATAATACAAGATATTAATACCTGTATACCTGTTACCTGTATACCTGTTACATGTACCTGATATATCCTGTTACCTGTTTTCCTGATACTTGATACATGATTACATGATTACCTGAATACCTGATACTTATACATGTTACCTGTTTAACTGTTGACACTTGACATATGTTTACCTATACCTGTTAGTATATCCTGTGATTAGATAGTGTCTATGTGCTTGTATCCTATTCTATTTGTGACCTGGACTTGCCATTGACGGGTACTGTGTTTTCTTCTTTTTCCTTTTTCCTGCATTCGAAGATTGCAGATTACGGTGGACAGATTCAAGAAGGTACTGGTGGTTCGCAGTATTAGTTGCTGATTATTATTTCTGTTTCCTGTTAGAACTTTATTCTGTATTCGTGAACTTGATTATTTCTGTACTTGAGACTTGAGTATTATTTGTATTTGGGCGATGTGACCCAGAATATTTGTTCCAGACTCTGTTTTTATTTGAGAACAAGATATTTGGTTTCAATTAATTCCTGTTGGTAAAATTATCTCAACGATGCATGTTGGTTCCACTCTTTGCTTCTGACTGTGATATCTATATTGACTCTGATATATGTTGACTCTGATATACTGCCTGTGATATATATTGTAAGGATTTCTGAAACAGCTTAAGGATGATTATATTCATTCGCTGGGCTTGTGTTACGTGCCCGTATTCTGTATTTTTGGGAAGCGAGGCGTGACAATAATTATTGTTCTCATTTGTATTTTTGGCTTATACATATAGTTTATACTATTCTTGTCTTAATGTTATAAATGCTTTTCATTACTACTAATTTTATATTCTTGATATTTAAAATCTATACTTTTATTTTAATATTTTATCATTGTAATTTCCTACTTCATTCCCTACTTTTACTCCCATTTTTATATCACAAATTTCAAAATATAACATCATACTTAAAATTAAATATCCAATATCCAAGTACAAATGGAATATTACAATATTCCATTCACCATTTTGGTGCAACCTGATGTCGAGAGAGCAAATATGCAACTAGTCATTAATCAAGGTAAACTGCAACTGGATGTCCGGGAGGCAAAATCTGCAACCGAATGTCCAGAAGGTAAACTTCCACCGGATGTCGTGGAGACAAATCTACAACTTGATTTCAAGGGGGCAAGCCTGCAATTGGACACCAACGAGGAGAACCCACAACAAAAGAGATTTTTCTACTTTTATAACCCCCATTTTTATTTCTATATATATATATATATATATATATATATATATATATATTACCTACCACTATTCCATTTTTGTACTAGTTTATACCATTCAATAATGTTTTACAACTTAGTTTATACTACTTCAACTTTATTATTTATGATACGGTTATACTTATATACATATTTAATTAATTACCTTATTATATATATTTGCTTCTACATCTATCATATATGTGTTATTATTATTTATTTTTCAATCTATATTACTCGTTACTATTAATTATTTTATTACTTTGTATTTTTATACAATTCTTTTTTTATATTTTATTGCTAACCTATCTTTGATATATTTACTACTCATATAATATTATTTTTATGCTTTATACTTTTGTTTACTATGTACATTTTATTTCTATCCCAATGAATATTATATATTATTTCAATTATATATTTCTAATTTTATTATTTTATTTTGTTTGTCCAATTGCTTATAACATTCGTATTATAGTATTGTTTGTTTCGTCATATATTTTTATGCCTATGTACGTGTATAATTTTGTTTGTTGGCATTCTTGCTATACTTGACAACTTATAGATATTTAATAAATACTAACCATTATTCTATGTATTTAATTTTGAATCATATATAGTTATTATATTTACCTTACAAATTATTTTTGTCGTGATATTAATTTGATATGCATAATTATATCTATCTTATATTGTTTGTACTTTTGGCTAAAATTTAACAATCATATATTTTTCAGATTTTTCATAAAACAGTATTCTCTTTAATTACTACCTTCTTTTATCTATTCTTAGTTTACAATTTTAATCATTCATTTCTTCCTGTTTTCTTTTAGTTAATTTATCTTTCCTTAAAATTTTCAAATTCATATTAGCTAGTGCTAACTACTTTTCACTTATTATGCTCTTTCAAATTATTTATCGGTTTGCCTTATATTTTTTATACTTTTCCATTATTTTGTTTACTATTTATTTCTTTATCATAATAATATCGTTTTCTCGCAATTTTTTTTCACCCTAATATTTATTTTCGAATACTGCATTATAATTTCTCTATACTATTTCGATGCTTTTATTATTTGCACTTACATTTCTTTTCCATCCTATTTATTTACATACCTCTATTTTGTTTTACTCTTCCTCTCTTACTACTTCTTACTACTTTTTAGTTTAGTATGCGTGTTTTAAAGCATCTGCATATTAATATGATTTTCTTAATTCTTTCCAATTACTTTTTTATCCAATTTCTTTCATTGTTGATAACTTCATTTGTATTTTCTTATCTAATGCTTCATCTAATATTATTTTGTATGAAAATTTCTTTCAATCTATACTATCTTTTCTCGGCAGATTTCTTTTCTACTATTTTTCTAGTTTTTCTTGTTTCGTTTTTATTAAGTTTGATACTCATAGTTTCCTTATATAAGTTTACTTTGTTTTCCACATTACATATTTGTATACTACATTTCTTTCGTGGTATTGACGGCATTTCTATATACAATAATGGTTTTTTCTTTGGTGTGTACAAGATACAACTTTTACCCTAAAAGGTTTTGATGACAGAACTGTTCTAGGGGGCGGACTGTAACACCCCGCAAAATTGAGTTATGAAAATTTTGTTCACGGATGTTATGCACATGTATTTTGTACAGTTATGGGTAATGTCCATAATGTATTTTGTATTTCGACTATTTATACATTTTCCGTCTTCTCAAAATTTATTTTTATCCTATTTTGAGCCAACTCAAATATTAATTTTAATCTTTGTTTTTTTACGTGTATTGAATGTGTTTTCAATACACGTGTCCATTACGTATGTTTTACCATTACTTGAAATATCAGTAATATTATTTATATACATGTTCTACATATTTTATATTTTGAGTGTTTTTCATTCTCTCAAATTTATTTTTTACCAACACGTATTTGCAGTGCACCTGTTGGTTCCTAAAATATTCATGACTCATGAATATTTTTCTTCTCATCTTTCTAGTCACAATTGTGTTATATTTTTTAATTAAAATCCATTAGGCCTAAATCCATTTTGTAGCCCACTAAAATTAATTTAAAGCCCATGATTGATTTTGTGTGTACTAAAATGTACATTTAAAATGTAGTTAGTTTGGTACAATTGCCATGAATAACACACACATCTAACCTAATAAAAATTAATAACAAAATTTGTATGAAGATTCTGCACACATATTGACTACATGTGCACATGTTTCTTTCCATAGTTAAGGATGAGGGAGAGTGGTGTGAGTTAGTGGGAAGTGGGGAGTTATTTTGGGAAGTGAGGTGCTATTTTGACCACACAATTTTCCTATAAATAGTCCCTACTTTTGTCATGAACAACACAACTCAAAATAAAAATAAAATAGAGAAAGAAGGAGAAGAGCTTACGGGTTGTGCTAGGAAGAGGCCGGCCATTTTTTAGGGAGTTTGGAGCTTTGGAGCATTATTTTCTAGGAGTTCTACTACTAGAAATTCTACATTTGAGGTGTGTGTTTCTTCAACTTTCTAAAATAGTTGAATAAATAGAATGCTTGATATGTGTGAATTGTTAGATGCATGATAACTTATATAGATTGAGTATTCATGATTAGATTATTTGTTGTTGATTGAATGTGTAAAATTATGATATGATTGATTTGAGGGTATTTTCATAAGGTTCTGTTTTAAGTTTTAGTTGCACTTCAAAATTTATAACTATTAAACTAAATGGAATCTAGAGCCAAAATTTATATAGGAGCATCTCGTATATATCAAGAACATCTCCTTAAAATTTCATAATATTTTAGTTTCATTTACTATTTTAATAAAATCCAAACTTAGGACTGGTTGGCAGTTGGCTAGTTGTTGAAAATTTGTATACATTTCGGATTTTGATCATTACAACATCTTAGATGAAGTATTTTGAGAAAATTCAAAACTAAAAACTTGAAGTAGACTCGTTAACCTTTTTGTAAAGTCTAGAAAATTATTTTTGTATGAAGAAATGAATTTATAATGAATTTTACAAGATTGAACAGTGGCAATATGTATAACATTTCGACCCTACTGTAGATTTCGAAAAATTCAGGGTTATAGACATAATATTTTGAGGAAACATATAACTACAAATTTATAGTAGACTTGTATACCTTTAACTTGATCTAAAGAATAAAAAAATTTATGAAGTATATAATGTTCTGTGATTTTTACAAGTAGCATGAGCTGCAGTTTTCGGATTTTGAACATACTGTTTTGCAAATGAATTTGGACGAAATAATTGATGATGATTTCAGATGATCTTAACTACAAAGGTGCAATAGACTCATTTATGTTTCCCATGAAACTAAGAAAGCTATTTTTGGAGTAGTATTGGAATTTATATGATTTTTCAATACCATTGGGTTGATGTTTTTTATCTAGTTGTCCTATAACCTTTACAACGTATAAAATTATATTTAAAATTGGAATGTTAGTAAGATGTACCTCATCAGGAACTAAGAGATAATAAAAGGATGAAGTTGGAATGTTAAACATGTGATGTTTATAAGGGTTTTAACTCATCAAGTGCTATTGAATGTTGCTATTAGAAGTTTGTTACTTCATGATAGATAATAGCAAAGAGAATTAATACAAGAAGTTAAAAGATGTTTAATGAATGGAAATTTTTATAAGAGGTTATGGATAACCTGAAAATGTTGTGAATATTTTGGAATGTGGGGATTCTAGAGACTGAGCGAGACCCAGAATACCGGCAGGTTATGATATATGAAATTTGAGAAGTAGGCGGTGTGGGTTAACTTTCTCTTTGAGAAGTAGCCAGTGTGGGCTAACATTCTCAGTGTTCGATTTAAGTCTGGTGGGTAAGCTAAATCTAGGTGTTAATAATTATAATTAAACCTAATAACAGGCATTAGGGGGATGTGATGAAGTATGGGCAAACATGAGTTTGAGGGTCGTATTTGATTCGTGGTGGGAGATTATCTTCAGAATTATCGGGGTGTGAGGCATGATGTCCAAAATCACTTGCGGTGAAAGATATTTCTTCAGAATTATCGGGATCAAGATTCGCGGTGGGAGATTATCTTCATAATTATCCGGGCGTGAGGTATGATGTCCAAAATCGCTCACGGTGGGAGATACTTCTTCCTAATTATCCGGATCGAGACGACGCTCATGGGATATTTGTGTGATGAGGTACCATATGACTCGTGGTGTGGGTTTCGTATCCAGAATAATTGGGGTGTGAGGCGTGGCACCCGAAAATCACTCGCGGTGGGAGAAAGACTATCAAGAATTATCGGAGTCATGACTTGCAGTGTGGATTTTGTCTCCAGAATGATCGGGGTTACGACTCGGGATGGGAGAGAAATTCTCAAGAATTATCGGGGCAGTATCAGATACTCACAGGATATCTATACGTTCCATTAGTCACCGTAGTAGGATTTCATTTCGAGGAATTGAACCCTATAATGAGGAGTACATAAGGGCTTGCCCTAAGTCCTATGTAGTATAGGATGAATAGAATCCGAACAAGTGTGCATTAGTGCATCGTAGTGTAATGTCTGCATTAGGCATTAAGTTTATATCATACACTGACATGTTTAGCATACTCACCTTTCACCTTTTGTTTCACATTCAAGTTTGTGTTTGCTAAAGTAGAAGAATCGTTGTATTATAGCATTGCGTCAGTTGTATGCAACTGACGTGCCCACAGTTTTCAAGTGCAGGACATGGTTAGCAAAATATGCAAAGAGGAGTTGATACTGATGATTACTTCGAGATTAAAGTTATTGAATGCTAAAGTTGTATATTTTACGTAACTTCTGTTGTGATATTGTTCAAGAACAATGCATAGTGAAAAGTTTTAAATTCCTTGTAAATTTGTACGAAGTTGAAGTAAAAGATCTTGATTTTGCTACAAATTACCTGTGTTTGGAATTCGGGGCGTTAGAGAGTGGTATCAGTGCCAGGTTCAATAAGTAGTACAAAATTATATGGAAAATATATTAGGGTGGATATTAGAAGTGTGAGTGCTAGTTTTAGAGTCATGAATTTTAATAGTTATTGAACTTACATTCATGATACTCTCCTCATATAAATTGATGTGAGATTGTATGAGAGCATGTTTTCCCTTGGTATCACGAGTGGTATGGTTGGTTTGAACCTACATTCATGATACCTTATACGTAGACTAAGCTTTTCTCTTTTATTTTCTTCGTGTATTTTCCTCATAGTACTTTTCATCTTTAACACTCGATATTTTTCAAATAAATATTTTCTGATACTATTAATTCACTTTGATATTTACTATTTTATTTACAACTAATAGTCTTAATCTTTTAAGTTTGACTTTCTCATTTTCTTTCTTGATGTTTTATCCTCCTTACTTTTATGTGATTTTAGGTTACTTATTTATTTTGCTATTACTTTTACGTATTCTATTAAATTTTGAATTACTACTTATTAAATTGTTAGTAAGACTATCATTTTCCTTTGCTATTATTTTATTAGATTTTGATTTTTGATTTTTGTATATTTACATTCAATTTGCAACTATTTTGATTTCTCGATAATATATTTTTCCATTATTTTATGTTGTCTTAATTTCAGTATATTTTAACATGACTGTAATATTTTTTACTTATATAAATTCAACACACCTCTACACAATAAGATTCCCTTTTATTACTATTTTTTCATACCTATTATTTTCTACCTTTTGTTATATTTACTTTACACTATTAATAGCTATTTATTAATTTTGTAGTTTTGCACTTCTCTAATATAATACATACACTCGCCATTTATATTTTATCTTTATTTCAATCTTTATTATCTTTACATTCTTAGTTACTACATATAATTTCCATTGATTTCTATATATATATCATATATTTCAACATACTTGCTATACATATCATTTACACTTATCCAATTACTACATTATTATATTTTTTATATATAATTATTTATGTTTATTATCCTAATTTACTACACTACGTAATTATTGTTCTCATCTGTATTTTCAGCTCATGCATATACTTTATACTATTCTGTTCTTAATGTTATAAATCCTTTTCATTACTACTAATTTTATATGTTCAATATTTAAAACCTATACTTTTATTATTATATTTTATCGTTGTAATTTCCAAGTTCATTCCCTACTTTTACTCCCATTTTTATATCACAAATTTGAAAACATAACATCATACTTAAAATTAAATATTCAATATCCAATATCCAAGTACATATGGAAGATTATATCATTCCATTCACCATTTTGGTGCAACCTGATGTCGAGAGGGAAAATCTGCAACTAGACATTAATCGAGGTAAACTGCAACTGGATGTCGGGGAGGCAAAATCTGCAACCGAATGTCCAGAAGGAAAACTGCAACCGGATGTCGTGGAGGCAAATCTGCAACTGATGTCAAGGAGGCAAGCCTGCAGTTGGACACCAACGAGGCGAACCCACAACAAAAGAGATTTTTCTACTTTAATAACCCCCACTTTTATTTCTATATATATATTACCTACCACTATTCCATTTGTGTATTAGTTTATACCATTCAATAATGTTTTACAACTTAGCATATACTACTTCAACTTTAATATTTATGATACGATTATACTTATATACATTTAATTAATTACCATATTATTTATATCCACTTCTACATCTATCAAATGTGTTATTATTATTTATTTTTCAATCTATATTGCAGGTTACTATTAATTATTTTATTAATTTGTATTTTTATACAATTCCATTTTTATATTTTAAAGCTAACCTCTCTTTGATATGTTTGCTACTCATATAATATGATTTTTATTATTTATACTTTTGTTTACGATCTACATTTCATTTCTATCCCAATTAATATTACATATTATTTCAATTATATATTTCTACTTTTACAATTTTATTTTGTTTCTCCAATTGCTTGTAACATTCGTATTATAGTATTGTTTGTTTCATCATATATTTTCATGCCTGTGTACGTGTATAATTTTGTTTGTTGGCTTTCTTGCGATAGTTGACAACTTATAGATATTTAATAAATACTATTCACTATTCTATGTATTTAATTTTGAATCATAAATATAGTTATTATATTTACCATACGAATTGGTTTTGTCGTGATATTAATTTGATATGCATAATTATATCTATCTTATATTGTTTGTACTTTTACCTAAAATTTAACACTCATATATTTTTCAGATTTTTCATAAAACAGTATTCACTTCAATTGCAACCTTGTTTTATCTATTCTTAGTTTTCGATTTTAATCTTTCATTTCTTTTCTTTTAATTTATTTATCTTTCCTTAAAATTTTCAAATTCATATTAGCTAGTGCTAACTGCTTTTCAATTATTATGCTCTTCCAAATTATTTATCAGGTTGCTTTATATTTTTGATACTTTTCCTTTATTTCGTTTTACTATTTATTTCTTTACCATAATAATATCCTTTTATCGCAGTATTTTTTTTCCTGCCTAATATTTATTTTCAAATACTGCATTATAATTTATCTATATATACTATTTCGATGCTTTTATTCTTTGCACTTACATTTCTTTTCCTTCCTATTTATTTACATACCTCTATTTTATATTACTCAATCTTACTACTTCTTACTAATTTTTTGTATCTGTATATTACTATGATTTCCTTAATTCTTTCCAGTTACTTTGTTTTCCAATTTTTTTCATAATTGATAACTTCATTTGTATTTTCTTATCTAATGCGCTTTATCTAATATTATTTTGTATGAAAATTTCTTTCAATCTATTCTATCTTTTCTGCTCACGTTTCTTTTCTACTATTTTTCTAGTTTTTCTTGTTTCTTTCTTATTAACTTTGATACTCATAGTTTCCTTATATAAGTTTACTTTGTTTTCCATATACATATTTTTATACTACATTTCTTTTGTGGTATTGGAGGCTTTTATATATACAATAATAGTTTTTTCTTTGGTGTGTACAAGATACAACTTTTACCCTAATAAGTTCTGAGGATAAAACTGTTCTAAGGGGGGAGACTGTAACGCTCAGATCATGCCACGTACTTCGGATCTACAATCCGAGCTGCCGAGCTACCGAGCTGTGAATTGGTGAAAACTACCGCTTCACGATTCATGCCAGATCTTTATCAAGCGGCTCAGATCATGCACGTACATCGGATCTGCAATCCGAGCTGCGAACTGGCGAAAACTACCGCTTCACGATTCGTGCCAGATCTCCATCAAGCGGCTCAGATTATGCCACGTACTTTGGATCTGCAATCCAAGCTACCGAGCTACCGATCTACAAATTGGCAAAAACTACCGCCTCACAATCTGTGCCAGATCTTCATCAAGCGGCTCCGATCATACCACGTACTTCGGATCTACAATCCGAGCTACCGAGCTACCGATCTGCGAATTGGCAAAAACTACCGCCTCACGATTCGTGTCAGATTTCCATCAAGCATCTCAGATCATGCCATGTACTTCGGATCTACAATTCGAGCTACCGATCTACAAATTGGTAAAAACTACTGCCTCACGATTCGTGCCAGATCTTCATCAAGCAGCTCAGATCATGCCACGTAGCTCGGATCTGAAATTCGAGCTACCGAGCTACCGAGTTGCTAACGAGGGAAAACTTTTACCTCCCGATGCGCGCTCCAGATCTGACTGCCCAGATCAAGCCGCGTCAGCGAAGTACCGATCCATCATCAGATTATTCGGAAATTCGTGCCAGCAACACGATGGACGCTCCAGATCGCACCACGTCGATAATTAGCTGATTAATCCTTTTTTATTTATTAATTCGAATTAATTATTTAAAAATTTTGAAAAATAATTAAAAATTCTAAAAAATAATTATAAATTCAGGAAAATATTTTGAACTCCTAGAAAAATAATTATTGATTATAATAATTAATTGGTGCTCTAGATTGTTACTTTGCAAAATTAAATAAATAATTCGAAAAATAGTTTAAAAATATGGAAAAATCACAAAAAACATGAAAAATCTAAGAATAATTTTGGGCATTTTTCTATCTCAGAAAAACACTGTTACACCTCGATCAAGATCCGAACTCCCTTAAGAGCTCCGATAAAATTTCGTACGCCATTAGAACAGCAAAACTACTCCTCAAAGGCTGTTAAAATTAGTTTTCAGGAGTGGGGGGCTCGTGATACGGCTAAAAATAGGATTAAATCGGGACCATTGAAATCGGGTACGAATCTTAAGGCTCTCAGGGGTAAAACAGTAATTTCACCTACAAACGGGTCCGACTGGGGAACTCGTTCTTTCTTTAAAACCCAATAGCCCAAAAAAGGATCTGTCCTACTGGGTATGGGTAGCAACCCGTTACCAACTAATCCAGATGGATAAAAAGTGATTCAAATTCATAATTATCTCTAAGAGACGGTTTCAACTGTCATTCTCATCACGAAACGAGTCAAACTCTCTTCTTATCCACAAACATCGGGAAGTAGAGATTTATTCTTATCTCGAAATGGTTCCCTAAGGCGACTATAAATACCCCTCTCCCCCACTGTAACAAGATAATGAATATTTTTCTACCTAAAGCTTTTTCTTAATCTTGGAGATTACTGACAAGAGCGTCGGAGGGTTCGTCATCGGGATCCATCCCGGTGTATCGAACTTTGTGCAGGTTCGCGGAAGCAGCAAGAAATAAGTTAACACATTGATGAAGGTCAATAGCTTCGCTTTATTGTTTTCCTCAAGAACCCACAAATTCATCTGTTTTCTCTCGCACTAGAAATCAGCAGCAACAGATACTATGTTATGTGAATTTATTGGGATTTATGAAATCAAGGACATTCTGAATAGATGAGAAAAAGAGCAGAAAATGAAGTCAAATTTATTTGGGAAGAAGCACAATTTACAAACAATAAACAAAACAATATCCTGTAAAAAGTTAGTAGCTAATTCTTTCCTTATGTAGAAAGAAAATGATTTCTTCACCTATAAGAGGGGCCAGTATTGGTACAAGGTTCGATTAGAACTTGGAAGCAAAAATAACTTATAGACTATATAACTCGAATATCTATGTTCAGTCCAGGCGAATTACTTGATTAGCAATCTAATCTTTGCTTCCATACTACGATCTGCATATCAATAATTAGCTTGATGCATACGAAAAACTTTCAGCTGAACACTCAAAGCTACAATAAGGAATATATAATGTTCTTAAGTGGTATATGATATTGAGGGATTATGTTTGACTGGAGTTACATATATTTGTTGAATTGGGGGTTTGAGTGTGTTTCTTTTTTAATAAAATTCTCAATCATAGGATGTAATTTTTTTATAATATTGACACTACATGTATGTGGGTGCATGAGGAAACAAATAGTATTTTTTGACTTGTGTTTGAGTAATATCTTCATAATACTTTTATATAGTTATGTGCGATAATTGGTATGATCTATTATAATCACCTATTTAATCTATATTACAAATTTGGCCTATTCATATCACCGGATGGGACATTTTATGGACAATCGACTTAATGAGATAGTCACTTGAATGAAAGTTAACTTTAATTGCTATAAAATTTAAATTTGAAATTGAGTGCTATTATTTAAATGGATAAAAGTTCATTTTATGGTTGTAAATTGATTTTAGGGTTGTATGAATAGAGTTAATTTTGTTGAGTATTTTTTTTTGAGTTAATTTTGTTGATAGGCTTGTAATACACATGAAATTTATCATATTGATTGACATGAAAATCAACTAGGGAAGATTTAAAAAAGGAGAATTAATTAGTAAAATTGTATTATAGTTTTGAAGATGTGTTTAACCACATCTGTATGATTTTCATTGTATCTTATATTCCTTAGTGTTTATGCCTGTTGTAATTTTTCATATTGAGTTTCCTATTTATATCCCAAATTTTATATATGCATGAAATTATAGTTGGTTGCTTGATTTTCATAATTAATATTATATGTCTTGTATTTTCTATGTCTTAAATTTTGTTAATTTTTCTAAAAATAAATTTTATATATGCATCATTTGTTCATTAATTATGATATTTATCTTTTTAAATGATGTTATTTTTCTTATGACAGGTACAAGATGTCAAGGCGATAAAAAATGTATAATTTTCTATTCATAATTTTTTTTAGCTTCAGGAATCCTTGCTGTAATTACGTTGACGTGGTATTATAATTAAATAACTTTATGATAGTAGACTTTTAATTTACTTTTTTTTATTATTTCTTGATGTAAAGTGTTGAAAACTTAGATGGTACAACTAGTTTGATACCAATTTCCCAATTTTAAGAATGATTAATGTATTCAGAAGAGGATGAAAACTCCATTTGGAATATATCCCTTATGCATGACATTACATGAAGTGTATTGTAGCTGTTAACACGATTAGTAAAATACTGGGCTATTAACATGATTTAATTTATAGTTGTTAAACAACTAAAATGACAATTAATTTTTGTTTTTTTTCCAGGAGTAGTATAAACACTTCCATGGTTCTTATGAAAGTTTGAGGTTTCTATATCTGGAATGTCAAAACTGGGTCAGTTTCCAATTGTTTTTTACTTGCAACGATTTGCTATATATGTATCATTTGGTCATCGAGTTTTTTTGTAAGTAGTCAACATATAACAAGAGTACGTTGCAATGCTAGTTCAAGTTTGCGAATAGAAATAGCTCATCATTTTAGCTCAGATTGCGTGAATTCTTCGATAGCTAAAGAGGTCTTAGATTCGAAATTCCTACATATAATATAATGATAAAATCATTTTCAACAAGGATTACAAGATACATATTAGTTTTAGAATAATTAAAAAGTTCAGATATGAATATTTGAGAGAAAGACATGAACTTTAAGGTCATATATACTTTTGAAATGACACATATACAGATACTTTGGTATAACTTAGGTCATTAGAATTTATTGTAAATCTTGATGACCTATGTGAAGCATAAATACGGGTACACTCACATTCAATTTTTTGCAATACATAGGTTGGTTAAATAATTCCATCTCATTCAAGTCGTACAAATCCAGGATATACTTCCGATGAGAATGGAAGCAACACCGCCAGAAGGTGGGGTACGTAGACGGTGAAGTCTTCTCTTGTGGTGGTTTATATGGTTTGTTGTAACGAGTACTTTTATATTTATTTTTAAAATGTTTATTTGAAAACTATGTAATTTCTGAAATATTTTGAATATTTGGATAATTAATGGAATGTATGTTCCTTTAACTATGCTTACTTATTGTGTTTGGTTGTGAATTGTATTATAATGCCTCATTAGCCTGAAAATTTTGTGGAATTGATTATAAATTATATTACAGGTTGTTGAGCTGATATTGTGAATTGAATTGTATTATTATTATTTTTTGAAAATTTTAATGGCAAAAGGAAAAAAAATTAAAAACCTACCCAGCATTTTTTTAAACGCCGAGGTTGTTATTATAAAAAAATTGATTCAAAATGACCATATCCCAAAAATATCGAGATTAACAGATTTAGAAAAAAAATACAACCTTCTAAACTTTGAAGTCAAGGAGACTTTTCCCCTCTTCCCTTCTCGGCTCCGATCCGGCGTCTCTGTCCATCCGTTCTCCCCTCTTCCTTCACCAAAGTTTCTCGCCTCGCGATTTGCTCCAAACCCTTTTCATCCGAGCTCAGATCTAGCTGTTGGTGGGGCTTTCCTCCGCTCCCCCCTTATCCTCGTCTTTCGCTTTGTTGTCGTTTTTCGAGCTTTCCCCCTGTGGCCGCTCGCCGTCCTCCCCTTCCCTGCGCGGCCCCTCTACCAAGTCAGAGCGCCTCTCCTTCCGTTCCCTGGTTTCCTCCTTCGCGGTGGTCTTTGGTGTGCTCGTTCGCTGCCTCTCTCTCCCTATTGTCGTTCAACAGTGGCGCTCGAGCCAGCGAGGTTCCTTTTGGGTGGGGTGCCCCTTTTCGGTGGAGTGCGTCTTCTCCCAATTGTCTGTCCCCTTTTCGGTGGGGTGCTCCCTCCTCAGCACTGTGAGTCTTCTTTACCTTCTTCTTTATTTTGTTTTGTTGTGCTGTGTTGTCTCGTTTAGCTTTTATTGTGCGTTGTGGTTCCGCCTGTTTAGCTGTCGGTGGTCTTGAGGAGTCTCTACTCCTCCGAGTGTGTTCTGGGCGTGTTTGTATTCGTTTTTTGTTCATTCTCCTCCCTAGAGAGGATTGTGACTGCTGTGGTTCTCTCTTTCGGTGTTTGGTTTCTTCCAGAGCCACGCCATTATCTTCTCGTCTTCTCCAATTCTTTTCCCCACCTTTCTCTCCTATTCTTATTTGGGCCTCATTCTTTCTTGGCCCATGGCTCAATCGTGGGTTGAGGTAGTAAAAAAAAAAAAAAAGAAAAGTGACCTCAATATTTCAAAGCATTTAGATGCTATCTCTTTCTCTTCTTACAGTTTCCAGCCCACTAAGTCCTCGGATTTGGGCCGGGCTTATCCTGTGAAGAGTCACCTCTCGAAGCTTCCCTCTTACACTCACTCCTCTAATTCCCGCTCTTCCCATCCCACCTGTTCATCTTCTCCTAGTTCATTCTCCCTCTCTTATCGTTTCTGGCCTACTTGTTTCCGCTGCCTCGAGCGTGGCCACATTAAATCATCTTGCCCCAACAAAATGAAATGTATCTTCTGCCTAAAAGAGGGCCATATGCAACAGCGATGTTTCGCTCTTCAAAAAATTTTGGGCCTTTCTATCGGAGCCCCGATCTCCGACCAAATCCTCAATGCCGTCGACCTCTCTGATCTTCGCAAAAAGATTCCTCTTTCGGCTCCTTCGACTGCTCGAAAGAAGTCTGCTTCCCCCAAACCCCCACTTCTCCCAACGCCTTCTCCTTCCCTTCGCATCTCAGACCATGTTCAGGAGTCGAAGCAGCCTCGGTCTAGCCCTCCTCTTCCTCTCCCCTCTCAGCAAGTTACCAAAGTTTTCGTCTCTAAGTCCATTCTGTCTGATCGCCTTAAATCCTTCAGTATGTATGGAGCGATTTCTTTCACTGGAGGTGCGGTTCCTTTCTTTACTCTCAACTCCTTCCTTAGCAACTTCTGTAATATCAAAGACTGGGAATGGGTGCTTTACAATTGCTCCAACGGCGATATGGTTATCCGTTGCCCCTCTCCTAAAGTTCTTGAAGATTTGATTGCGTCGCCTGCTCTATCCATCGGATCTATCCATCTCGCTGTTCGCCAATGGGTGCATATTCCTCCGTCTCCTCAGGACTCGGATTTGGTTAACACTAAAGTCTCTTTAGTGGGTTTGCCACCGTTCTGCGACTCTCTCCACTCACTTAGGGAGGTTGCCCTTTGTATTGGTGAGTTGGTGAGCATCTCTTCCAAAGCTTGGTTAGCCTCTGGCTCAGTTCAAATTGAAGCTGTCTTCCGTTGTAGCAAATCCCTTCCTCGTATTGAGGCGTTTTCTTTATCTGATGGCTGCTCATCATTCGCTGTGTCCGCACATTACCATGATTCTGCTTCCTCCTCTGCTGTTTCCACTGCCTCATTATCTGAGACTCATGCTCCGAGCTTTGCAGCTGATCCGAAAGCCTCTTTTCATCCGGGGATTGCCTCTCCGGCGTTTTCTTCTCCTCCTGCATCTAAAACTCCTCGCGGAGCCTCTGCGAGGAGTCAATTCCCTCACCGTCACAGGCAGGCTTCTCACCCATCAGCTACTAAGATCTCCCCTTCCAAACCTCCTAACCTTGTGTGGATTAATCCTGATATTACTAAAGTTTCGTCTCCTGCTTCTCATGTTTCTACGGTTAAACCCTCCACCTCCCCTCCACCGAAGCTTGTCCAGCCCTCTGCCCCCTTAGCAGCGTCGGCTCCTGCTATCTCCTCTGTTGTTCCTAAGGGCAAATTGCCTCCTTCTCCTTGGCCCGCGTGGGAGGTCAACCCCAACTTTGCTTCGGATTGGGAACAATTTATCCAGGTCGCTCATTTTCCCACCCCCAAGCGTGCGGAACCAGCCTTCGAGCAGGCCATTCTCAAAGCCTCCAAGTCGTCTAAAGCTCCTTCTTGGATTGACCAGGATCCTCTGCTGCTAGAAGAGGAAGAGGATCTTAATAGGGCGTCGAAAGACAAACTGGTATGTTTTTTTACATCCTCCATTCTTTCAGATTTCCTCATTCTCATTTACGGTTATTGCTTATTTAAATTAATTCGCCTGGCTGTTTTAGTTCATTTAGTTAAAATTTCTCACCGAGACTTTCTCCTCTGTATTCCTGCTAGTCTTGGACCTTTATATCGGGTGGGGTATTATCCCACCACCGACATAAAGTATCTAAGTTCCTTAGAGTCTCAGACTCTGTTCTCTCCTCTTTCTCATCATGTTCGCAATAAGTCGAGCTTATCATTTTCGCCTACCCCCGTTACTTCCAGACTTTCCTCTTCAAACTCCTCTCCTCCCCTCTCTTCGGGCTCTTTTCTATCGATCAGCATTGATGCGGTCCCTAGTTATTCCTCTATACGTACTCCTCGTTTCATTAGATCCAGCGCGCGGCTGAGGGGCTTAAAAAAGAATAGGCCGTCGGTTCCCTGTGCTCCGTTTGATAGTGTCTCTTTCCCTAGCGGAGATCTCTCCTCTTCCTCGTGTTCCTCTTTAGCAGTCCCCGCTGATTTCAACAACCAGTTAGGATCTATTTACCTCCCCATTTTCGACTCACTTTCTGATGGTGAAATTAGTTCCCTAGCGAGTAATATGGGTTTTCTCCTTCACCCTTCCGACACTCGCAATATCAGCTCCATTAGAAACTTGGAACGTCGTAGAGTCAGAGAGCATGGTCAGCCCAATGATTAGTTTGTCTTGGAATATTCGGGGATTACATTGCCCGTCTAAACAACGAGCTATTTTTGACCTCATTTCCTCCTCCCGTTGTGACTTAATTGCCATCCAAGAATCTAAATTGGATTCTCCTTCTACCACTATCTATCGGAATCTTGGTGGATCCATTATTTCGAAATGGATTTCGCTTGATGCGATCGGGACGAGAGGAGGCATTCTCGTCGGATTCAAAGAATCGACCTTCTCTCTTATTGCATCTCATCGCCTTAACTTTTTTCTTATTGTTCAACTTCACTGGACCTGTTTTAATTGCCCGCTCAATGTTATCTCGGTTTACGGTCCGTCCACCGCGGAGAGTCGTTCCTTATTCTGGGAGGAATTCCAATCTTTACAACCCTTCTTAGCTGATCTCTGTTTCTTCTGCGGTGATTTTAACGTCACCCGTTTCGCCTCCGAAAGATCATCCTCGGTTTCCTCTTTTCACCAATCCGCCCTTTTCAATGATTGTATCCGCAGCCTACAATTGTACGATCTCCCGATCGCTGGTAGATCATTTACTTGGTCCAACCAGCGTCATCCTCCCTCCCTAGCCAAGTTGGACCGTTTCCTTGTATCTCTATCTTGGATTAACCGTTTCCCCCACACTTTTGCTAGGGCCCTTCCTAATCCGGCCTCCGACCATTGCCCAATCTCGCTATCTTCCAATTTCTCTTTCCATCGCCAGCACAAATTTCGTTTCGAAAAATTCTGGTTGCAGGATGAGGTTTTTGTGAGACTGGTGGGCGAATGTCTCGCCGCTGTCACTGGCTCCTCTGGTTTGGGGAACATTCTCCTCAAACTCCATGCTATTAAACACGGATGCAAAATCTGGCGTGCCGAGAGGCAACATAATTCTACTTTTCTAAAAAATTTCCTTCTCCATTCTATTGAATCCTTTGACAGGATGGAAGAATCTTCTCCCTTATCGGATGGCGCTCGTGCCGAGCGTCTTTCTTGCAAGCAAGACTATGCTAATATCCTTCAGCAAGATCATTCCAAATGGGCCCAAAGGGCTCGTATTAAGTGGCTGAATGAGGGCGATGCTAATACTGCTTTTTTCCATCATTTCGCTTCCCATAGGCTACGTAGTAATCACATCTCATCTCTCTCTGTTCAAGGTAGAGAGGTGTCGTCCGATGGAGATATCCATCAGGAATTCCTTAATTTCTATAAAAATCTCATTGGTACTAATAAGCCCCGTTCTCTTGAGCTTGATTGGCTCCAGCTTTATGGAACCCAATCTCACGACCTCTCCTCACTCGAAGCTCCTTTCTCTATTGAAGAGATTCATGCGGCGGTTTTCGCTTTAAAAAGCGATTCCTCCCCAGGTCCGGACGGATTCCCTGCTTTCTTTTTTCAAAAATTTTGGAATTGGCTTAAGGATGACCTCTTCAGATTATTCCAAGATCTCCACCAGGGTCATTTCTCTTTCGACCGCATTAACTACGCTCACATTGTTCTTATCCCTAAAATTGAGGGAGCTTATTTGTTGACCAATTTTAGACCAATCAGTCTGATTAACACCTCCTTTAAAATTATTATGAAAGTTCTCTCGACTAGGTTAAGTGCCATCATTTCTCCCCTTATTGACCCCGCTCAATCGGGCTTCATTAAGGATCGATTCATCCTTGATAGCGTGGCCTCTGCTCAGGAAATCATTTCTCATTGTCATCGTTCGAGGGAGGATGGTATCCTCCTGAAACTTGATTTTCAAAAGGCTTATGACAATGTCAATTGGAACTTCCTTTTAGATATTCTTTCCTTCAGGGGTTTTGGCCCCAGATGGATTGCCTGGATCAAATCCAGTCTTTTCTCTGGCACATCTGCCATCTACATTAATGGCTCAGAGGGTCACAAGTTCAAAGTTAAATGTGGTCTCCGTCAAGGAGACCCCCTATCCTCTCTTCTGTTTTCTCTTGTCGCGGACGTTTTTAGCAGACTTCTCAGGAATGCTTGGAACTCGAACATGATTCAGGGACTGGGCTCTTCCCCTCATTTCGAGGGCGTCCTTAACCTTCAATATGCTGATGACACGATTATTTTTTCCAAGCCGAACCTCCACTCTCTGCGGAACCTGAAACTGCTCCTTTATTGCTTCGAATTGGCTTCGGGCTTATCTATCAATTTTCAAAAATCTTCGGTGGTTTGGTTGAGCGGTTCTCCCAACCGTCAGACTGAAGTCTCCAATGTTTTTAATTGCCCCGTCGCCAACTTCCCTATCTCTTACTTAGGCATCCCTCTTAGATGGGGTAAACTTCTAAGAGCCGACTGGATTCCTCTTATTGACAAAGTCGAGTCTAGACTTTCTGTCTGGTCGGGTAAATTCCTTTCTCGTGGGGGTAGATTGACTCTTATCAATTCGGTTCTTTCGGCGATGCCTCAATACTTCATGTCTTTCTTTTTCCTCCCCTCCTGGGTGATCAATAGAATTGATCAAATTAGGAGTAATTTCCTCTGGTCGGGTTCCGCTTCCTACAATCCAGGCTCGCACCTTGCCAATTGGAAACTAGTTTGCTCTTCTAGAGAGGAGGGAGGTCTGGGAGTTCTGAACCTTAGAGATCATAATATCGCCCTTCTCGGCAAGTGGATTTGGAGACTCCACAATCTTAATCACCTTCCTTGGATTCAATGTATCAAAAATTACCGATCTTCTTCTAATTGGTGGGAATTTCCTCTTTCGACCTCTCGTGTCGCCTCTCCTTTTTGGAAAGGGGTTTGGAAAGCGTCTAATGCCTTCCTCTGTAGCATTTCTCGCTCGTGCTCTGAAGGAGTTACAGCGCTATTTTGGTCTGACTTATGGATTGGTAACATTAAACTATCTTCGGCTTTCCCGGCTTTGTTCCGATTGGCGGCGGCCCCTGCGGCCTCTGTTGCCGACTCCTTTATTGTTATTGATAACGTGAGACATTGGTCCATCCCTTTCATTTCTGAAATCCCCTTTCAGCTCATTGATCAGTTCAATGATCTTTTGAGACTCCTGTATGGTTTCGTTTGGTTCCCCCTCGAAGGTATCTCCTGGCGATGGACCGCTTCGGGTGCCTTTACTGTTCACTCCTTTTACCGTTTCCTCAATTCTAGAGGAACGCGTTCTTCGTTTTCGCAATTCATTTGGGAATCTTATATTCCTATCAAAGTCAAAATTAATTCTTGGTTAGCCTTTAACAACAAACTCCTCACTGTCGAAATTCTCAACAAAAGAAACCTCGCTTGGGGGCAACTTTGCCCGCTGTGCAACTTGCTCCCAGAAGACAACCATCACCTTTTTACCCGGTGCCAATTCATCCTCCCTCTTTGGAAGATTGTCACTTTAGCCTGGAATCTGAGAGTGACTCCACTCTCATTATCTTCTGTTTGGGCCCTCTCGCCTTCGAACACCATGTTTCGAAGTGCGTGGATTTTATCTATCCATATAGTGATTTGGATCACTTGGAAGGAAAGAAATAGTAGGCTTTTCCGTCATCTATGTAAGCCGATGGCGGCTATCATTGACGAGTTCTTTTTTCTTTTTAGGCTTTGGGCATCAAGCCCAACCTTCAAAGAGAACGCTGAATTGGCGTTTGATAAACTACAGCAATCTTTTACTTGCCTTAAAAATCTTCAAGCTTTATAGTTTCTTGTTATTATCTTCCATGGCTCTATTTTCTTTCTTTCTGTCTTTCTTTCTTCCTTTAAGTTCTCTTGTGCTTATTTTTATGCAGGGTTGATTCCGCTGTGTTTTGAGCTTGTCCTGGCTGTTTGGGGTGTCAGATTGTTCGCTAGCTTTGTCTTTTTGGTCCATCAGTGGACTTTTGGTGGTTTCCGGGGTCTGGGGCTGGCTTGGACTGGGTTCTGTGGTGTGGGTTGGTTTTATTTCTTAGCTCTGCTCTCCTTTTTCTGGTTGTTTATCTTTGGTGTTATTGTCTTGTGGGGTTATTTTGGTTATGTTCTACTACCCCTTGTTCTTCTTTCATGGAGCTTAATATTTCTCTTATCCTCTTAATTATTGTCTTGTTGGCTGTGTATTGCTATTGATCGGTTTGTGTTCTGCTCTGCTGTATGCGTAGCTGGGTGAAGTTGGTTCTTTTTTTCTGCGTGTTTTGGCTCTTGTTGCATGTTGCTTGTTTCTTCTTGGCTATGCTCTTTATTCTGTTTCTCTGGGTGAGTCCCTGGAGCTTTTGAGGCATCTTTCTTGCCTGTGTGGACTGTGGCGCATTTGTGGGTCTGTTTTGGGTTTCCTTTTGTCTGCGGCTTTGCGAAGCTCTAGTGGGGGTTTCCTTGCTTCGAGGTTGTTTGTTTGCCTGTTTCTTTGCAGTCGGTTTGGACCTTGTCCGCGGTGCGCGTGGGTCGCACGCTCGAGGCTTCAGCCTGGCTGGGTTCTGGCCCAGTATCGGAGTCGTGCTGCCCTTGAGGAGCCCATCTTCTGGTCCTCCCCTCGGAAGACTCGTCTACCCGTTGTTTCTCTCTGTCTGTTATTAGCTTTCTGTTTTCCGTTTATATATTGTTTGGGATGTAATATTTGTGTATTTTCTTGTCTTACTGTCTTTTTCGTTTTACCTCTGGTAAAACCCCCCTTGTACTCTATTACTTATTTATATTATCGTATGGCTGGAGTCTCTAGACTCTATCCGTTTCATCAAAAATGACCATATCCCTTCGCCAGTGTTTTCCAAACGTCAGGGTAGTTAATAACCCTACAATGGCGTTTTACAACCGTCGGGGTAGGATTAAAAATTAAATCGAAAACACCTCTACCCTGGTGCGATGGGGTAGGTATTTATCTATACTGTTACAAAATGCCGGTATAGACCCCTATTCTACCGCGATGCTTGATTTTCCGGTGTATGTACCTGCGTTTTCAAAAATGCCGGTTGGGGCTACACCGGCGTTTATAAATACCGGGGAAGCAAAAAAAAATTGCCGAAAAAGACGATTAGTGTTGTAGTGAACTGGTTGTATAAATACCAAGGATTACCCACAATTTTCAAGTGAAGAGCCTCATAGTGAAGGAGAACTATTTGTAGGAGAAGAGGCAGTCTAAAGTCTCAAAGTCAGTAGGATCTCAAACTGAATTGAGAGGCAATGGCATTCATTGATGTAAGAAAAAATTACTGCCAAAGCGACATGAATGTACCGAACATGATGAAGTTTTGACATTATAAATTGAAAATCCTTTAGTAGAAAGAAATCATTGGCAATAACCAAAAGCAAAAAAATAGTTTATATATTTTCTCAAAAATATTAATACGACAGAACAAATAATACATAGTATGTTAGAGTCATTGTATAGCAATGATCCTCTAATTTTTTTTGAAAAGGCTCCACGTTTTTGCAAACTCGGAACTCCTACTAGAATATAAAAAAAAGCAATATTAAAACTTCTAGTATATCTAATATTATAATGAGAGAGTTGGAGTTGTCATTTGTAAAGAAACAAATCCGTGCATCGTCTGTGCATAACTGTTATAATAGAGGTCTCAGGGTCAAGCCCAGACTATGTCAGAATTTTCTACTTTTAAAAAACAGTATTTATTAGACGTGCATCGCACGTGTATCTGTCTTCAATTAGGGAAACTTCTAAGGCTTTATCTCTAATCTCTAAAATTATAATGTCAGAGTTGGAGTTGTCGTTTGTATACAACCCAACACGAGCATCGCCCGTGCATAACTAATATAAATTAGGTCTCATGTTCGAGGCCAGACTATGTTGGAGTTTTTACTTTTACAAAAAATATTTGTAATATTATAATGAGAGAGTTGGAGTTGTCGTTTTTATACAACCTAATACGAGTATCGCCCGTGTATAACTAATATAAAGCATTGCTCAGGTTCGAGGCACAACTACGTTGGAGTTTTTAGGATGAATTTGAAAGAAAAAAAAAAACCATTGAACTAACCCCTTTATGCAGAAAACCTCAATGAACTTTTTTTGCGTAGAAAACCACACTCAAGTATAATCACAAAAAACCCACTCGACGACCTGAGCTTTCTGCTAAAGTTGAGTGGGGTTTTTTGACAATAATGAGAAAGATGCATGATGTTTTTTGAACCAACTTGCAAAGATGAATGAGGTTATCTAATACAAGCAAAAAAGTTAGATGTGGTTTTTTGAAAATATACTTTATGGGGATTTTTTGCAACCATACTTGAGTGTGGTTTTCTACGCGAAAAATAGTTCAGTGAGGTTTTCTGCATAAATGTGATAGTTCGAGGGTTTTTTTTCCAAATTTAGCCGAGTTTTTACTTTTAAAAATGTATATTTTTTAAGACGTCCATCACACGTGTAATTACTAGTAATTGTTAATTAAGAAGATAAATTGGAGTTGCTAAACAAATAAAAGAATTATTCGATTTAAAACTAATTAATTCAAGTTATAGCAATTATATCTCTCCTGTCTTTTTAGTTCGGAATCACATAGGGAAAAAAAAGGAAAATCAAGAATAGTTGTTAATTGTCAAAAAATTAAGGCTTAATTTTAAAAAAAAACCCCATTGAAGTATTTGTTTGGTCAGTTTGAAAAAACCCCACTAAACTTTTTTTTATAAAAAAACTGCACTCAACTACGTTTTCAAAAAACCCACAATGACAGAGTTTACTTCCGTTAGATTTTATGTTATGTGCATTGCACATGACTTTTTTCGAACCAAATTGCCTACCAATTAGGATCGCTGGATCTCCCATAAAAGTGTGCACCTATGTTCAACGATCCATATCTCTTTAAAGTATGATTTATTATTTTTAATTATTTTTATTAATTTTTAATTCGGATTAATTAATTAAAATTTTCTATAAATAATTAAAATTTTAAATTAATTTAAAAAACTGAAAAATAATTATAAATATGGAAAATAGGAAATTATTCCAAAAATTAATTAGCAATTTAGAGTAATTATTTTTAAATAACCAAAAATTAATTACAAAAAAATAATTTAAATTTGAAAAAAATAGTGCAAATCCAAAATAATTCTAAAAATTTAGGAAAATTCAGGAAAACTTGGAAAAATTACCAGAAGTTCTACAAAGATACCAACTACTTCCAGAAGCTGAAAAAAAAAATTTGATCTTGTAGTAACAGTTATAAGCAACACTTGACTTCAATGTTCTGTATCTCAAAAAAACAATTTGATCTTTTCAGGTTGTATCAGGAAAACGCATCTAACTATTCAGTTTGTAATGAAAATCCACATTCATCTTTCATTTGTTTTTCAAAAAACCTCACTTAACTACTGCTTTTTAGCAAAACCTCATCCAGTAAGGAATGTACTGTTATAAAAATTGGTCAACAATTCACACAATACTTGACATGAACAAATGGTCATCATCATTCTCACATATGTTCATATTATTCAACACATTCTCTTGAACACATTCTCATTCATACAATACTTAACATGAAAAAAAAAAGGTTTTCATTCCCACATATTTTCATCAAAAGTTCAACACATTCTCATTCAACACACTAATAATCTACATGTGCTTTGCACGTCCTAATAAATATATGGTACACATTTACACCACCAGTGCACATCCAAAAATAAATCCTGAAGCCAGTGTATATTGCACAGTGATATGAATAAGTATATGTAATTGAGTTGCGTAGTTTTCTTAGAAATACAAACAACATAATACTAAAATCATGAGTACACTTTACCCCTAATTCTGTTGTTGTTGATTTTTCCTTCCACCATCACTATGCTTATCAATAGAGCTGTTCACCTACATCATAACTAAAATTATGAATATACACTTTGCATGTTCAATTCTTCTTAGCATCAGAATCTAACATAAAAAAAGGCTCATATATTGCAGGTATCGGAAATATAATAAGTAATTTGGTCCAAATTCAGGTATTTTGGTCCCAATTAAGATGGTTTTTCAATACATAAGCTCAAAAAAAATATATTTTTGACCAAAATGCTCTAAATTAAATTTAGAAACTCAAAAAAATTGAAAAAACGTGCATCGCTTGTACATATTAAATCCCCAATTCGGGTAAAATATAAATTGCACATATTATGGTTACTTTGTAAAAGAATGAGCTTAAGGAAAAAACCATGCATCGCACATGGAGATTACTAGTATATGAAGAAGCAACACCATAAACTGAGCATTTGGAAGTTGTTGCATCTTTGTAGAACTTTTAGCAATGTTTCCAATTTTTTCTAGTTTTTTTATATTTTTAAATTTTTAATCAAATATTTTCAAAATTATAAATCAAATTTCCCTATTTTTATAATTAATTTTAGGATGTTTAATTAATTATTCTAAATTTCTAATTAATTTTTTGAATTTGTCCAGGTTTCTAGATTTTTCTTTTTTTTAAAAAATCAAAATTTTAAATCAAAATACACAATTTTTGTAATTAATTTTTGGTTTTTTAAAATAGTTATTCTAAATTTCTAATTATTGTTTGGAATATTTTCATATTTTCTGAATTTATAATTATTTTTTAGAATTTTTAATTGGTTAATCTAAAATTTTAATTATTTTTGGGAATTTTTAATTAATTAATCGAAATTAAAAATTGATAAAAAGAATTAAAAACAATAAATCACACTTTGAAGAAATCTGAATCGTTGATCATAGGTGCGCGCTTTTCTAGGACATTCAGCGATCATGATCGTGCATTTTGGTTCGAAAAAAGTCACGTGTGACATAAAACCTATCAGAAGTAAACTCCGTCGTTGTGGGTTTTATGAAAACGTAGTTGAGTGTGGTTTTTTTATTAAAAAAAGTTTAGTGGGATTTTTTTAAACTGGCCAATACTTCAGTGAGTTTTTTTTTAATTAAGCCAATTCTTAATTACATATAAAAGTTTGTACCTAGACTATTTGATAAAATCAAATATTTATAACAGAAACTTCAAACAACACAAAGAAAATTGGCTAAATTAAAAAAATCCACTTAAACTATACCATTTCTGCAGAAAATCGCCTTAAATGTTTTGTTTGCGCAAAAATGTTCCTGAAGTATGTTTTCAAAAAACCACTCTCGGGTTTTATCAAAAAAAAACACATCTCACTTTTATGCTTGTATTAGATAATCCCATTCAGTTTTACAAGTTGGTTCAGAAAACATAATGCATCTTTCTCTTTATTGTCAAAAAACATAGCAAAAAGCTCACGCTATCGGAAATGGGTTTTTTGAAAACATACTTCAGGGGGTTTTTGCCCAAAAAAAATTTTAGGCGGTTTTCAGCAGAAAGAGTATAGTTCAGGGATTTTTTTAAAAAATTTATTTATAGCCAAGAAAGTTTTATAACGGAAGGAAAGAATGTTGTGATTCCACGAAGGTGGAATACTGATAAAATAAAAAAAATGTCTCTTTCTGAAACAGAAATAAAAAGATGGAAAAAGATTAAGAATACCATTTCAGAACAAAAAATATTTTATTATCCAAAAGATTATGATAAACTTATATTACAAACATATGCTTGTGATACCTATTGAGCGGGTATTCTTTTTGCACAAATAGACAAAAAACTTTGAGCTGGTAGCCTATATATCAGGAACTTTTTCACAACTGAGAAAAAGTATTCTACTTTTGACAAAAATTTACTCTCCATAAATTTTATGTTAAATCTTTAAAGATTTATTTACTTAGCAGAAAATTTCTTATACAATCTGATAATATTGCATTTGCAGTAGTACAATTTCTAAAGAAAACGACTGTACAAAACCTAGAAGAAATTTTGGGATGAGTTAGACTAGCAGTATATTGAAATTTATCAGTATAATATTGAACATATTCATGGTCATACTAATATTACTGCTAGTTTTTGGACCAGGTACTATGGAGAAGAAAAGGTATAAAGAATCAATGGAACCTGAAGTACTCAAGAAAATCAAAGAACTTGAAGAAGTTCTTGGAATGAAAACAGGTAAATGGACTACTGTCTTAAAAAAGAAAGTAGCTACTCCTTCAAACAAAGAAGTATCTACCAATACGACTATATCAAAAAATATTGGAACTATTGTTCCAACAACAGGAACGAACTATTGTTCCACAAGCAAAATATATTCTACTAAGACCACCTACTCAAACGACATGGAAGCAGAATTCTATCAATCGTGTCCTAAAAAGGATTGGTATAATGAAGAATTAAAGCATAAGAATTCAAAATTTTACAGTCACATAAACAATGTTTGGAGGGCATTACACCCAAATGATAAAAAAGGGGTATTCCACTTATCACAAATGGAAAAAATAATTCTTCAATTTAAAAAGAAAACAGAAGAGCAGAGTGAAGGGTATGAAAAGGCAAAACACATTGCCACTAATATGATCAAATTCAGCAATACTTTAATCTCATCTTCTTTAAATAAAAAGAAAGATAATATAGTCAGAGTTAACACACGTGCTGACCAGCAACTTCAAGCTATAATGTCTCAAATAGACATTTGTAACCTCATAAATATCAGAAACAAGGAATTTACTAAGTTTGCAAAATTCTTTAAATTCAAAGATGAGAAACTAGGAAGAATAGAAGGGGACCTTCATTTCCTTGAATGTTTAGGTCTCTACCAAGTAGGAGTATTTCCTGCAGAAAGATTCATTGAACTTCTCCAAAAAACTAGGGAAAATGATTTGGAAAATCTATTAAAAAGTTCTGATCAACTAATCAAATATATATAACATATACAGAATCTAAGCATGGTTCGAACAAATACCACATTTTGAAAGAGCAATTCAGGCGGGATTGTTCATAAACTCTTCATCAACATCTCCAAACCAGAAGACTTTTCCAAAACTCTCCTCAAAATATGCATAAAAACTGTTCTATCATAGAAAAATAAGTTCTACATGAACTACAAGTTTCAAATATGAAGCATCTAAAAAGAAAAGCAATATATTTGTCAGTTCATGTCTATTCAATTCAGGGAATTAGGCTTAGTGCAGGCTGAGCCAACACTCCAGATAGAAAAGGGAAATAATAAAACATTCGAGCTTGAAAAAAGCAAGTATGAAGCAGCTGAAGAATTTTTTCTAGAGTTATGGGGAAAATATACTTTCTGCAAAAATATACAGGTTCAAGATAATATCATCCTTAAAACAAGGAACAATTCTTTCGAAGCCTGAAGGATTTATGGAAGTTAGGACCCATTGGAACGGATGTCATGTATTCCTTCTAAATTGAGAGTGGCCTACATGAAGATCTAAAGATGATTTCTCTAGCCCGCACCGTCAACAATGACTTCATGGAGGAAGAAGCTAGCACTAACTAGAAGCATGGTGGGCCAGAACAAATGCAGGTGGATAAACAAAGTGTGAACTGGTATCAGAGCAAGGCTTATATTCTTCTCTTTAGGTATAATCTCTAAACTACTTTTGGTTTAGTTTAGGTTATGATGGATGAGTAATCTCCTTCATGTTGTTTAACTTTAATTTTTTATGTGAGTTTTGCTCTTCATCTCTAATGCTTTCATATAGGCTTGTGGTGCTAGTTGCGCGTAGGGACTTGCTTGTGTGTCTTATTGCCCATTGTGGCTTAGCTTGAGGCTGAACCCCGTTATAAATCCACGGCGTGGGTGTATGATGTCAGAGATGTTAGAAATAGTCAAAGCACAAAGATAATTAAAGAAATCCTTTAAATTCTAATTACAGTAAAAGCTTAGCCATATCAGAAATCTTTTAGATGATTATTACAGTAAGTGCTTTGTTAAATAAGAAATCTTTTGAAAAAAGATAGTTTATTATAGCTTAGCTAAACCAAAATGAATCCTCCATAACTAATGAAGAGTCTACAAACTCTAATAATTCTGGAAGCTCTACTGAGCATGAAAATTTCAGTAGCTGTACTGAGCAAGAATATTCAGAGTCTACTGACTCAAAAATCTCTAGCTCTATTGAGCAAGAAAACTCCAGCTCTATTGAGCAACAAACTCAAAAACAAAATAAATAAATAAAATAAACAAAAAAAACTAAAACTAAAACTAAAAAAACTAAAACTAAAAAAAAACTTTTATAAAGTATATGCTGGTAAAAAGACTAGTGTAGACCAACAAATAATAGAATTTGGTGAAGTGGGTGAATCTTCTCGACATGAGGAAAAAGACCTCTAGAACATGAAGAAATTTCATTTCCTGATTTTCAGCTTTCTAATCCGGAAGAATTTTTAAGATATGGTAGAGCATGCGAAAGGCTATTTTATCATAATAATATCCTTAATTGGAGAGATAATCATGCTAGAATAATGCTTGGAGCATATGACAAATGAAATTCTCATATGGGTACTTATTTCAATGATGATAGAATACATATGCTGGGCATAAGATATCTCCTAATGGGGATGAATAACAAAGATTTTTTCCAAATACACGTGTTCCTTATGGGAAGGATACACAACTGATTAGCTAAAAATTCTAGAAGCAACAATTTGGTTGAAAAAGCCAATATTGAATATCAACAAACTACCGATGGAATGATTTATCGATTGTTATCATCAGTCTATAGTGATTTAATAGGAGAAACACTACAGAAAACTATAAATGAAGAAAACAAGTTATTAATGATGAAATTATGTGATATATAGATACACTAGATTTGCCTGTGGGCACGTGCCTACGCCACGTCTTCAAAATGATACAACATATGAAAAGCCTTGTAAACAATAAATCAACAATTATGTAGCTCAAGTTTGAATAGTATGACAATAATTAGTTGTAAATAAAGGTCCATGTTTCCATATATATATATATATATATATATATATATATATATATATATATATGTATGTATATATATATATATACACACACACACAGAAAGAGAGAGAGAGAAAGAGAGAGAGAAATAATTAAATAAATAAATCAGTTGTTTTGAAATTTGAATTTGAGTTTTGGGGAAAGAATGTGTTTTGTAAGGTTAGATCTGGGCCTTTGATTTTGGGGGGATTGAAGGAGAGCCACTTGATAGCTTTCTTTGTGTTTTATTACATAGATTTATCACATATTATATTGGGCAAGTCTTCAAACTTGAAGACCTTGATGGAAAACTATTTTGGTTAGAAATATATTTTTTAAAATCCCAGAACCATGGGGTGACTTGATAAAAAAATCATTATAATAAATTGATGGCAACTAATTCTGTTGGTCTGATTACTGATTCAATAAGAGGTCAAAGTACATGATATCTGAAACAAGCCTTTATGAAAACCATTAATGCATTTTGTCAAAAAGCTAAAGCACACAAACAAATAAAGAATAGAGTGAAAAACTGTAACCCCTATTCCCTGTATTTGAATTTTCCTGCTGTAATTCATTTTATTGTACCTTATTTATCAATTCAAGGTTCTATATTTTGTTTCCAGTTCTAATAAAAGTCATTTCCTTTGTTTCGACTGGTTTTAGTACCCAATCTATTCGATTGCTTTGTTCTTATCAGCTCTAAATTTGCTATTCTTCTTGGGAATTTAACAGATTCATCTCATCTAATTCATATAGCCTAATTATAGTGATTTTTTACTCAATCTCCTGTTGGATCCCACTCAAACCCATTATCCAATAACCCTAAACCTGCAACCCTATACTATATAAATACCCTAACCTAGGTTAACCCTAACCCTAATTACCTTTACTGTTGAAACCCAATTAACCAGCCGCCAACTCCTATTCCCAACTGTTCATCCATCGTCTTCCCCTACCTCCCGCCTCTTCGTCTCCCTGCCGCCTCGACCTCCACCTATCTCTGTCACCGCCTCATCATATTCCCCTCACCCTCATCTTCATCACCACACCCCCCTCATCGTAGCCCATCGTCTTCCTCATCCTCGCCACCGAAACCATCAACCTCGCCACCTCGTTATCCTCCGAAATCCTTTACCCTTGACCTTGGTGCTCCTCATCGCTGTAATCCCCTACCCCTACATCCCATCCGTCGCCTCGCCATTGCTGAACCCCCTAGCTTCTGCCATTGTAGTGCCTCATCACTCATCTCTTTCTCTTCCGAAACAGAGCGCCTCGCCTTCCTCTCATCGCCGTCGTTGCCTCCGTCAACTGCTCCCCAGTCAAGCCTCGACGACGCTGCTGTCTCACCGCCGCAGTTGCCCACAGTCCATCGCTCGCGTCGCCAGTCGAAGCCTCCCGCCATCACTGCTGTTGATCAAAGGAGAGGGAAGAAGAGTTGATTGTTTGAATCTCAGCCATCCGATCTCATCAAGATCATGACCATCATCAGATCTGATCCGATCTCCATCATCTTGATCAGATCAGAGCGATCTCAGCCGTCCAATTGTCTTGATCTTGATCGCCATCAAGATCCGCACCGATCTGATCCAATCACGGCCAGTATCTTCTTGTATAATTTGTTTTTCTAGTACAAGATTTATATGAAAATACTGCAAGTAGATCGTAATTGTGACTCCCCTTTGGCTTATCGTTTGACGATCTTATTTTATTCCTTATCAACTCCATGATTATAAGAGTCACAACCTTTCGTTGATATATTCGTTTCACAACTTGTTGGATCTATTTTATCTCCTAATTATTTGAACACATGAAACTAAGAACCACATTGACTTGTAGATGTATGTTGTATGATGGATGTGTTGATCTTACCTTCTTCGTGTTGAAAAATAAATGTGACTTGCTGATTTGATATCTATTACATCCTATTTGTATCACACATTAATCTAGTCTCATAATGGTCATTTATCAAGCCACTTGTTATATAAAAGAATTCACATATGCCGCTATTCCTGTCTTTACTTGCTGTTTCGACTCCGATAACTTCTGAATTTGGACTTGAGTTCTAAACATGAAATTTGCCCTCAGATGTCTAGTTTACTAACCTTTTGACGGAATTGAATTCTGAGTTATGATTTGTGAGTTATCGCAGTTTTACTACTGCTGTGTCTGAAATTGCAGATTCATAAATTTTGCTGCGACACTTTGTTTTACAATTAAATTAACCATGCTACCTGTAAGATAATGACTTGAAATTTTGCATGCTGATACTAGACTCACTAGAGAACATTTCCTAATTTTCATGGAATTAATAATGAAGTTTCAGACCTGTTTCTCATTTAAAAACACAGTTTTAAAAATTCTGGCTGAACACGAATCATTTGTAGTTTTCTGTTTTGACACCTGATGCTACAACTTTCATGTATCTTATTTATATGCACTAGATTCGGTAGAGAGTCTACTTCCTAGATTTTCTAACAGATCTAGATTTGCATTTCTGTAGTGGCAGAAATCCCAATTTTGGTGCTACAACGTCATGCTGTCCAGAATTGGAATTCTCGTCGTTCTTTATTTTGATTTGTTTTGACCCTCGAATATGCATTCTACCTAGCTTAAACTTGTTCCCTGTCCTTGAAAATGTATACTTGCCCTATTTCACACACTTTCATGCTTGGTTGATGATAATAATAAATAATAAGCCGGGGTTAAAGGAAAGACCATAGTAGTGGACAATACAGGTAAGTGTACTTGGAAGGGGGCCTGTGTTTCCCATTACTTGGTTCATGAACTTGTTGTATCTTGAGCTTATTCATGAACCCATTACTTGGTTCATGAACTTGTTGTATCTTTAGTGCATTCATGAACCCATGGTTTGGTTCATGAACTTGTTATGGAGTTAGTGCATTCATGAACTGGTACTTGGTTCATGAACTTGTTACATTAATTTTTGCATTCATGAACCTTGCTTGCTTGATCTTGATGCCTGAGTACACCGCCCTATAAAACCTATCACTAGGCCTAAACGTAACTTGTTTGTAAGTAGCAACCATGTGTTAAATAGTTGGGACGCATGAAGTGCTACCTAGATAGAATTAAACAGTAGACTTAAGAATAACTTGTCACTTGTTCACACTTGACACCTGTCTTACTTGATACTTGTTACTTGATACTTTTGTAACGCCCCGGATTCCATCATCGGACATCCGTGACACAACCAGAATCTTTGCCTTCAACTGCATCTCAACACAATAATAACACGGAAATTTAAACACTTTTATTGCCATTAGAGTTATTACAAATATCAATCTGTCATATCAAACTGTAATGCCTCCCCCTTTTTGACTCCAAATTCAATTCTTTCAATTTCTGCATTACTTCAAACATAAACTATGATAGTTATATTTCAAACAAAATTTGGCCAGAATTTTTTCTGAAATTTCTGCCCCGAAACATAAAAAGCTTACGGAATTCTGCTCCAAATTCTGTAGCTCACATTACAGGCAATAATTTCACAGGCTCCCCAGGCCAAAATGAGCAGAGACATACAGGCAATCAATATATATGCTCTGTGGGCCAAACTCATAATAGAATATCAAATATCAATTAAAAACCATAAATTCCTTCGAAAACGTAGTAAGGTTTTTAGAAAATAACTTATAAACCGTACCACAGGGCCCGGTACTCCACAACGAGATGGGTACGGGTCAACAACATAACATGTCACTCCACACTATACTCATCATCATCATCCACATACTTATACATCAAAAATACAATTTAAATCATATATTTCACAATTCACCTAAATAAACCTTAAACAACAATTGTAAAATGAAGCTCCACTCCACAGAACCATGAATCTACATCTCACCTCTGCACCACTAAGGACCTGTAATAGTAGGGGATCTAGGGTAGTCCAGGGACTCCCTAACTCCCCAAACACTAAGGGGTTAGCCATTTCTGGTGTGAGTATTAATAAGCAAATAAATTAAACTTTACAAGTAAAACAGAACGAACTTACGAATACCAAGATAAACCTGAACATGTAAACATCATAAATGGAAATTCACATCAAATACTCTCCGAGACATTTCCTGTATGCAAAACCATACCCGCTCACAACATACTTATCTTTAGTTTGGAAATCATTTCCAAATTAGTCGCTTAAGGCTCATCGCTTTTGTAACGCCCCGAATCCCAAATACACTGAATTCGAGATGTTCTACAGGATCTTTTCACTTTCTTTAGTACAATTTTACGGGGAAATTAAAACTTTTCATCATACATCAGAGATTACATCAAATTACATCTTTCTTTGCACAGCGGAAGTAAAATACAACAATTAAATACAAGTACAACAGCATGATATAGTCTTTAAGCATCCATTCCTCTTTAATCTTTAACATGATATTTACCTGCATATAAGACTGTGGGTACGTCAGTTTATTCAACCGACGAACATTATACACGGCCATCCTCTCTATGCCGGAAATAGTATAACTCAACTTTCCATATTTAACAAACACAAACTTGTCACATTCAAACTAAAGGGACTACCCTATTGATGTCGTGTTGTGATTGTGCACTTAATCCTTAATGCATTTATTTATGTTACATGACACTAATGCGCACTTGTTCGGATTCTATGCATCCCATACTACATAGGTCCGAGGGCAAGCCCTTATTCGTTCTTCAACTTTATAGGGTTCAATCCCCCGTTATGAGTTAATCTACTACTGTAATTACGGTAAGTATCCTAGATGTTATCTGACCTACGAACTCATGTTTAGGCACTCTGGAGTAGTATCCTCACCCAGACGCATCTTGGGAATTCCTGGGATACGCTCTCACCAAAACATGACACCACCCGTAGTCTTCAAACATCCCACGAGCGTCGCCGCTGGGACGGTACTCTGGAACAGTATCCTCACCCAGACTCGTCATGGGAATTCCTGGGATACGCTCTCGCCGCTACCCAGGGCCCTCATACTCAATGTTTTTCTCTTACTTTCATCACATCTTCACTATGCACTAGTCCTTAGTTTTATTAAAAATCATGAACAAAATTAATCTCTAGAGTTAGCCTCTCCATCAACCGGACTTATTCATTCATTTCATCTTGACCAACCTTGGTCTAATTTCACTTTATTTCATTTCTCGATGCCGGGGAGACTTAGCTACTCTATTTCAAATTTCATTTCACAATCTTCAATTTATACAATTTCCATGTCGAGTTCTCAAACTCACATGTACATTCTCTTTCAATTCATGATTTCACTTTGTTCACTAGTCCATCATTACACAAAATTTGCATATACTTATCAATTGTCACATCATGATAATTCTACATTACTAAACAATGTACACATTTCATGTTATTCCACAAGTGAGAAAATACTTGCATCATGTCACAAACCACATTTCTTTTTGCCAAGTTAACACTTAATGTGCTAAATCAATTATTCTTCCAAGTTACAGTTTCATATTGATCATCCACATAGAACCATATGCCTATATATGCATTTTGACTCCAACCCATAGTTGAATTCATTCAAATAATACTCAAATCATTCCTATAAAATTCCTTATATTTTTCTGAGAATTACCATATTTTTTTCACATTTTTTGGACATCAAAAACTCCCAAAAAAATATTTTTTTCATCTTGCCGATAGCAAGATTCGAACCAGGCACAACACCGACACAGCACAGAGCACGGGCCACTAGGCCAGTTGCCGTTAACGATACAGAGGGGGTGTACAGAGTATTTGTTACTCTGGCTCGGTAAGTTATGGCCTTACAAAAAAAAATGTGAAAAGTTTTTACAGCCACAGGGATTCGATCCGTTCAGACCAGAGAAGCCAACGCCCACAGTGACCGCCTGAGCTACTAGCTCAGGTTGTCACAGTCCGTACTAAAATCTTTTTGAATCGATTAGCCACTGTTTATCAAAAATACTCGATGTTCAATTAAGCTTGGTTTCTCATTGCTTTTATAAAAATTACTGAAAATCTCCAGATTAATCCCCATTCATATAAAGTTCATACCAGTAAGAAAAAAATAATTTTTGATACTAATAAAATGTATTTTTCACACACAACTCCAAGAGTTATTTATTAAACTACTATATATTGTATTTTCGACATTGCCAAATAATTGATCTACTAATCTTTTTATTCAAAGATTTCATTGTGATAATTTACTGTTATTAATCCTTAATTCAACCGATACATATGTTTGTAATAGTCCATATCCCTATCAACATAAAGGTCTATTCATCACAATTCAACTACTAATTTTATGAGTAGTACTTTCATTTAATCTACCTATGTCACAATGAAAAATACTCACTTATCAATTGCATAAATCACATCTCAACCATACAAGTAATTCATTTTTCTTCAAAATAAGGTGTACTCTTTCTTAATAAGTTCCATGTTTCAACTTCACAATTAACAAGCATTCTTATTCATGCATCATGTCTCAAATCATACTAACAACATTCTTATATAAATTTAATCACCATTATAACTTCATACTAATAATCATGGGGCATTCTACACACAATTTAATTTTTAATACTAGAGCCAAATACACATTAATCACCACATTTCAAACAATTCATATACTAACTACTCAATTAAAGTGGGCTCTTATTAGTATTTTTTATGCCTCTTTTGATAGTTGAAACTAGCATGGATCTATATTAGAAATATGAAATGTTTACCCACCTTGAATGGAGAGAACTAAACAACACAAGCCTTGCAAATGAAAGCACCTCCTCCTAGCCAAAGCGCGCGCAAGCTCCAAGCCTCCTAGCCAAAGCCGAATGCTTCCTAGCCCAACCGAATGCTTCTCCTCCTTTGTGATGCCGGCCACTCCAAGCAACCAAAAACCCACACAACTCTCTATCTTTTTATAACTCACACTATTACAATACTATAACTTGGAAATATACTTTGCATATGAAAATTAGCCATGAGAGGGGGGGGGGGGGGTATTTATACTAAAAGATGAGTGAAATGGAGGGCTAAGATTGCTTTGGTGGTTGTAGAATGAAGGGTCTAGATCAAAGTAGGAGTTAGAAAAACTACCCACAACTAAGAAACTACCTCCATGATCACCATGCTTAATTTTGAAAATCCCTCCAAAAAGAATGAATCCCGGCCTCCTCTAGGGTGTGCATAGCACGTGTACGTGTAGTGCACGTGCATGCAACTAGGCCAAAATTGTACATTTTTATTTTGTACAAAAATAAATTAGTTAAAAAAAAAGTCTTCTACATGACAAGTTTAATTAAAAGAGATTAATTCATGGGCTTTCTTTTTGGGCCAAAATAGTTTATAAAAATAAATAAAATAAAATACATTTGGGCTTTTAAGAAAAAGGGCTTTTCATTAAATTAAAATAAGGCTTTAAAGAAAGGCTTTTTGTACAAAATAATTTGAGAACACTTAATTAAATATTTATACACATCATTATAAAAATAATTCAACCCAAAATATTGCACGTGCACACTACGTACAAAAATAAATAATTTTCCATTAATTGAAAAATCAGGGTATTACAGCTTTACGCCTATGCAAATATTCCTATAGCTTTATTTTCCCATAAAGCTTTGCATTCACAAATAACTCTACTCTCACATAAACTGCACCTTATTTACGATTCATTTGCAATTACAGACTCACGACTTATATTCTTTCCCAATCTCATATCACATAACATCGCATTCATTCATTCTTACAACATATATCATCACGTCTTGCAATACATTACTTTCTCACTCATTATACACTTCAACTATCACACTCACAATTCATCATGAATGGAAAATAAACGTGTATCCTAATTTCCTAGTGTTCGTGTATGCCATGACTTGAAGTCTAATACAAACACAGAATGCAAATAGATGCACTTAATCTAATGTCAGCAAGTCTCTGGACACACATGCATCCCATACTACATGTGCCCCAGATCAAGCCGTGTCTCCAGTTTCAGGGATTTGAACCCTCGTTATGCAATGTATTCTAATTCGGTCCATTTCCTGTTCCTGATAGTATGACGTGGTTGAGGAGGTGTAAATAAAAGAAATAATTCGGGGCGCTACCCCGTTGTCACTCACAATTGTCACATTGGACCCTCCTCGAAATCTGTGACGAACTTAAAGGTATACCGCAGCATACCTATAGCACCGTATTTCACCGGACCGCAGCCCGTACAACCCGTTCGTGTCCACCAGAATGTACCCGGATCCCATTCAACAGCCGTGACGAACTTAAAGATATACCGCAGCATACCTATAGCGCAGTATTTCACCGGAGCACAGCACGTATGACCCGTTCGTATCCACCAGCATGTACCCGGATCCCATTCAACACCCATGATGAACTTAAAGATATACCGCAGCATACCTATAGCGCCGTATTTCACCGGACCGCAGCCCGTACGACCCATTCGTGTCCACCAGCATGTACCCGGATCCCATTCAATAGTCGTAATGAACTTAAAGATATACCGCAGCATACCTATAGCACCGTATTTTACCGGACTGCAGCCCGTACGACCCGTTCGTGTCCACCAGCATGTACCCAGATCCCATCCCGTCCTTACCACGGTACCTCGGGAATCAACAGTGCAAGATACGCACTGCAGAACGTATTCCCAATGACAAGAAAAGACAACCCCATAGTATCACCACCTAGTGCTAACTCTCAGAACGAGTTGGATCATAGGGAATCACCCCTAACATCAATTCGGTCTTCAAGCGAAACGATAAAAAAAGCCTAATCAATGCAGTTTACTAAAAATATGTTGTTATTTAGATCACACTCGGTGTCGATCAACCAAGTCGAGCCTGACTGGTCTGTCAAACAACAATCATCACAGGAATCACATCCACTGATTCCCAATACCTTCACGGTCAGCGACCACATAATTCCGGCCCGTGACCCTCAGCGAGTGGTCCAATGGCGCCCCAAGGATGCAATACAATTTAATGAAGGTAAGCACACACGTAACCATCAATTCTTGACCATTGACAGACTCAGGCATCGAAACAGCCAACACAAACTGACCAGAGCTATATCCTAAATCACTCATGTCCACCATGAGTATTAATCATAAGAACTTATCCAAGTTCCAAATGAAATGCTAAAACATCATTAAAACCTGATAGCTCATGATCACCATACTGCGGCATGCAGAGGGTTCCCCATCAATTGTTCGATAAAATAATTCAAGAAATAGCAGTAGCTGTGACCCAAGCTACGCTCATCAGAGTTCAACACAATCAGACTTCTAGAAGGGTAGGGAGATCCACAGCAATCCCCTAGTGGGCGACTCCCTCAAATATTTAAGAGTTCAAGTCCCCGAGTCAACTTAAACTTGAAGTTTAGTCTAAACAACAGGTTGCAAACTTGCAACATCCTTAACTTCCAATACACAATATAGAATTGCTTGGTACTACCCATTTTGAAAAGATAAAACCCTAGTCTACAACTCTCCAACTAACCATTTCCTCAAATTAAATCATTAAAGTCCTCAACCACTGATAGCTTCAGCTGCAGCTCCCAGACCCGTTGCATTCTGCAAATTTTTCGAGGCATCAAACGACCTCGAAAAACTTATGAATTTCTAGACTATAGTTGTGGACACATACAAGAGTGTCCACACAACTTTTAGCTCAAAACACCCAGGCTACACTGAGATACGAAATCGGAAGTACACAGCAACTCATAATTTTAAATCTTCATGACACACCATGTACATAAAAATAAAAGAGATCATACTCACATAGTGTCCCGCGAAGACTCGAAGCGCCAGCACGCCATCCCGTATCCAAAGTCGCTAACATATCCTATTATCAAAATTCAAGCAATCAAGGCTCAAGCATCCAAACCAATCACGGGAAAATAATAATACTAACCCCAATACCACACGGGCATTTTATTAAACGCCTGGGATACACACGTGCGATGCACATAATAATCTAGTGCCTACGGAATTTTTATCCCTAAACAATTACTAGAACCACTCCTAAATTTTCTAATTGCCCAACTATTCTTTCCACTACTATACGAGAACTAATTCATACACATATAGTTCTCTTTTACAAACCCAAAACCCTAGTTTATTAGCAACTTACAAATTCTCTATCAACTTGCTAATTTCTCGCATCTACCCTTCCCAACATCTCCTAATCTTCCTACCATAATACTCCTACTCAAAAGAAATTAACCAAACTAAATTTTATACAATAAAATAATTTAGTTTACCTTCCCGAAATCCTTTCGAAAAACGGACACCGCCACGATGTAGAGAACCCTTCTATTAGTCATCCCCCAATTTAATTGAAAAATCATGGAGAAACGGGATGGACTTGGGCGGGGAGAGAGAGCGCCGACATGGGTTTCGGTGGGGTTCTTTTTCTTTCGGCTGGGAAGGAAACGGGAGAAAGAAAGGAGAAGGAAAAAGGAAAAGGTGGGAGGGGAGGGAGTGGTTGTAAATAAGGAAATAAATAAATAATTAGATAGATAATAATAATAGGGAATATTACCCATAAGCCCCCAAGTCTCAATATATTTCAAATAAGCCCCAAAACTCTACTTTAATAATGTAAACAATACAAAATACATCAAAATCACCTCATAATAATCCTTCAAAATTATAAAATAAAGTAGACAATAAATCTGATATTTCTCAATGACAATCAATTGTTATTAGAAAAGTACATTGATCGCATGCAATTCTTCAATTGAGCACAGATTACGATGCAAAATAGCCATATGCTATTTTGTGGTGTATTACATCACTCCCTCCTTAGAATCGTTCTGTCCTCAGAACGCTTCTAGTGGAGAGGGAAACAAACACAAACATCAATGGTTCATGAGACATTTTTCTGAACCATCTCCAGTTCCTCGAGTGATATTCTCGAAAAACTGGTCTTCTACCAAGTTGAACAGTTGTCCTTCAGCCCTCTGGACAAACCCACCATGAATTTGATGCCGACATTCTTCGGCTCCTGCTCTGGAGTAGACAGTGGCTGCATTACCTTGCTCTATCCTTGTCTACAAGTGATGTTGATTTACTCCTTGATTACGACTCCTGTTGGTTGGTGACCACTCCCTCCTTAGAAGGGACGAAGTCACAAATTGCCGCTTCAGCCCCTGAGCAGCTCCTCTTAGTGCCCTTGCTGAATTGTTAACACGATTGCCCTCTGTCTGAGCGAGATTTCCTCCTTGGCGTATTCCTAGTGGCTGCTTAATCATAAGCTGATCTTGGAGAACTCTGCCGCTTTAGTGCTTCACTCCCTGCATTTCCTGCCTAAGCCTTCTGACTTGCTCACTTGGACTCGGTTGCAACTCCCATCGTGCCAAAACTGAGCTCTAAACTTGAGTAATCACTCTAATATTGGCTTGCTTGATCTCATCATCTAGCTTCTTGCTTCCTTCACAGTCCTTGGCTGAGGTCAATCCTTCACTTGTCTCGATCCTTTGCAATTCAGTAGCCACTCCCTCCTTAGAATAGGGCATGGCCTACGATCATTACTTCAGACTTCTAGGATTCTTTTCTATAGTTTGCTCAAAGACGACGCTTTTGTAGTTGCTCAGAACTACAGTCTATGCTCAGCATGCCTTTCTTCCGCTTCTACAAGGTCCGAATCTTACTAATCTATACTTAAGGTCTTCCCTCTGATTGGAGTTCACAGCCCTTATAGTATAAACCTGCAATGAGGATTGCTCCATACGGTGTAATCAACAAAACCAAATCTAGAGTTTCCTCCCGTACACGTCTCAACTCTTGAAAAATAATTCAGACAAAAGAATGTGATGAACCACAATTGAACAAAACAACTGTATGGATTCTATATATATATAAATCTAACTGATTACAAAAGTGTTTCATCACACATTACTTCTTAGTCTAAAATAAATTTCAGAATATAACCATTAACTTAGTTGCGGTCCCATATGCACATACCGGTACTAGTAATCCTGCCTTCTACAGCTTGCTGGTAGGAAGTGCGAACTCTACCCTTGGTGAGCAGGCTCCTTTCCTTTATTGTTCATCTTCGGGGTTGATCTGCCGTCCTTCCTATGAAGCTAGGGACAATCTGGTCGGATACGACCAATCCTCCCACATTTGTAACATGTACGGGTCTCCACCTGAGGTTTCTTCCACGGACACTGGTTCTGGAGATGACCATGCTCACCACATAGGGAACAACTTCCTGGTTTGGCGCCTCCAAGTTTGCCCCTCGTTTTCTGAGTCTTCTGCTTCTGACCTTGGTTCTTGAACCCTGATGCTGGTGCAGATCTTGTCGATTGTAGTCATGGGCAGACTGATTTTTTGTGCCCAACTCTCTCACAAAGATTGCATACTACAACCTTGGTGGTCTCTGTGATTTGCTCCCATTCACGTTGTAGTCGTGCCAACCCGAAATCAAGGTGTTCATGCTCCTTTGCTAGGCCTGCTAATGTAGTTCTGCAAGCCTTTCTCAGTTGCTTAGCTTGACAACCTTTCCTGATCACGTACTTCCTCAGCTTCCTCATTTCTCGATGTATGCTGGCTGTCGCCGCTGTGCGTTGATCCACACTTAGTCCTTGTGGTGGTGAAGTCTCCTTCGGCTCCTCGCTCAAGATTATCGGATCATCCCTCGATATCGGTTCACTTTCTTCCATCAACACCTCCTTAGTTAGGATATCCTCGAACACCGTCATGTGTTTGAAGGAAGGTAATACGTATACTGGAATTAGTCCAGATATAGAAAAATTATAAAACATAAGTTGAAAGAACCAACAATATGAATTATAACTATCTAGAACTAGCTAAAACCCGACACCTAAACGGCATCCAAGTTTAATTTTCCTATTGTATTGGACAGTAAATTGAAGTCGGCTCTGATACCAACTGTAACGCCCCGGATTCCGTCATCGGACATCCGTGACACAACAAAAAACTTTGCCTTCAAATGCATATCAACACAGTAATAACACGAAAATTTAAACACTTTTATTGCCATCAGAGTTATTACAAATATCAATCAGTCATATCAAATTGTAATGCCTCCCCCTTTTTGACTCCAAATTCAATTCTTTCAATTTCTACATTACTTTAAACATAAACTAAGATAGTTATATTTCAAAGAAAATTTGGACAGAATTTCCCCTGAAATTTCTGCCCCAAAACACAAAAAGCTTACGAAATTCTACTCTAAATTTCGTAGCTCACATCACAGGCAATAATTTCACGGGCTCCCCAGGCCAAAATGAGCAGAGACATACAGGCAATCAATATATATGCTCTGGGCGCCAAACTCATAATAGAATATCAAATATCAATTAAAAACCATAAATTCCTTTGAAAACGTAGTAAGGTTTTTAGAAAATAACTTATAAACCATACCACAGGGCCCGGTACTCTACAACAAGATGGGTACGGGTCAACAACATAACATGCCACTCCATACTATACTCATCATCATCATCCACATACTTATACATCAAAAATACAATTTAAATCATATATTTCACTATTCACCTAAACAAACCTTAAACAACAATTGTAAAATGAAGCTCCACTCCACAGAACCATGAATCTACATCTCACCTCTGCAGCGCTGAGGACCTGTAACAGTAGGGGATCTAGGGTAGTCCAGGGACTTCCTAACCCCCCAAACACTAAGGGGTTAGCCATTTCTGGTGTGAGTATTAATAAGCAAATAAATTAAACTTTACAAGTAAAACAGAACGAATATTTACGAATACCAAGATAAACCTGAACATGAAAACATCATAAATGGAAATTCACATCAAATACTCTCCGAGACATTTCCTGTATGCAAAACCATACCCGCTCACAACATACTTATCTTTAGTTTGGAAATCATTTCCAAATTAGTCGCTTAAGGCCCATCACTTTACGCTTTATGCAAATATTCCTATAGCTTTATTTTCCAATAAAGCTTTGCATTCACAAATAACTCTACTCTCACATAAACTACACCTTATTTACCATTTATTTGCAATTATAGACTCACGACTTATATTCTTTCCCAATCTCATATCACATAACATCGCATTCATTCATTCTTACAACATATATCATCACGTCTCGCAATACATTACTTTCGCACTCATTATACACTTCAACTATTACACTCACAATTCATTATGAATGGAAAGTAAACGTGTATCTTGATTTCCTAGTGTTCGTATATGCCATGACTTGAAGTCTAATACAAACACAGAATGCAGAACAGATGCACTTAATCTAATGTCAGCAAGACTCTGGACACACATGCATCCCATACTACATGTGCCCCAGATCAAGCCGTGTCTCCAGTTTCAGGGATTTAAACCCTCGTTATGCAATGCATTCTAATTCGGTCCACTTCCTGTTCCTGATAGTATGATGTGGTTGAGGAGGTGTAAATAAAAGACATAATTCGGGGCGCTACCCCGTTGTCACTCACAATTATCACATCGGACCCTCCTCGAAAGGTGTGATAAACTTAAAGATATACCGCAGCATACCTATAGCGCCGTATTTTACCAGACTGCAGCCCGTCTGACCCGTTCGTGTCCACCAGCATGTACCCGGATCCCATTCAACAGCCGTGACGAACTTAAAGATATATCGCAGCATACCTATAGCGTTGTATTTCACCGGACCACAGCTCGTACGACCCGTTCGTGTCCACCAGCATATACCCGGATTCCATTCAACAGCCGTGACGAACTTAAAGATATATCACAGCATACCTATAGCACCGTATTTCACCGGACCGCAGCCCGTACGACCCGTTCGTGTCCACCAGCATGTACCCGGATCCCATTCAACAGTCGTAACGAACTTAAAGATATACCGCAGCATACCTATAGTGTTGTATTTCACTAGACCGCAGCCCGTACGACTCGTTCGTGTCCACCAGCATGTCCTCGGATCCCATCCCGTCCTTACCACAGTACCTCATGAATCAACAGTACAAGAAACGCACTGCAGCACGTATCCCCAATGACAGGAAGAGACAACCCCTTAGTATCACCACCTAGTGTTAACTCTCAGAACGAGTTGGATCATAGGGAATCACCCCAAACACCAATTCAGTTTTCAAGCGAAACGATAAAAAAAAGCCTAATCAATGCAGTTTACTGAAAATGTGTTGTTATTCAGTTCACACTCGGTGTCGAATAACCAAGTCGAGCCTGACTGGTCTATCAAATAACAATCATCACAGGAATCACATCCACTGATTCCCAATACCTTCACGGTCAGCGACCACAAAATTTCGGCCTGTGACCCTCAGCGAGTGGTCCAACAGTGCCCCAAGGATGCAATACAATTCAATGAAGGTAAGCACACATGTAACCATCAATTCTTGACCATTGACAGACTCAGGCATCGAGACACCCAACACAAACTGACCAGAGCTATATCCTAACTCACTCATGTCCACCATGAGTATTAAGCACATGAACTTATCCAAGTTCCAAATGAAATGCTAAAACATCATTAAAATCTGATAGCTCATGATCACCACACTGCGGCATGCAGAGGGTTCCCCATCAATTGTTCGATGAAATAATTCAAGAAATAGCAGTAGCTGTGACCCAAGCTATGCACATCGGAGTTCAACACAATCAGACTTCTAGAAGGGTAGGGAGATCCACAACAATCCCTTAGTGGGTGACTCCCTCAAATATTTAAGAGTTCAAGTCCCCGAGTCAATTTAAACTTGAAGTTTAGTCTAAACAATAGGTTGCTAACTTGCAACGTCCTTAACTTCCAATACACAATATAGAATTGCTTGGTACTACCCATTCTGAAAAGATAAAACCCTAGTATACAACTCTCTAACTAACCATTTCCTCAAATTCAATCATTAAAGTCCTCAACCACTGACAGCTTCAGCTGCAGCTCCCAGACCCGTTGCATTCTGCAAATTTTTCGAGGCATCAAACGACCTCGGAAAACTTATGAATTTCTACACTATAGTTGTGGACACATACAAGAGTGTCCACACAACTTTTAGCTCAAAGCACCCAGGCTACACTGAGATACGAAATCGGAAATACACAACAACTCATAATTTTAAATCTTCATAACACACCATGTACATAAAAATAAAAGAGATCATACTCACATAGTGTCCCGCGAAGACTCGAAGCACCAGCACGCCATCCCGTATCCAAAGTCTCTAACATATCCTATTATCAAAATTCAAGCAATCAAGGCTCAAGCATCCAAACCAGTCACGGGAAAATAATAATACTAACCCCAATACCACACAGGCATTTTATTAAATGCCTGGGATACACATGTGCGATGCACGTAATAATTAGTGCCTTTAGAATTTTTATCCCTAAACAATTACTAGAACCACTCCTAAATTTTCTAATGGCCCAACTATACTTTCCACTACTATACGAGAACTAATTCATACACATATAGTTCTCTTTTACAAACCCAAAACCCTAGTTTATTAGCAACTTACAAATTCTCCATCAACTAGCTAATTTCTCGCATCTACCCTTCCCAACATCTCCTAATCTTTCTACCATAATACTCCTACTCAAAAGAAATTAACCACACTAAATTTTATACAATAATATAATTTAAGGTTTGCCTTCCCGAAATCCTTTCGAAAAACGGACACAGCCACGATGTAGAGAACCCTTCTATTAGTCATCCCCCCAATTTAATTGAAAAATCATGGAGAAACGGGATGGATTTGGGCGGGGAGAGAGAGCGCTGACATGGGTTTCGGTGGGGTTCTTTTACTTTCGGCTGGGAAGGAAACGGGAGAAAGAAAGGAGAAGGAAGAAGGAAAAGGGGGGGGGGGGGTTGTAAATAAGGAAATAAATAAATAATTAGATAGATAATAATAATAGGGAATATTACCCATAAGCCCCCAAGTCTCAATATATTTCAAATAAGCCCCAAAACTCTACTTTAATAATGTAAACAATATAAAATACATCAAAATCACCTCATAATAATCCTTCAAAATTATAAAATAAAGTAGACAATAAATCTGATATTTCTCAATAACAATCAATTTTTATTAGAAAAGTACATTGATCGCATGCAATTCTTCAATTGAGCACAGATTACGAAGCAAAATAGCCATATGCTAGTCTGTGGGGGTATTACAACTTTTTACTTGATGCTTTATACAATTACACGCTCACTTGTCACTTGTTCCTGCTACTTGCATTTGCTACCTGATCCTATTACTTGAGTTATCTTACTTGCTAGCTAGTTTCTTGAACTCCACTACTTGTTGCATCCCTATCATATCATGTTGTATAATCTTGATTCCAAATCTTGTTTCATACTTTCTTACACTTATTTTCATACCCTTTCTTGTACTACTTGCGGCCCTAACTTGCACTAAGGGCGTTTGTCTCTGTTTCTCCATTTTCTTCTGCATGATAATACAGACTTTGGATACAAGTTGCCTGCTGGAGTTGGTGAGTAAACCTTCTAGGCTTCGCTTGGGAAAGCTTACTTCAGTTATTTGTATTTGATTTATTTAATTCTTGTTGCTATTTAAAACTTGTAACGGGCTTGTAGTCCCGAAGTTTTTACTTTTGATCCGAATCTTGAATTTATTTATTTGGGATATTTACATTTGTTTCAAATATTTTCTGTTGATTAATAAATTATTCATGCATGCGTGGTTGAATATATTTTGTTATATTTCTTGTTATGATGTTGAGTCGATCCTACAGCTTATGAATGATGAAAATCATTCGCTAGGCTTTGTCACGTACTCGTATTCCGTATTCCGTATTCTTTTTGGGAAGCAGGGCGTGACAAAAACTCTAAACTAGGGATGTAATGTTGTCCCAGGTATGATTCAGATATAAATCTAAAGTATGGGTGTGAACCCAAATATGGATTTTATAATAGGCCTTCCAAAAGATATAAAATTACAAGAAAAAAGTGGAAGCTAGAACTCAAAAAAAAATTGCGAAAGAGAAAAAAATTCTAAATCTAAAAGGTTTATAAAGAATAAATTTCCAAAATTCCAAAAATGATGTAAAATGTGAAAAAAAGGGAAATTATGCAAATGAATACTGAAAAGATGAATAACGTATGATAAATAATTTACAAGAGTACGAAATTCATACCTAAACTCTTAAGAAAATTCCTACAGGTGAAGAAACTTCTGTTTATGAATTATCCTCTGTTAATGCGAGCAATTATAACTCTGATTCCTCTATAGAAATAGAATCGCTAAGAATAATTATGATAACTATTAATAAGATAGCTAACCCTATATGGATAGAAACGCTTTCTCCAAAAGCTCTTTTACCAATAGGAGACAATATATGCTTCACTGCTCTAAATTTACAAGCAACTCAAAGCATGATAATAGAAAGAAATTCGGTACTAGACATCCCACTGGACCTACGAATACTAATACCTAAAGGATATTATGAATAAATAGTGAACACTACTGTTGTATCAAAAAATGAACTATTTGATGTAAATGGAATACTAAATTCTGAGCAAAGAAGTAAAATTTCAGTAATCTTTAAAAGTTTGAATCATTTTGCAATGCAAATACATCAAGGTGATATTATTGCACAAATATTAATACTAAAGTATGAAGAAATTCCAATTGGTCTAATACAGAAAAATTTATCAATACAGAGTAAATATGAATTTTTACGGGAAGATACCACCAATACTGGTATTGATAATAGTATTGGAGAAATATATGATATCTTCGATGATGATTTAGCAAAACTATTAGAAATGATTCCACATATGGATAAAAATTATGTGTATAAAATAGAAAAATCTCTTATATCAAGATTTTGTTCTAAAAGTGCTTACATTTTTGAAAGAATGCAAGGAAATATTTAACTTAAAGGAAATCAAGATCTCTCTTCAATAAAGTTTATAAGTAATGAGATGGTCAAAAGAAGAAACAAAAATATCCAAAGATGAATTATCTTCTTGGTTTTGATGATTACAACACAATGCAAAGTTGTTGTGCTACATCTTATATATTGCAGGTTTTATTACACAAAGACAAAGTGTTCAAACAAAGCTCTCAAAGCAAGTTGATAAAGCAAAGCTACAAACAAAGCTCTCAAAGCAAATTGATCAAGAAAGCTACAAGATTGCAGGCTTCAATGACAAAGACAAAGGCTAAAGCTCCATCTCAAGACTCATGACTCAAGACAAGACCTATGCTTCAATATGTTATATTACATGTCTTGTAAAATACTTGTAATTTTCCTTTATTGAGTCTTAGATTGATGTAACAGCCATGTCACACACACACACTCACACGTCTTTAAAATTGAGTGTTTTTCAAAAGATTAAAGGTTGTAACAGTTTGAATTAGATCAATTGTTGAGTACCAGTCGACTGCATTATAGCACCAGTCGACTGTACCAGTATGAAACTGTCTGAACTCTTTCAAACTCTGACCAGTCGACTCATCATGGCAACCCAGTCGACTGTTCAAGTCATTTCACCAGTATACTGATTTCAAAACTCGTTTTTCAAAATCAAAATCTTTATTTCCATTGGTTGACAGTTGGTACAACTGTTTCTCAACGTCTAGTGATTCTAACTCTATAAATAGAGTGTAGAAATCACTTGGTAAAGGTTACTTTTCTTTTCCAAGCATTTGATAAAAAAAAGTTTAAGGTTTTTTGCTTTCAAAAAAAGAAGCATTCAAACTAGCACTTCAATCTTCTAAGTCTTGGTTCTCTGATTTTCAGTCCAATATAACATTGAATTCGTTATGGATTGAATTCAGAAGTTGACCGATTAGCCACATACAAAAATCACAATCATAAAATAAGGCTATAGGTTGATTGTAACATTTTATTGTTTTCTTTTCACTCTCAGTTGTGAGAGTGGTCCTCTCAGCTGGAAAGTAGGGCTCTAGATTGTAGAGTCAGGTTTTCAATCTTGGTGGAAGAGTGGGTTTGTTCTCTCTAGTGGTAAGAGAAGTCTACGAGTTGGACAAGGTTGTTGTCTAAACGCCGTAGAGTATTCTTGTAATTTTTCAAGAATAATGGAAAATCTCAAGTGGGTTGCTTGGGGACTGGATGTAGGTCGGGAGGACCGAACCAGGATACATCGTGTGTACTCTGTGGTTATATTTCTCTGAACTTGCATTTTCTTTATTTGCTTTTTAATTACTCTGTGAAACTTGTCTAGACAGTCGACTTCTTCTCTTATTTAAGTCGACTGATCAGACTAGTATAATATACTTTTCGAAAACTTGTCTAGCAAATCAACTGGTTTCTACTTTTAAGTCGACTGATCAGACTTGTCTAAAATACTTTTCTGTTCTGACGCCTCAGTCGACTTATTTCTCTTTTCAAGTCGACTGAACAGAAGAAAAAGTTCAATTTCATTTTTATTTTTTATACAACACTATTCACCCCCCCTCTAGTGTTTCTTGCCTTGCCTACAGGATCCAACACTTGGTATCAGAACCTAGTTGAGTACAATGGCAACTACCTCTAATGCAAACTAATACCATGAAGGTCAATCCACACAAAGGTCACCCCTTTTCGATGGAACCAATTACAACTATTGGAAGTGTAGAATGAAGATCTACCTTCAGTCCACCAACTATGAGATATGGAACATGACGGAGACCGAGTACACCGCTCCTACCATTCCATATGCACAATGGAACGATGACATGAAGATCCAAACAATGAACAATGCAAAGGCGATGAACATGCTATTTTGTGCTCTTACAAAGGAGGAGTTCAACCGTGTGTCCAATGCAATAACCGCACATCAAATTTGGCACACACTCAAGGTAACTCATGAAGGAACAAATAAAATAAAAGAATCTAAAATATCTGTTCTTGTTCACAGGTTTGAGATTTTCCACATGAAGGAAAACGAGAATGTGTCTAAGATGATTACAAGGTTCACGGACATTACAAATTCACTTGTGGCGCTTGGAAAGACGTACACTCAAGCCGAAATGGTGAGAAAGGTTCTTCGTGCACTAACCCCCGAATGGGAGAAGAAGACCACCACCATAGAAGAAGCCAACGATTTAATACAACTTTCTCTTGAGAATCTTGTGGGAAATCTTATGGCGTAAGAGGTACAACTTGAAGAATGCAAGAAGAATCTAGAACCTCAACAATCAAAGAAGAAGACACTAGCATTCAAAGCCATGTCGGACTCCTAGGATGAAGAAGAAGATGAGGAAGAGATAGCCATGTTCACGAGAAAGTTCAAAAAGTTCTTAAGGAAAGGTAAGTTCAGTTCAAAATCTAAGGATACTAATGAATTACCCACTTGTTTCAGGTGTAACAAAACAGGTCATATGAAGAAGGATTGCCCACTTGAGAACGCTAAATCTAAAGGGAAGGCTTCCAACTTCAAGAAGGACAAGTACACAAAGAACAAGTTCATGAAGAACAAAAAGGCATACCAAGCAACTTGGGATGATAGCGACTTTTGATCGAAAGAAGGAAATGAAGAGACAAACGAGGTTGCTAACGTTTGCTTTATGGAGTCTCAAAATCAAGTAAGTGATGATTATGATTCTAATGATTTACTTGATGCTTTCAACGAGATTTTTCTAGAGCTTAAGAAAGAAAAAATTAGAGTTAAGAACTTGGAGAAAGTATATCAAATACTTTTCCAAGAGAATCTTGATCTTGATAAAGAAGTGAAATATTTAAATTCTCATTTTTCTAGTTTAGATATAGATATTGTCTCTAAAGTAAAATTATGAAGAGATATCCAAGAATGTATCTAAATTTAACAAAGAAAATGAGAATTTAAAGGATGTTCTCCAAAATCAAGTGCAATCCAATAAAAGGTTTGGACTTGGTTTTCAAAAGTCTCATGAAAAACCTCATGTCTCTAAGAACACTAGTATAAATAAATTTGTATCTATTTCTAGTGTTAAGAATAAACTGTATGAGTTTTTTGAAAAGCCTAAAACTGTAAGTTTTAATGATAAAGGGAAAATCTATAGTTCAGACCAGTCGACTGAACCCAAGTATCAGTTGCTTGTCCAGGGGTTCTGAGTTTCATTCAAAGAAACGAAAACCTCAAATAAGTCGACCTACTCTACCTCCCAGTCGACTGGATTTCAGTAACAGTCGACTGAAAGGTTCAATAAAGTCGACTGGACAGAGCAAAAATATATGAGTTCCAGTCAATCTGAGTCCGTAAGATAGAATTACTTACATTAATTCATACATTCTTTCTGTATGTAATTCTGTTAATTATATTTCTGCTTTTGGTGGAAAATCAAACCTCTTTAGGTTTGGTTTCCCATAAACTAATCTCTTTTGGACCCAAGAAAAAGCGTACCATATTGACATTGAAAATTTTATAGGTATCTAAAAGAGATCGGTGGATACTTGACAGCGGATGCTCAAAGCACATGACTGGTCATGCCAACCTCTTATCTTCCATACAAGAAATTGATGGAGGAACAGTCACATTCGGTGACAACAACAAAGGAAAGGTGATTGGAATAGGCATGGTCGGTAAGCACACTAACCCTTCAACAGAAGATGTTTTTCTAGTTAGTGGACTTAAGCATAACTTGTTAAGTATTATCCAACTATGTGATAAGGGTTATAAAATCGCATTTGAAAAAGATGCATGTTTAATATATGACTCTACCATGCAAAATATAATTTTCCAAGGATGTAGGAAGAATAACATTTATAAATTGTGTTTAAGTCATATGATTTTTCGAATGATTTCTGCTTAGTAGCTTCTAATAATGATTCTTGGCTATGGCATAAGCGATTTGGCCATGTGAATATGAAAACTCTTGCTAAATTGTCTAAGTACAACCTAGTTAAAGGGCTGCCAAGACTATCCTATAAAAAGGATAAGTTATGTGATGCATGTCAACTAGGTAAACAAATTAAATCTACTTTTAAAACAAAAGAAGTAATTTCTACTAGTAGGCCTCTCAAATTAATCCACATGGATTTATTTGGCCCTACTAGAGTTGCTTCTTTAAATAAAAGTAGGTATGTATTTGTTTTAGTAGATGATTTTTCACGATTCACTTGGACTTTTTTTTAAAACATAAGAATGATGCTTTTGTTGAATTTGCTAAATTTTGTAAACGAATTCAAAATCAAAAGACTCTAACCATAGTCACTATTAGAAGTGATCATGGTGGAGAATTTGAGAATGAAACGTTTGCAGAATATTGCAACATGAATGGTATAACTCATTCATTTGCATTTCCTAGAGCTTCACCACAAAATGGAGTGGTCGAAAGAAAGAATAGGACTTTGCAAGAGTGTACACGTACCATGCTTGTTGAAAGCAATTTACCTAAGTACTTTTAGGCTGAAGCTGTTGCAACAGCTTGTTATGTTTTAAATAGAATATTGATTAGGCCTAGGCTTAAGAAAACATGTTATGAGCTATTTTTTGATCGAATTCCTAAAGTATCTTACTTCAAAATATTTGGATGTAAGTGTTTCATTTTAAACACTAAAGATAATTTAGATAAGTTTGATACTAGATCTAATGAGGGTATCTTTGTAGGATACTCAAATAGGAGTAAGACATATAGGATCTTCAACAAGTCAACATTGACTTTTGAAGAATCCATGCATGTTGCATTTGATGAATCTCTGCCTTCATCAACTTTAATTGAAGATGATGAAACTGATTCATCACCTTTAAATAAGGTTATTACATCTTTAGAGCAAACTACTCTTGCAGATAGGTCGACTGATAAGGAAGTCAAGTCGACTAATGTGAATCAGTCGACTGATGGACTAGTCAAGTCGACTGATCCTATTGTGATGTCTCCAACTTTACCAAAATCTTTTGTTGAAGTTAGAGATCATCCTCATGACTTAATAATTGGTGACATTTCACGTGGTATTCATACGAGATCTCATGTTAACATGATTTCTCACACGGCTTTCTTGTCAGATTTTTAACCGAAGAATATACAAGAAGCTTGTGAGAATAAGTTTTGGATGAATGCCATGCAAGATGAGTTAAACCAATTTATAAGGAATGATGTATGGAATTTAGTTCCACGACCTCCTGATCTTACTATAATTGGTACCAAATGGGTATTCAAGAATAAGTTAGATGAATCAGGACAAGTCGTTAGGAACAAAGCTAGACTAGTTGCTCAAGGGTATAATCAAGAAGAAGGCATAGATTTCGATGAAACATATGCTCCTGTTGCTAGACTAGAATCAATTCGTATTTTATTATCTTTTGCTTGTTTGATGAACTTTACACTTTTCCAAATGGACGTGAAAAGTGCTTTCCTTAATGGGTTTATAAAGGAAGATGTTTATGTTAAGCTACCACCTGGTTTCGAACATGAATAATTTCCAAACCATGTTTTTAAATTGAAAAAGGCTTTATATGGTCTTAAACAAGCACCTCATGCTTGGTATGATCGATTGAAAACTTTTCGTTTAGAAATGGATTTTAAAATAGGTAAAGTAGATACTACTTTGTTTATTAGAAGAATTGAGACCGATATTTTGATCATACAAATATATGTAGATGACATAATTATTGGTTCTAGTAATAGTAATCTATGTCAAGAGTTTGCTAACACCATGAAAAATGAGTTTGAGATGACTCACATGGGTGAACTCAATTATTTCCTTGGACTACAAATTCAACAGTCACCAAATGGCATATTTATTAATCAAGAAAAATATGCTAAGGAATTACTCAAACGATTTGCCATGGATAACACAAGTAGTAAAACCACACCTATGGCTACTAACACTACCCAAGACAAAGATGAATTATGTAAGAGTGTCGATCAAAAACTCTATCGAGGTATGATTGACTCACTCTTATATATAACTGCTAGTAGACCAGACATTATGTTTAGTATATGTTTGTGTGCTAGATATCAGTCAAGCCCTAAAGAATCTCACTTAAAAGCCATGAAACGTATTTTAAGATACATTAAAGGCACATCTGAGTATGGTTTATTTTATCCACGTACCGATAATTTTCAACTTTTGTCATATAGCAATGCGGATTTTGCCGGTAGTAAAACTGACCGAAAAAGTACTAGTAAAACGTGTCACTTTTTAGGACACTCCCTAGTATCTTGGTGCAGTAAGAAGCAAAATTCGGTATCCCTATCTACTACAGAAGCTGAATATATCGCTGCAAGTTTGGCTTGTGCCCAAATTTTGTGGATGAAACAATTCCTATTAGACTATGGTATTTCTTTTTCAAAACCTGTTATAATGTGTGATAATACCAGTGTCATTAACTTATCTAAAAAATCTGGTTCAACATTCACGTACGAAACACATTGATATTAGACATCATTTTCTACATAATCATGTTTTAAAAGGGTAGATATTTCTTTAGTCTTTATTTCTACTGATAAACAAGTAGCAGATATTTTTACTAAACCACTTAAGGAAGACACTTTTATCACTTTAAGAAAGAACTAGGAATTTGTAGTTTTCATGATGTTTCTTGGAATTTTAACTTTGGTAAGTCGACTTACAACTTTATCGCAGTCGACTGACCAAGTATTTTTCGTTATATGTATTTTCCTAAGTTTTTATACTCTTGGAAGCCGATTGTGAACAGTATTCCAGTCGACTGCCAGTTGTATTATTGCTATCTTCATTTATCTATTTTGCTCTCGGCTAAGTCAACTGATCCTACCCTCCAGTTATGGATGGCAACTGGGTCGGGTCAACCGGGCGACCCACCCGCGACCCGTCCCGCGAACCCAGCCCGTTTAAGGAGTTGACGGGTTCGGGTCGAACCGAACAAATAGAAAGTCAACCCTATGATCCCGTACTTGTTCATCGGGAAATGGTCCGACTAGTTATTAAGGATGGGCTACCTTTTTCTATTCCGAGAGTAGGAATGTAGAGTCTTTTAACCAAAATGCACTAAATCCACATTTTAGAAGAATTTCTAGATACACACTAAAGTCTGATTGTTTTAAACTTTACAACGAAATGAAAGACTCTTTAATTGCACTCTTGTATTCTTTAACTTGTAGAGTATCGTTAACTTTCGATTGTTGGAAAGGTTGTAACGATATTCCGATGATGGGCTTAACTTGTTATTGGATAGATAGTGATTGGATGATTCAAAAGAGAATCATCACATTTGCGTATCCCCATAGTGGACTAGTTATTGGAACACGTATTTTAGAAGTTTGTGATTTATATCATATTCGTGATAAAAATTTTACTCTTAATTTTAATAATCCATCTAATAACATTGCTTCGATAAGTGCATTAGAAACATAATTAGCTCCTCCATCTAATAAAAATTTTCATGTTAGATGTGCGTATCATATTTTAAATTTATGTGTACAAGATGCTTTGAAAGTAGCTTATTCATATATAGTTGCAATTAAAAATTGTGTACATTTTATTGTTTTGAGTTGTCCTATGCTTCCAAAATTTAAAGGATGGTGTAAAATTAGGGGAATACATTTTAGAAAATTTCTTAAAGATATTAAACACCTATGGAACTCTACTTCCGATTTACTAAATGTTGTTACTCAATACAAAGATATTATAAACGATTATTGTCTTGCAAAAAACATGGAAAATTTTCAAATGACTCCCAAATCATGGTATTTTGCTCAATCTTTTTTACAATTTTTTGAACCTTTTAAAACCGCAACTGTGAAGTTTTCTACATTTTATGATTCTACTTCTAGTTGTATTTTTATTTCAATCATTACTATGATGCAAACTTTTCAAGAAATAATTTCGGACGAATACATTAACCATATTGTCGTTCCCGCTTATACAAAAATTTTGAAGTATTTTAATCCTCCGCCTATGTTGTATTGTATTGCTATTGTTATGGATCCTCGTATCAAATTAGCGGGTATGAAAAGTTTGATTGAAATATTTTTTACTTCATTTGGAGATGATTCTAAATATGATTGTAACGAATTTTTAGCTAGCTTTGAATCGACATTAAATAACTTATATGATTATTATGATAGAACTTTTTCCTCCAGTAGTACAACTAGTGTAGTTACTTCTTCGTCTTCTACTTCTAGAGGTAAGGGTAAGAGTACATTAGAATATGTCACTGTTAATTTACTTACTCGTATTCAATCAAAAAAAATCTAGGACTAATGCACCTAATGAATTAAATTGGTATAATCAACAAGATAGTGAAAGTTCCAGTACTAAGATTGAAGTGCTACAATGGTGGAAAGAACATGAAAATCTTTTTCCTACTCTTTCACATTGGCTAAAGATCTATTAACTCCTCATATCTCTACAGTTGCTTCAGAAAGTGCTTTTTCTACAAGTGGCAGAGTTCTAACAGATTACAGGAATCGCTTGAAGCGGGATTCGTTGGAGATAATCGTGTGCACTGAAGATTGATTGAAGGCTGAAGATAAGACTCAAGGAAAATCGGCATCTACATAAACAAGTGGAAGCAACTCGCCTGAATTCCAACAACAAAATTAAGGAATTTAGGGCGATGAGATCCTAGTTTAGGTTAAGTATAGATGCACCACAGTAGTCCAATACCCTCTCTTCAATCTAACTCTAGGCTATCTCAAACTCTAGATTCTGATTATCTGCTCAAACATGTAAATGTAAAATTGTAAATCAAAAAAAATTGTATGTTCTCTATGAGTTTCTATTCCTTATATTTGTATGTAAAAAACTTGTAAAAAATTCATAGTACTTGAAATGAATAATATATGCATTTTTCACTTTTATACAGTTATAATTGTTGTAATTTTTAAAAAATTTTATTTTATTTGTAAGTGAAGTGAAGTTAAGTTGTAAAAAAAATAATAATAAAAATAATAATAATAACCGGGCCAACCCGCAACCCGGCCCGACCCAAAACGAGTTCGACCCGAATGGGTTCGCGGGTAGACCACGTCGAAATTTTGGATTTCGAATCCGACCCGAACCCGCCCTAACTTGGCTGCAACCCTCGCGGGTCTGACCCAATCCGGCCCAGTCGACCCGAATGCCACCCCTACCAAGATGGCCTTCACCCACGGTAGTGAATCCTTGAGTAGAATTAATGGACTGTGAATTGTTACTTCTTCTCTAACTCCCATGAACAACTATCCAGTCCCGACGTACATCTGATCATAGAGTTCACGTTGTGTTGTCGTAATCCCTCCAATATAATCTTCAGTTGCGGAGTAAGTCTGGAATTGGGATGGGGCTCCAGTTGCCCTTTTTTTCCAGGCTTTGGCTACTTACATGTTAGGATGCAAGCATCTATGGAGTAGATCAAGGAAAAGTGACTTCAGTGGTTGTCCTTTCAGTGGTTGTCCTTCAATGGTAGTCCCTCCAACAAGAATCATGTGGGTACCATATCAAGTTCATGCCGGAAGGCCGAGCTCCCACATAATTTGACAATATGTACGCCCGGAGACATGTTAGACCATTATCTCGTCAAAACCACTTGGAATGAAGAGCACCTTCCAATGATAAGGTCTTTGTTAAGATTTGTAATAATTTTGTTGAAAACCTTGATTATGAAGAGTTTGAACAACACCGTCCTCGTCATCAATATCTCTCTAATCATTACAACCCCTATCAACCCTACCGAAACAAGGACTTTCATGTTGAAAAAAAAATCGGCATCTTACAAAAACTATAAGTTTAAGGAGTTTGAAGGAAGACAACCTCGTTCAACACCCAATAATATAATCTCTCTATTGAAACCATGGCAAATAAAAATAAAACTAGAGAAAATGGCGTGAGTGCTATGGTGCGGCATTTGTTATTGGCGTCAAATCTAGAAGTATTGCAGCAAGAGAATATTTGCATACTCATTGTACAGTCAGCAAGCATGTGTGTAGTGTCATCATTGATAACGACTTTACCAAAAATTTTGTATCTTATGCACTAATAGCACATCTGCAGTTGAAGATAGAACCACATCCCTCTTTACATCAATCGGAATTACAAATGAAAGATTTGCCATTAAAGTCTCGCGGATTTGAAGGTACCTCTTTCCTTTGGTACATATTACAAATATGAAATCTTGTGTCATGTTGTAGAGATGGATACATGTCATGTTCTATTGGGTAAAGCTTGGCAATTGATGTGTTTTAAAAGGAAAAACACTTAACTTATTTATTGGGGAGATCGTAAAATAGTATTGTATCTGAAACCTTCTCTTAGTTCTTAGTCTGTAGTCCCCAAAAGGACAAAGAAAATATTATCTATTTTTGACAAAAAAGGAATGGTGATTGACATCGAAATTTCGCTAATGAAATCTGCGTCGCGGTTGGGTTCTTCTTTAATCACAACACCGTGCTCGCATGACACTGGTCACCTTCAGACTGCATGCTCTTTTTGATGTCCTTAACAAGTTATACGCAGATCCGGTCCACAAACTCTTGCAATCCCTAGAACCCTACCCAAAAAAAGGTATGAAAAAATAATAATTAGAAATGAGTAGGTGTAGTATATGTTCTAAGTGACTAAAGATGCAAAAAAAAATGCAAACAAACTTACTAGCTTGAAGTCGGGGAGAACTGAGACTAGATAAGAGTGGGATGTGTGATTTTGAAAGTTGAGATTTTGATGCAACAAAATGTGGAATAAATGATCTAAGTACAAGATAAAAAATTAAAAAATAAATTAAAAAATTAAAAAAATAAAAAGATTTGAGGGAAATAGTTAGATGAAGGTGTGTGATCTTGGTGCTTCAACGATTTGATGCGGTTGAATCTTCAACATCGATGATAGCATGGATAACCCATGCAGAGTAGATTTGTTTCCCAAAATAGACCGCTTTTTGAAACTAATTCTCAAAATAGATCACTTTCGAAACCAATTCCGAAAATAAACCACTCGCAGTTCCCAACTGCGGGCTCTGTTATATTTAGACCGCAGTTGGGAATTGTGGCCTCTATATAACACATTTTTACTGGGAAACATTTTTCTAAGTCTCAAATTCACTTTAGGCCAAATATGAAATGAATTAAGGCCGCAATTGCCAGCTGCGACCTCTGTTATTTTTAGACCACAGTTGGCGTAACATCCTGAATTTTTCAAATAATTAAATATAAAAATTTTCATTTGTTTTCACGTGTTTCGCACGTACAAATTAATGTATGTTTGTCGCTTTAAAAATTATTCTTATGGCCTGAACAAATATTTTCTTTGCTTTTAAAATGCCTCTATTAAATCCTAGGCCTAATAACTTAATTCTAGCCCACCCAAAATTAATTAATTAATTAATTAATTAAAAGCCCATGGTTTTAGCCCACCTAATTAGCCCACTAGTTAATTCTATTATTAATTAATACAACTTGTAGGGTAGACTTGTTCATGTAACATATAAATAAAAAAGTAATAGGTGTACAAACTTAACTAGTGTGCTAGTGGAGACACATGCACGTGCAATGGAGCACTAGGGGTGACCAACCTCACACTTGGAGTGGATGGAGAGATGGAGAGAGTGGTGAGTGGTTATTTTGATGATGGGTAGTTCTTCTAACTCCCAAATGCGTCTAAACCCTCCATCCAAACTCATCTCAACCTTCCATTTGAGCTTGAGTTGTGTATAAATAGTCCCACTAGTCTTCCATTTCTTTTTGCACTTAGAACATTCAAGAGAATATAGAATTTGTGTAAGAGAAAGGATAGAGTTCTGTGAGAAATGATTGAGTGTTGTGTGTGTGTGCTCTTGCATTGGGTGGCCGGATAGCATCAAGGAGGAAGGATCGGTGGCACATCAAGGAGGAGAAGGCTCGGGTTTTGCAGCACAAGCTAGGAAGAGAAGGGAGACGATCATAATATCAAGGAGTTCTTTAGGAGTTTTCATTTGTCTTCAAAGAAGGTGGGTGATTTCTCTACTTCTAATGTAGATACCATGCTAGGAATTTTAATTTCATGAACATGCTAAAGAAACTAGCTAAAATTGCCATGTGCTTGCCTAAAGAGACTAGTAGAGAAAAGAGAAAATTTTGATTTGTGATTCGTAAATCAAACTCATCATGGTGTTTTATAAATAAAATGCATGCTAGAATATCTATTTGTAAATGAACCATGCTAGTGTGATGATCTTGTTGAATGAATGGCCTAATTGTAAATGAATGAATATTGCTATGTTTAGTTGTAGATTGAGATGAATAGATATGGTTATGTTTAATTGTTAGATGAATAAATGGTTGCGGATGTGATAAAAGAATAATGGCTAGACTCTTGTAGAATTGAAAGAGAACAAGAACTTATGTTTAGTAGATTTTATATTGGTATTTTGAGAAGGAACTATAATGCATTTTTTAAGTCGATAAGATATTCTTTGAATATAAGTTGTAAAAAGGACTTATTTAAGGTTAAAAATTATGAAATTTTAATTACTGTTATATTGTTTTATTTAAGGAAAATATTATGGACAAATCTAATTTAAAAGATACTAATGCATTAAGAAATTGAGTTTTGTAAAAGAGATTTATAAACAGACAGTAGATACATAATTATTTTGACTCTTAATTATAACAAAAATTGAGCTTGGACATATTGGCTTTCGGTGTAAGTTATAAATACTATGTACAATGCAAGAGGTCTTGGGTTCGAGTCTTGAAGAGGCTCTGTTTTTATCAAAATTCGATTTTGACTGAATACTGTACAGTCAGTACATAAAGAATAAAAACCCTTTCATATATGTTAGTCACTCAAGACCAACTGGTTTTCGGGTGCGCTTTGGGTCTGTTACTGTTCATCGGCGAGGGATCTCTGTTTGGTTCTGGGTTCGATTCCGCTGACCCACTTTTTATCCTTTTTGATTTTTTGAGTTTTAGGAGTTTAAATTGCAAATAAAAATTGGGAATTTTTTTTATTGTTCTAAAAATATTATCTAGACTTTATGAAAAATAATTCTGCAACATTTTATGTATTTTGTGAAGAATAGATGTGGTTTTCATACTAAAATAGATTAAAGAACTTGATGAATTTTCTTTTTAAAATATGGTTTAATACAATTAAAGAAAGAGGAAGAATGTGAATGCAAAAAAAAAATTTGTGTGAGAATTACATTATGCAATGTTGTAAATTAAATATGAAATTGATGTTTAATATGTGCAAATGTGCATGGAAAATGAGATAATGAAATCATGATGAAATGTGAAAATTTTATGAGTATAAACATTCATTTTTGGTGAACATGAAAAAGAAGTTAAGAACTGGAGTGTAGCTAAGTCCTTACATCGGCATGAATGAATTTTTTTTTTTTTTGGAAAAAAAATGAATGTTGAAGAAAAGACCAAGATTTTGGGTCGTCGTTATCAATTGATGATTAAGTCCGGGGTAGAGGTGATGCTAACTTTAGGGTGTTAATTTTACTCATGATTTAATCATCTAAGGATTAGACACATAGTGAAGATGTGATGAAAGTAAGAGAAAAATATAAGTATGAGGGCCTCAAATCTACGGTTTGAGAGTGTTCACAAGATGTCTACATGATGCGTCATGTCAGGACGTGAATACATCTCCAGAATATCGGGACCATGGCGACACTTGTGGGGTGCTTGGTGACTACGTAGTGCCATCGTTCCATGGCGAAAGCGAATTTTCTATAGGATGTCTGCATGATGCGTCATGTCATGACGTGGAATTCCCTCCAGGATGTCTGGACATGGACTCGTAACTCATAGAACATCTAGGATATTTACCGTAGTTACCGTAGTAGTTTAACTCATGGCGAGGGAATCAACCCTACAAGATGAAGTACGATTAAGGGCTTGCCCTCGAATTTATATAGAATGTGATGCATAAGTTCGAACAAGTGAGCATTAGTGTCATGAAATAATAAATAACTACATTAAGACTAAGTGCACATTCACACACGACATCAATAAGAAAGTCCCCTTAGCTTTGTTTGTGATCAAGTGTGTGTTTTCCAAGTAAGAAAAATTGATGTATTATATCATAGCGTCAGTTATATGCAATTGACGTGCTTACAGTTTTTATGCAGGATAAAATGAATGAAAGGACTAAAGAATGAATGTTGCTTAAAGAAATGTTCAAATTGTCATTTAATTCATGTATCATGTTATAATTATAATTCCGCTGCATTGATGTAAATCATTGTTGTACAAAAAGTTTTAATTTAGTTGTAAAATTGTACGAAGTGAAGTGTAAAAGATCTTGTGAAACTTCGAATTTAGACTTAATTGAAATTCGGGGAGTTACAGTTGGGAACTGCGGCCTTTATTTAACACATCTTTACTTGAAAATTTTTATTTAAGTCTCAAAGTCACTTTAAGCCAGATATTAAATGAACTAAGGCCGCGACCTCTGTTATATAACACATTTTTACTTGAAAAAATTTGTCTGAGTCTCAAAGTCATTTTAGGCCAAATATGAAATGCCAACTGCGGCTTCTGTTATTTTTAGGCCGCAGTTGAGAACTACGGTCTCTATTTAACACATTTTTAGTTTGAAAATTTTGTCTAAGTCTCAAATTCACTTTAGGCCAAATATGAAATGAACCAACTGCGGCCTCTGTTATTTTTAGGCCGCAGTTGGGAACTGCGGACTCTATATAACACATTTTTACTTGATTTTTTTCTTCCAAGTCTCAAAGTCACTTTAGGCCAAATATGAAATGAACTAAGGCCGCAGTTGGGAACTGCGGTATCGAAAAAACACATTTTTGAAGATGCCGCAGTTTCCAACTGCAGCCTTATAATCGAACAGGCCGTAATTTCCAACTGCAAGTGGTCTATCTTCAGAATTAGTTTGAAAAGTGGTCTATCGTAAAAATTAGTTTCCAAAAGTGGTCTAATTTGGTGGGAGGGGGGGGGGAGTTGGGGGGGAGGGAGGGAGGGAATAATAGAGTACTAGTATATGTTTGGATTGGTTGTAAACTGTTGGCTCCTCCAGAGAAATCAATGCCCCTCTCTCAATACCTTATTGGTCCTTTTCATAAAACCCAGACTCAATTAAGTCAGCTAATCAATTCCTATCTGATATGGGTTAGAAATAACGTGGCCCACCCTGGGCCACGGGATCCCCTCAGATGCGCGCACCTCCTGATCCTCCGGATCCGCCACGTCAGCATCGGGAAACCGCTCGGGCCGCTGTCACATCAGCCCGGAAACCGCCTGGGCACCTGCCGCGTCAGCCCTATACCGTCCAGGTTTCCACCGCTTCAGCCCCACAGGCAACCGGGTCCAGACCCAGCCCCAAACGGGTCCAGACCCGGCCCCAAACGGGTCCAGACCCAGTTGGCTTCCCCTATAAATACCAGATCCCTACTCCTTCTCCAGGTAATCAATCTCTGCCCACTCAAACTCTAGTTACTGTTACTCTCTCACAGTAGCCTAACTAGATCGTCGGAGGGTCTGCCACCGGGACCAACCCCGGTGTTCCTAGACCGTCTACAGGTACACGAGACCTCAGATCCGAGCCCCCCAATCCGAGCCAAGCATCCAGCCTCCACCCTACTCCAGCCCACTTTCGTACCGTTCGGCCAGCCGAAGACCGCCCGCATAGGAGCTTCCTCCTTCAATACAAATTGAGTAAGAACTCACACCTGGTGCATCCACACGCCTTCCAAAAACAAACCGCATCAGGTTGGCACCATCTGTGGGAAACCTCTCTATTGCGGACACCGGTCCGAGCTCAGCCACCAACTGATCGGAAATCGACCCGAGCTCACATGGCACCCAAAGCCACGAGAGCTATTACCTCAGCGCGTCGGCAGGACATGCCTCCACAGGGCGTCGGCACCGACGCTCAAGCATCCAACCACCCAGTGATCAGCCACAGGATCCAACTAGGTGCCTCCCGTCCGATCCAACCCGATCTCCGGGGGATAATCTTGGACTGACAGGTAAGCCGCAGTAGGGGAAGGGCCGGTTCCAACTCGGCCCCGAACCATCCAAAGCCGCCGTCCCAAGGACGAGGGCCGACGCTCAGCCGTGTCCGGCGACAACCTCCAGCTCAACCAAACCGGGCCAAGCGAGCCCCGGTCACTCACCAGGAGTTCCAGGACTTTCGGAGGGAAATCATGGGGGCCATTCGAGGGATACCCATTGATGAGAACGTCCGCCGCTCTTACACACGGTCGGATGCCGAGGCCAGCATGTCTCGCCCTTCAACAATCCCTCAGGAGTGTGACGACGACATTTTGAAGCGCCTCCAAGAAATGGAGGATCGCCTCGACCACTTCGGCGATGGCGGCCCAAGGACGGCTCAGGGGTACAAGCCTGTCCGACCTCCTTTCTCTGCCCTCATTCTACAGGCGAAGATACCCCGGAATTTCCGCCCGCCTCAATTCGAGACCTACGATGGCGAGGGCGATCCTGCTGATCACATGGAGGGCTTCAAAACCCTCATGATGATTCACAGCGCATCGGATCCCCTCCTATGCCGAGCCTTCCCCGCCACACTCCGGGGTTCGGCTCGGTAATGGTTCTCCAAACTCACCCCCGGCTCCATCTATTCTTTCGACCAGCTAGAGGGCAACTTCCTTGCCCACTTCGTAACCAGCCGAAAAGCCGAAAGAACAAGTGCATCCCTACTCGGCCTCCGACAGAAGGAAGGGGAGTCACTCCGGGTATTCGTCCGGAGGTTCACCGCCGAGGCGAGGTTGGTCTCCTCTCTCGACCCTGGGGTTGCCTCGGCCGCCTTCCGGCACAACGTCCGACACGGACAGCTGAAGGCCTCCCTGGCAAAGAAACCCCCGATAGACTTCCCTGACCTCCTCAACCGGGTCGAAAAGTACATCCGAGCCGAAGAGGCCCTAAATCCAGAGGACCAGAAAGAAGTTTCCGGGAAGGGGAAGCGCAAAGCTGACGAGGTCGAGCCGGCGAAGAAAGCTCCGAGAGACGGGGGCGCCGCAAAGAAGGTTCTGCCGGTCCCCCGCTTCAAGAGGTACACACCGCTGACGCAAAACGTGTCGACAACCCTCTTAGCAATTGAAGACAGCGACCTCGTGCAGTACCCCCTCGACCCTCCAACAACACCAGCAAGAAGAGGGATCAGCGGTTCTACTGCCGTTTCCACCGGGACAACGGGCACGACACAGATCATTGCCATGCCCTGAAGGACGAAATTGAGGCCCTCATTCAACGAGGGTACCCTCCGAGAATTCAAAAGGGAATGCCTCCGGGAACAGAGGGATACCAGACACAGGAGGGATTCCCCTCCTCCTCGAGCACCCCGGCAGCGACCCGATCGGGAGCCGGAGCCCGAGGAGCCCGAGGGCCAGGCAATCTTACATTGCGTCCACGGAGGGCCCATGGGAGGGGAATCCAACACCTGCTGCAAGGCATTCATTCGGGATGTCAATACCGTCCAGGGCCCTCTCTCCCCCCAAGTCCAGCAACTCCCTGTTTCTTTTTTGGGGGAAGACCTGGAGGGAGTCCGGCTCCCTCACTGTGATGCACTTGTCGTTAGACCTGGCAATCTTGACCCGTGACCCGTGGGTACCCATGGGTGTACCCGTACGGGCCGGGTACGGGTAAGGAAAATTTTGAAAAAAAATGAGCGGTTACTTTTTTACCCGGCCCGTGAACCCGCGGGTCGAGTCGGTTATACCCACGGGTACCCGTGGGTACCCATGTATTTAAATAAATTAAATTAAATTAAAAAATCATCAACTTGAATTGTAATTTATTTGAGTGTGTTGAGTTTGAATTTTATTTGGTTTCATTGTTTTAAATGTAATTAATTTCAAGACTTTAGAAACTTGCCATATGGTTTCATTGTTTTGATTTTGCAATTGTATTTTTGATTATGTTTAAATTTTGTTTAGACTCAATTATGTCTGTATACTTTGAAAAATAATTGCTCTTTCTTTTCATGATTGGACAAATTATTGCTCTTTTGTCTTTGTTGATGAAATGATAAATTGAAATGCTTGTTGGATTTTGAATGTTGATACGTATATTTATTTGAACAAGAAGCATAAAAAAACAACAAACAACAAGCTTATTAATTTATCGTTCTTGATTCCTGATTACATTTGTTGTTGTTTCAGTTATTCAATTTTATATTTTCAATTTTTTTTAAAAATGATAGCATGTTGCTAATGTTTTGAATCAATTATTCAATTAAAATAAATTTTTAATTTTCTTTTAAAAACCCCAAAACAAATTCAAAATAAACAATGAAATATTGACGAGTACCCATGGGTACTTGTGGGTACCTGCGGGCCGGGTCCGGGTTGGAAAAAAACTTTTAAAAAAGTTGCAGTTACTTTTCGATCCGGCCCGTTGGACCCGTGGGTCAAGCAACCCGTACCCATGGGTACCGGACCCGGCCCGTTTGCCAGGTCTACTTGTCGTCAGCCTCAGCATGGCAAACTTTGAGGTCCGACGAATCCTAGTAGACAACAGGAGCTCGGTCAATATTCTGTTCCTGGGAGCATTCGAGAACCTGAAGCTCTCCCGTGAGAAGCTAAAGCCGGCCGGATTGTAACCCCTGTTTTTCACTTTTGGTATTTGATATGGCTCAAAATGGGGTTAAATCGGGACCGTCCAGATCGAGCACGGATTTTGAAGCACGGGGGTAAAAAGGTAATTTCACATACAGATGGATCCAAAACGGGTATTGGGCCTCCTTCTCACAAAACCAACCACCCGCGAATAGATCCACTTCAACTGGGCACGGGTCCCTACCCGATGCAAGCCCGGTCCACCAAGAGGAGAATCAAGGCCACTGATTTGATTAAATCAAATCAATAAGCCTGATTGACTCTCACCAGGGAATCAGGGCCAGACTTCCCAAAACAGAATAGGAGGATTTTCCTCCTGACTGTTAGACAGGAAATCAGGACCCTAACCGCTCCGAAGGCGACTATAAATACAACCCCTCTGCCACCAAGACCAGGTTAATCACTTCTTCACCACTTAAGCTCTTTCTTAATCTTTTTCTGATTACTGACAAGAGCGTCGGAGGGTGCGTCGCCGGAATCAACTCCGGTGTCTCGCACTTCTTTGCAGGTTGCGGCGGGAGCAAGAAGGCTGAGTCAATTGTTCAGGTTTTTCTCGGACTTACAAATTCTATCTATTTACCCCCACACCGAAATCAGCGGTAACAGTATTTTTTAGGGTATTTTTCATTTTTGTGAATTATTATTTTCTACTGTATTTTTCGGAACAATAAAATTAATTATCTTTATTCTATAATATTTTTCAGGCAGTTTTGACCTCCTTTTGTTGATTGTGCGCCGTTTGGCCGTTTTTCGACATTTTGAGCTCTTTTTCTCAATTTCTTGATCCCGTTCATGTATAAATATTATTTTCGGGTCATGGTGAATTTTTAGGAGAGTTTTGACCAATTTGAGATTTTTTGGCCTTAAGGAGATTTTTAGGAGCTATAGGATTCATTGTATTTTGTATCTCCATTTGAAATCTACCCAATATCCATTACCCAATTGTATACCTATTGTTTCCTATTGATATCCACTACCCATTAACCCATATTTGATCTCCTATATATACCCCTAATACTAATTAATCCCTAACCCTAATATTTTTCTCTCTCCCTCTCCTATTCCAAACCGGCCTCCACTTGAATCCATCCCGGCCTGCCTTCTTCAACCCTAGGCCGACATCCCCTTGATCTCTCTTACCTTGGCCGATCACCCATACCTTCCCTCTCCATCTTTCTATACTACTTCGCCTCGATTCTACCTCGTCTCTCCTTCTTCTTGTGGCCGGCAAGCACCAAATCAGCACCATGATCGCCGAGCTTAACCTTGCTCACCAGGCCGGTGCCAGACAGATCAGGGCCTTTAGTGACTCTCAGCTGGTGGTCAACCAGATCACCGGGGAATACGAGGCCCGTGACGATCAAATGATCAGGTACCTGGCCGTGGTCCAACGCCTATTAACGTCCTTCGACGAATCGGCCGTCTTGAGGATCCCCCGGGAGCTGAACGCCCAGGCCGACGCCCTGTCAAAGTTGGCTTCCTCATCCTTCGAAGGCCTCGACTGCACGGTCCTGATTGAGGTCCTCTTGAAGCCAAGTACAGACTTCCCGGAGGTTCTGTGCGTCGAAGACGGAGCCCCTCCTAACGACTGGACCACTCTCATCAAAAAAATTCTAGTCAAGGGAGAGCTCTCCGAAGACCGGGCTGAAGTAAGGCGGATCAGGGTCCGATCTGAAAGGTTCGCGGTCATCAATGCCACCCGCTTCAAAAGTTCCTATACAACAACGGATGGCAGACCCTACCTCCGCTGCCTAACCCCAGACGAAGCCAAGTACGCCCTCAAGGAGCTGCACGAGGGGATCGGCGGATGCCACATGGGAAGCCGTTCGCTAGCGCGGAAGGCATTAAATCACGGGTACTACTGGCCCACTATGCTGCAAGACGCCCTCGCCCTAGTGAAGAAGTGCGGCCCCTGTCAACGGTTCTCCCCCGTGAAGAGGGCTCCTCGAGCGAACCTCCGGTCAATGGCCAGTCCGACCCCCTTTGCAATGTGGAGGATGGATTTGGTGGGCCCATTCCCAAAAGCAACGGCCCAATGAAAGTTCCTCATTATGGCGATCGACTACTTCACTAAGTGGATCGAGGCCGAGCCATTAGCAACGATCACCGAGCAACAGACCCAACAGTTTTTCTAGAAACACATCGTCTGTCGGTTCGGGATTCCGTAGGTGCTCATCACAGACAATGGGACTCAATTCACGGGTAAGCATTTCAGCAAGTTCTGCGAAGATCTCGGGATCCAGCAACGCTTCTCCTCAGTATGCCACCCCCAGTCTAACGGTCAGGCCGAGAACGCGAACCGCCAAATCCTCGACGGCCTCAAGAAGCGACTCGATAACTCTTCTAAGGGGTTATGGGTCGACGAGTTACCCAGCGTTCTCTGGGCCCACCGAACAACAAAGAGAATCCCCACGGGAGAATCCCCTTTCAATCTGACTTACGGCGCGGAGGCCGTTATTCCCTTGGAGATCGGGATCGCTTCACCTCGAATCACGGCTTTCGACGAAGCAGCTAACTCTAAACAGCTGCGAGCGAGCCAGAAAAGCTTCCCTTACAAGCTTGGCGCTCGTTACTCGGATTGCATCGAGAGCCAGAAAAGCTTCCCTTACAAGCTTGGGGCTCGGCCCTCGGATGGCATCGCGAGCCAGAAAAGCTTCCTTTACAAGCTTGGGGTTCGGCCCTCGGATGCATCGCGAGCCAGAAAAGCTTCCCTTACATGCTTGGCGCTCGGCCCTCAGATGGCATCGCGAGCCAGAAAAGCTTCCCTTACAAGCTTGGCGCTCGGTACTCGGATGGCATCGCGAGCCAGAAAAGCTTTCCTTACAAGCTTGGGGCTCGGCCCTCGGATGGCATCGCAAGCCAGAAAAGCTTTCCTTACAAGCTTGGGGCTCGGCCCTCGGATGGCATCGCGAGCCAGAAAAGCTTCCCTAACAAGCTTGGCGCTCGGTACTCGGATTGCATTGCGAGCCAGAAAAGCTTCCCTTACAAGCTTGGCACTCGGTACTCGGATCGCATCGCGAGCCAGAAAAGCTTCCCTTACAAGCTTGGGGATCGGTACGCCTGCAACTGGCTTTCTTCCCGATGTGGGGGCTCGGCACCCGTCCCTCGCTCGGTTTAGGCTTCTTCAAGCCCATCAACCGATGCTCGAGGCGACAACCGCTAGCCACGCCCGCACCGTCTTTCCTGAGAACAAGTGCGGGAGCTCGGCGTCGACCTCGAGCAAGGCAAGGGCTTTCTTCAAAGCCCATCGACCTTGACGCTCGGCGGCGACCCTCTACTACGCCTGCAACTGGCTTTCTCCCCGGTATGGGGCCTCAGCACCCGTCCCTCGCTCGGTTTGGGCTTCTTCAAGCCCATCAACCGATGCTCGAGGCGACAACCGCCAGCCACGCCCGCACCGTCTTTCTTGAGAACAAGTGCGGGAGCTCGGCGTCGACCTCGAGCAAGGCAGGGACTTTCTTCAAAGCTCCTCGGCCTTGACGCTCGGCGGCGACCCTCTGCTACGCCTGCAACTGGCTTTCTCCCCGGTGTGGGGGCTCGGCACCCGTCCCTTGCTCGGTTTGGGCTTCTTCAAGCCCACCAACCGATGCTCGCGGCGACAACCGCCAGCCACGCCCGCACCGTCTTTTCTAAGAACAAGTGCGGGAGCTCGGCGTCGACCTCGAGCAAGGCAGCGGCTTTCATCAAAGCTCCTTGGCCTTGATGCTCGGTGGCGACCCTCTGCTACGCCTGCAACTAGCTTTCTCCCCGGTGTGGGGGCTCGGCACCCGTCCCTCGCTCGGTTTGGGCTTCTTCAAGCCCATTAACCGATGCTCGAGGTGACAACCGCCAGCCACGCCCGCACCGTCTTTCCTGAGAACAAGTGCGGGAGCTCGGCGTCGACCTCGAGCAAGGCAGGGGCTTTCTTCAAAGCTCCTCGGCCTTGACGCTCGGCGGCAACCCTCTGCTACGCCTGCAACTGGCTTTCTCCTCGATGTGGGGGCCGGCACCCGTCCCTCGCTCGGTTTGGGCTTCTTCAAGCCCATCAACCGATGCTCGAGGTGACAACCGCCAGCCACGCCCGCATCGTCTTTCCTGAGAATAAGTGCGGGAGCTCGGCATCGACCTCGAGCAAGGCAGGGGCTTTCTTCAAAGCTCCTCAGCCTTGACGCTCGGCGGCGACACTCTGCTACGCCTGCAACTGACTTTCTCCCCGGTGTGGGGGCTCGGCACCCGTCCCTCGCTCAGTTTGGGCTTCTTCAAGCCCATCAACCGATGCTCGAGGCGACAACCGTCAGCCACGCCCACACCGTCTTTCCTGAGAACAAGTGCAGGAGCTCGGCGTCGACCTCGAGCAAGGCAGGGGCTTTCTTCAAAGCTCCTCGGCCTTGACGCTCGGCGGCGACCCTCTGCTACGCCTACGACTGGCCTTCTCCCCGGTGTGGGGGCTCGGCACCCGTCCCTCGCTCGGTTTGGGCTTCTTCAAGCCCATCAACCGATGCTCGAGGCGACAACCACCAGCCATGCCCGCACCGTCTTTCCTGAGAACAGGTGCGGGAGCTTAGCGTCGACCTCGAGCAAGGCAGGGGCTTTATTCAAAGCCCCTCGGCCTTGACGCTCGGTGGTGACCCTCTGTTACGCCTGCAACTGGCTTTCTCCCCGGTGTGGGGGCTCGGCACCCGTCCCTCGCTCGGTTTGGGCTTCTTCAAGCCCATCAACCGATGCTCAAGGCGACAACCGCCAGTCATGCCTGCACCGTCTTTTCTGAGAACAAGTGCGGGAGCTCGGCGTCGGCCTCGAACATGGCAGGGGCTTTCTTCAAAGCTCCTCGGCCTTGATGCTCGGCGGTGACCCTCTGCTATGCCTGCAACTGGGTTTCTCCCCGGTGTGGGGGCTCGGCACCCGTCCCTCGCTCGGTTTGGGCTCCTTCAAGCCCATCAACCTATGCACGAGGCGACAACTGCCCACACCACCAACCAAGAGATAGCGGTTTGACTTCAGTCCAGAGCCAGGCCACGGCTTTCTTCAAAGCCGCTCGACCAAAATGCTCGGCTACGACCTAGTGCCACGATTCAGCAAAATTTTATATTAAGGTTTAGAGGGTCTGCCTCTGGCGGACGCCCCGAGCGTCAAGTCATTTGGTTGACCACCCTCTCGCCCGTGAGCAACTCGGGGTTTATGGCTTTCGCAAGCCCAAACCCCGAATTGTTCGAGGACGGCAGGGGAGCCACCGACCCTCTGCTCTCTTCGTTCCGAACTGACCCTCTGCTGTCAATCGACCCTCCTCTCGCTCACGAACAACCCGGGGTTTCCTACTCTCGCGAGCCCAAACCCCGAATTGTTCGAGGACGGCAGGAGAGCCACCGAACCTCAGCTCTCCCCGAACCCCCGAACCAATCGGCCGGCCCACCACTCACCAACGGACAACCCGGGGTCTCACGGCTCTCCAGGGCCCGAACCCCGAATAGTCCGAGGGTGATTGGTGTGCCCCGATCCGGAGCGTTCGGAGAATATTTTGTTTCTAGGCACCCGCCTTCGGCAGACACCCAAGTCAAGCGATTTTCACTTAACAATCAGCTTGGGGAAAGTGGGGATTATATAACCCCCTGAGGGGGCAGTTATTACGTCTGGGAATGCGAAACGGCAGAAGGCGAAACATCGCCATTAATGCTCATGGGAAGGCGAAATGTCGCCATTTATGACTTATCGAAGGGCGATACGCCACTGGGCGCTTGCCCGTTGCGTTCGGTCGCCTCGGCGATGCCCCCTTGCAGCAGACACAGCACCCGCATTCGGCAACCGAGACAATCAACATCGTGAAAACAAATGCTATTATTATTATTACTCATTACTTACACCCCAATGAACGTCAGTACAAATACAAAGAACAACTCACAAACTCACTCGCGCTCGGCTTGAAATTCAAACTCGGCGCCTCTTTCGGGGCTCTTCTGACTCTCGGCTGGATCGACCTGCGAAGATACTCCCACCACCGAGCTTCCTGCATCATCAGGATACATCTGAATCGACCCAAGATTCTTGAAGGAGACTCGAGGGAACTCGAGCCCCGGTCTGGATGCATGCTCATCTTCCGGAGGAGGACTGTCCAGGATAGTCAGCTTCCGCTTCTTCCGACGAGGACGGGCCTTCCTCTCGGGAGACGGCGTCGACAGAGGAGGAAGAGGTGGAAGGTCATCTCCGACCGACCTTCCCGCTGTGCCTTCGCCAGCGCCCTCTTCAGCATCCTCACCCTCATCATCAACAACGCCCTCCTCCTCCTCATCCTCCTCACCCTCATCATCGGTATCTGGATCCTCCTGATCATCATCCTCCCCCTCCTCTTCGTCTTCGGTGCCCTGGCCCTCCTCGTCCTCTCCCTCCTCCTCTTCGCCCTTGGCTCCCTGACCCCCCTGATATTCCTCATCCTCTTCCTCCTGCTCTTTGCCCTCGCCCGCGGGCTCCTTCCCCGGCCTTCGGGACCTCAGCGGCGACACTATAAAGGCTACGTCGTCACTACTAGCCGACCCAGGGTCTGTCAGGACCTCCTGCTTCACCTTATACTTGCTAAAAGACGAGGACGTCTCGGACTCGGACTCCCTTGCGGAGTGACCTGACGAGCTGGCCTCGGATCCGGACTGAACGCGCGACATTACAAAACAGAGAATACTAACCTGAAGAGTTATCGAACGATCACCGGAAAAAGTCGCCGACGACAGTTAAAACCCTGTCCTAGTGAAAAGTGGAAAGTGAGAGTAAACAGGTGAAGAAGAACAAATAGGGAGGGGGAAGGGGGATTTGTAAGAAGAAGGCAACTCCTCGACTTTCGCAATTAAGATCTGGCCGTTGGATCTTAATCATCAAGATCTAACGGCCGCAAAAATCTGGAGACGCTTCGATCCTTACGCTCCTAACGTCAGCAATAAGCGTGGAATTACCCAAACTACCCCCAAGCCTTTTTTCCCACAACGGACTTTTTCGACAAGTCAATGAATCTCGACGCTCGGATGGTATCGCGAGCCATAATTCCCGTTTTATTTTTACAGAAAGGTCGATGCTCGGATGGCATCGCGAGCTACAATTCCCCTTCTATCCTTGCAGAAGGGTCGACGCTCGGATGGCATCGCGAGCCGCAATTCCCCTTCTATTTTTACAGGAGGGTCGACGCTCGGATGGCATTGCGAGCCACAATTCCCCTTCTATTTTTGCAGAAGGGTCAATGCTTGGACGGCATCGCGAGCCACAATTTTCCTTCTATTTTTACAGGAGGGTCGACGCTCGGATGGCATCGCGAGCCACAATTCCCCTTCTATTTTTGCAGACGGGTCGACACTCGGATTGCATCGTGAGCCACAATTCCCCTTCTATTTTTACAGAAGGGTCGACGCTCGGGTGGTAGCGCGAGCCACAATTCTCCTTCTATTTTTACATACGGGTCGACGCTCGGATAGGAGTGCGAGCAACAATTCTTCTTCTATCCCACAGAAGGGTCGACGCTCGGATTGCATTGCGAGCCACAATTCCCCTTCTATTTTTACAGAAGGGTCGACGCTCAGAAGGTGGCGCGAGCCACAATTCCCTTTCTATTTTTACAGAAGGATCGACTCTTGGATCGGAGCGCGAGCCACAATTCCTCTTCTATCCCCCAGAAGGGTTGACGCTCGGATGGTAGCGCGAGCCACAACTCCTCTTCTATCCCACAGAAGGGTCGACGCTCGGATGGTAGCGCGAGCCACAACTCCTCTTCTATCCCACAGAAGGGTCGACACTCGGATTGCATCGCGAGCCACAATTCCCCTTCTATTTTTACAGAAGGGTCGACACTCGGATGGTAGCGCGAGCCACAATTCCTCTTCTATTTTTACAGAAGGGTCAACGCTCGGATAGGAGCGCGAGCCACAATTCCCCTTCTATTTTTACAGAAGGATCGACGCTCGGATCAGAGCGCGAGCCACAATTCCTCCTCTATCCCACAGAAGGGTTGACTCTCGGATGGCATCGCGAGCCACAGTTCCCCTTCTATTTTTACAGAAGGGTTGATACTCGGATGGTAGCGCGAGCCACAATTCCCCTTCTATTTTTTACAGAAGGGTCGACGCTCGGATAGTAGCGCGAGCCACAAACTCCCCTTCTATTTTTACAGGGGGCTCGGAGCACGGATGACACCGCGAACCCCTACTACCGTCCCCAATTCACAAGGGGGCTCGGAGCTCGGATGACACCGCGAGCCCCTACCGCTCTCCGTTATCCGCTAGGGGCTTGGAGCTCGTATGACACCGCGAGCCCCTACCGCTCTCCTCTATTCCCAAGGGGCTCGGAGCTCGGACGACAATGCGAGCCCCTACAGCACTCCCCTATTCACAAGGGGGCTCGGAGCGCGGATGACACCGCGAGCCCCTACCGCTCTCCTCTACTCCAAGGAGGCTCGGAGCTCGGATGAAATAGCGAGCCCCAAAAAATTCTCCTCAAAACGACGGGCTCGCCGACCGACCTTCTATGCTCGGCGAGCCGATCTCCAACCCAACCGGCGTTGGCGTCCCCTTGCTCTTCCAACTAGCGAGGGGGTCGCTTGCCGACTCTAGACACTCGCCGACCGACCTCCGATGCTCGGCGCGCCGACCTCCAATCCAACAGGCGTTGGCATCCCCTTGCTCTTCCAACTAGCGAGGGGGTCGCTTGCCAACACAAGATGCTCGCCGACTGACCTTCTATGCTCGGTGCACCGACCTCCAACCCAACAGGCGTTGGCATCCCCTAGCCCTTCCAACTAGCGAGGGGGTCGCTTGCTGACCCTAGACGCTCGCCGACCGACCTTCGAGGCTCGGTGCACCGACCTCCAATCCAACAAACGTTGGCGTCCCCTTGCTCTTCCAACTAGCGAGGGGGTCGCTTGCCAACCCTCGACATTCGTCGACCGACGATCTATGCTCGGTGAGCCGATCTCCAGCCCAACAGGAGTTGGCCTCCTCTTGCTCTTCCAACTAGCAAGAGGATCGTCCGCCGACCTCAGAGGCTCGTCTGCTGACCAAGGGCTCGTGTGCCGACCCGAAAGCTCGGCAAACGTCGTTCCGACCCCTCTACACGACATCCTACGCAAAACTCCGACGAGGGGTCCCTTCCTCCTAACCCCTGACCTCTTCTGGAAGTAGCAGATCTTATTTTCTCACCGCACCTTCCACCCTGCTCTTCCTCCAGAGGCGAAGAATCACTCCTACACGGCGGATTCACCCGGGCCTACAAGAGTGTGGGGCTTGTGATATGGGTTAGAAATAACGTGGCCCACCCTGGGCCACGGGATCCCCTCAGATGCGCGCACCTCCTAATCCTCTAGATCCGCCACGTCAGCGTCGGGAAACCGCTCGGGCCGCTGTCACATCAGCCCGGAAACCGCCTGGGCGCCTGCCATGTCAGCCCTATACCGCCCGGGTTTCCACCACTTCAGCGCCATGGGCAACCGGGTCCAGACCAGGCCCCAAACGGGTCCAGACCCGGTTGGCTTCCCCTATAAATACCAGACCCCCACTCCTTCTCCAGGTAATCAATCTCTGCCCACTCAAACTCTAGTTACTGTTACTCTCTCACAGTAGCCTAACTAGATCGTCGGAGGGTCTGCCACCGGGACCAACCCTGGTGTTCCTAGACCGTCTGCAGGTACACGAGACCTCGGATCCGAGCCCCCAGATCCGAGCCGAGCATCCAGCCTCCACCCTACTCCAGCCCACTTCCGTACCGTTCGGCCAGCCAAAGACCGCCCGCATAGGAGCTTCCTCCTTCAATACAAATCGAATAAGAACTCACACCTGGTACATCCACACGCCTCCCAAAAACAAACCGCATCACTATCTATTTGACTTGCATCTATATGTCTAAAAGTCTATCAGTAGATAACAAATTCTGAGAAACTCCATCCGTTCGAGATTTTACTAGCTCTGTAATTGAAGCTCTGCCAAAGATATATGAAGGTGTTGTAGTTCAGAGTGCAGAACCGTGATAGAGCTCATTGCCTATCTTTCAAAATTACACGTGCTTCATATGTGCCAATAACTAGCGACCCGGAATTTGGACGCACTTGTAGTCTTGTACCATTAGAAGACCCTCTCAGACTTCTCCAGAACCAACTCGGACTTCCCATCCTAATCCTACTCAACTCTCTCGAACTCTCTTTAAAAACAAAAACTATCCTTTCTATTTCCCCTTGTTAACTGGTCGATGTGATGGCGCCAGTCACCATCAAACTCGCCCTTCAAAACCGGCCCGATCGCGCCGCCAGCTTCCACGTGGCTTCGCCGGAGGAAGATGGGGTGGACCTGGGTCATATCGGACGGGTCTTCGGATTCGACCCCACCACCGTCCGACTTAACGGCCACTTTGTAAGTCGCGGGCCCCGCCACGTCTCCTCGCTCACGTGGGCCTCTCTCCTGTCTTTCTTCTCCACACGAGACTTCCCCGTTGGGGACTCCGACCTCCGACCCATTGTCATTCAGGGCAAGCCAGCCACTGACATAGGTTAGTTCTTTATTATTATTATTATTATTTTATATGAATATTTTATTATGTTCTTGATTTACTAGACTGTGACATACACTAATTGGATCTTCCTTTGATTGGTTCTTAGTTGTTGAATTTTAATTTAATTGCAATTGCTGCAAAAATTGGTGCGGGCACGTGAGTTCGAAGTTGATGAAGTTGGGAAGATTACTCCTTCGAATACCTGAAAAAATACCAAAACATTGGAGTTCACCCAGATTTTTATAAGAAGCAAATCCATAGGTTAGATGATCAGATCCAATAATTAGGAGATAAGACCAATAATTTGAATTACTTGTTCAATCACCTATGAAATTCATCCAAATCGGGTTTTGGATTTTTGCTGACTTGAGTTTTGGGTTTTGGCCTGCATTGGTTTTTCTAGGTTTTGATCCATAGCGGGTTGCCGGGTTGTAACCCAAATTGATATCGAATTTGATGTTTTCTTTCCTAAGTATCATGACATGTGTCATTGATAAACATGTATGAGATTTTATTCTCATCATAACCCCCCTACTCCTAAAAATTTTATGAAATAAACTTTTTGAAGTATTTAGATGCTTGCTTGTGAAAAATCGTCATTATTGTGTCGAGCCTTGTTAGTTGGAATTTCTCTAAAACTTTTTTGAATTTTTCCATGTCTCCAAGAAGTTTAGTAACTGCTCCTACAACAACAACAACGCATTTTCCTAACTAATTGAGGCCGACTACATGAATCTTGGTTTTTCATTATGCTCGATTTAGTGCAATATCTCTACTACTATAATGGGAGAAGGCCTTAGTATAATTTGTCCATCTACCAACCCGTGCAACACACGTGCATAACTATTGTAAATGAGGTTTTAGATCAAATCCAGACTACGTCTGAATTTTTACTTTTAAAAAAACTATATTTATTAAGATGTGCATTGCACGTGTAAACTACTAGTCTTCTGTAAAGTCACAAGCTATTATATTTTTTTCCACTGTTTTCACCCAAGTTAGTTTAGGTCTTCCTCTATTCCTAAATTATTAGGTTTTCAAGGCAATCACAGATTAAATATACAGCGGAAAAATTACAAAAAAATATCGAAATCTAGCCATGGATACATGCGAAAATCATAAATTGTGTTTAGGAGTTATACCTTGAAGATGGATCTGATGTCTCTACAGTATGCCGATCACAGCACTACAATATTGTGATGTCTCTATGGTATCCACACGAACGGATCAAATCAAGCTTTCTATCATGCCGCAGTGCTAGCTGCGGAAAGGAGATGTTCCTTATGATCCATCTCTCACACAATTTCTGTGACGGCTAGGGTTTTCTCATGTGTAACTTTTTTACAGATCTGTATCATATATATAGGTGCAGAATATCAATCCTAAAAAAGTAATGAGGTTGTTTGGCTCACAATCTGACCTGGGTCAGATTCGTGTGTGGGCATTTGAACTTTAGTCAGCCCATTTAATCTAATTAAATGTCAAACCAATGTCAGGAGTCCAAGTCTTACTTGGATTTCCAATTAAATGCATTTTATGAATTTAAATTTAAATTTTGATATATTCTAAGTGTGTGTCCCTGTATGTTTCCATTATGTTGACCGTAATACTAAAATCATATTCTAGTATTACAAACAGTGAGCAGTATCTAGCAATACATCATTGTTACTCAAGTAACGGGAATGGCAATGGTTTGATATAACCTATCCGTAATGTTACCAAGTAGTCTAGTTCTTTTGTCCATATATCTAATTGACCACAAGGCATAGAGCGTGTCACTCTTGTATAATTCAATCTTTGGTTTCTTGATGTCCGAATAGACTTACTAAAACAAATGAACTCAATATCTCATATTGACTCATTTGAGTGTGGCCATGCATTTTGCAGTCTCACTCAATTAAGGGGTCGAAGATATTGCTCATGTTATGTAAGAGGGATAAATTCTATCTAAGTCACTCACATCCCTCCGCATGATTTGTAGTATATCCAATAGTCGACTTTATAATCACCTTATTACAGACAACGTTTGACGATATTAAAACATTATAACTTTTCATGTAGGGAACCGTAGTGACTTCAAGTTAAAGGACTACGTACACCATGGTCACTGTGAGAACCGCGTATGACACTCACGTAACGATCCATGCAGCGTTCTCATAGTGAATCAGTCCAGTACATTATTTCTCTAATATATACCCATGGGAAGACTTGATATTTCGTATCCATGATCTATGAGATATGATCATCAATCTACGCATATGTTAGTCTCTATGTATTATTATTGTCCTAATTCACAATAATACTTGACTAGGGACATATAAGAATAGTGTTCTGATTACAACCAGCAGGATTTTACAATCAAGTCATGCACTTGATATCCATGGTATTGAATCTACTATTCTAAGGACTTTATTATGTTCATTTAATCACAATAAACAACACAATAAATGAAATGCCTAATATATAAAATAAATATGCGGGCCACCGAAAGGACAGTGTTAACGCTCCCACTGTCAACAATCACATTGCAGTTTTTATCACCTATCATCGTGAATGTGTGAAATATGGCAGTGCGCTTCTAATCATCTTTTTCTTTTGATTGGGATAAAGCACATCTGACTATATTCAAAGGAGGTGATTGGATCGACCAAATACAGTTGAGATACTGGTCATCCTTTTTTTTGCCGAAGTCATCCCTTTCGTTAGGCTCATAGGAAAACTCATTGTCGGAATTATTAGCAATGACAGCGGTTTCTTCTACTATATTGATCCTACTGGGGGGACAGTTGTCAACAACTTGGCCTATCACTTGCATTTATAATACTTAGCGAAAGGATCTATCTTGGAGTAGTCTCTTTCAATGTTCTTACTCTTGTTATTTCTAGATGGATAGGGATTTGAAGTGGGCTTGTTTGGGTAAGACTTGTTGGGGGTACTGAGAAGAAGAGCACTTAGGTCTAGAGGAATCAGTGGAGGTAATTCTAGAGTAATTCTAGAGGAATGATCTTTCAAACCGTTGGACTTGTAAGGAAAACTTGCTTTAAGAAAATTCATATTGAGGACAAGGGCATAAGCTGCTGCCAAGGAGTCCACATTTCTATAAATTAGTTTGTTCCTAAGATCGGCTCGCAGCTCAGCTCTGAACCTAGAAAGATTTTGTTTTTTACTTTTTTTACTTAAGGCATTGCACCGAATGAGGATGTTGTTAAACTTATCCACATACTCTTAGGTGGATTTGCTTCCTTGATAGAGTTGGTTTCACGAATCTAGCAATCGGGTGTGGAACAACAAAGGCATATATCTCTTAGTGAGCTTCTCTTTCATGACCTCCCAAGTGGTTATGGGTGCCAGGCCTCGGCCCCTGCGGGTATGTTCAAGATTGGTCTTGTGTTGTTGAGCTTTACTAGTCAATTTTATCGTGGAAAATTTGACCTTTAGGGCATTGCTCATGTCAAATCACACGAATTAATGATTAATGGCATGGATCCAATTGAGGTAAGCTTGGGGTTCTATGTGGCCTTCAAAATGAGAAATGTCAGCCTTAATGTTCTTGTATTGTTCGTCAGAGCCACGATCTTGATGTCGATCGTCACGATCATTCCCTTGAGGGATATGATGATGAAGCTCAAGGGCAATATTTTGATTCAATTCTACTTGCTCAAGCCTTTGATTGATATTAGCGAGAGTTGCTTGAATGTCAGCGAGGTAATAGAAATATCAGTATTGTCCATTATGGTTCGAAGAGGGGTTTGCTGATTTCTAAGATTTCTGATTTGGTAGTTTGGCAGAGAGAATAAAGGCTATTCATGATTCGTGATGGTGTTGCAATGACGCATTCACCAAAGGCGAAAAAATAGGCGTGTGTGCTTGCTGAAATTTGGGGAAACGTGACCTAAATGTACCTAAATGAGTTTTTTTGAATATAAAATAATATAAAAATGACTCTAAAATGAATGCATAATTATTTTTAAAAAATGATGCAAGAACGGTTCATAAATTAGTGCACAAATTATGACTAAATGATGCAAAAACTAGGGTTTTAAAACCTTCGCTCTGATACCAAAATGATGTAAACTTAAACTTAGGTAGAGAATTTTCAAGAATATTAAAAGATCAAGTTTTTCAATATGTAGTGCCGATTAAATTAGAAATCAAAACTAGCATTTGATGGATTTCCAAGAAATGAAATAAGTTCATAAGCCCAATTAATGATTCAAGCCTAACAATCAATAATTATACTTAATCGTTCTTAGTAAGTAAAATATTCAATAATGATTCATACGCTAATGGGCAATTAGAAACACACTCAATATTTATGGACGACAACAAGTTTAGATAATATTATAAAGATGATAAGCAGCATCACAAATAATTGAGAATGGAAAGAAATTATTGGGGTTCGATGAACGTGTTGCCACGTATGATGAGGAAGAAGATGCTAATTGTTGCAGTCACCAGTGTTGTACTCCGCAAATCAGCCTCCTTATCTGAAGATTAGTGTTAAGATTTGAATTGGGATTTGTGAATTAGGGTTTCAGATGTGAAAGGGATTTGGGGGTGAAGGGGGTGAGTTGCTACTTGCAGTGGTGAGGGAGAGGACAATAAAAAGGTTGGTGTTTGGTGGCTGGCGGGATGGTGGAGGTGCAGGCAGCAGCAAGCGGCGGGGTGGCTGAAGGTGGTGCTGGCGATGGAGGAGCCCGGGGGTGGTGTGGAGGCGTGGAGAAAGTGTAGAGGAGACAGTCGAAAGGCGGTGAAGCTACTGGCTTTGGGGTGCTCGGGGAAGGGGCAGTGAAGAGGGGGAAGGTGGGTGGCTGATCGGAGGTTGGGGGAGCTCGGGTGAGAGAGAGGGTGGAGTTAGCGTCGGGTTGAAGAAGAGAAGATGAAGAGGATGGGGGTGGCGGCTGATGAAGTGGTTAGGGTTTGGGGTTTTGGATAAATGATTTTGGGGATTTGGGGTGTAGTTTAGGATTTTTCACAAACCCTAATTTTATCTCAATGTCTCACACAAAAGAGATTAATGAAAAACAAAACTCAATCACAATTTTTTAAAATCAATCAGAGAATTATTTTTCATTAATCAAGAGGCCTATATATATGCTCAAAACAAATCTCAATACAAAGTTCTAAAATATCCTAATGCAGAAAATAAATGGTGCAAATCACAAAAGTACTACATATAGCTAAAATACCAAAAACAAATATAACTATTGAAATAAAAATACTAGATGATGCGGTTTGTTTTTGGGGGGTGGCTGCACCATGTGTGAGTTCTTCTCGATTTGTATTTTTGCGGAAGCTTCGGTACGGATGGTACGTTCGACCCTCAGCCGAGGGTACGGCTCGAGAGTAGGCGGGAGCGAGGTGGAGATCGGATGCTCGGCTCGGATCTGGAGGTCTTGTGTACCTACACTCGGTCTAGAAATACCGGGGTTGGTCCCGGTGGCAGACCCTCCGACGATCTAGTCAGTCACTGAAGAAGAGTAACAGTAACTAGGGTTTGAGAGGGAAAAGATTGATTACCTTTTGAAGGAGTAAAGGGCCTGGTATTTATAGGCCATGCTAATCGGGTCTGGACCCGTTTGGAGCCGGGTCTGGACCCGGTCGCCCGTGGGCCCAATGTGGCGAAAGCCCAGGCAGTTTTAGGGCCGACTTGGCGAGAGCCCGAGTGGTTTTAAGGCGACGTGGTAGATCTGGATGATCGGGGATGTGGCACCTTTTGAGGGGATCCTGTGGCCCAGGAAGGGCCATGTCCTCTGACCCATATCAGGAGCCCCCCACTCTTAGAGGGCTGGGTGATCCAGTCATGCAGTAGTGGTTTTTCGCCTCTGTAGGAAGAGCAGGGTGGTGTGTACGGCGAGAAATGGGATCTGTATCTTCCAGAAGAGGTCAGTGGGGTAGGGTGAAGGGATCCCCTATTGGAGTCATGCGGATCGTCGGAGCTCGACCGGCCGAGCATAGAGGGTCGGCGGACGAGCCCCCTTACTGGTTGGAAAAGCAAGGGGGCATCGAGACCTGTGGAGCAAGAGCTCTTCTTGCTGAGCGTATGGGGTCGTCAGCTGAGCCCCTCGATGTTAGGGGGATAGATTTGGGGTGCTAACCGAGTGCCGACCCCGATGCCGTTTGACCGAGCGAATAGGGGGGTCGGTCGGCGCGGCCCTCACTTGTTGGAAAGGCAAGGGGATGCAGGAGTCAGGAGCTAGGCACCTTCTTGCCGAGCGTTAAGGGGGCGGACGAGTCCTTCACTTGTTGAAAAGCAAGGGGATCATAGCGGCTCGCGGTACCATCCGAGCGTCGAGCCTCCCGTTGAACAGAGGAGAATTTTGGGGCTCGCGGTACCATCCGAGCGCCAAACCTGTCGAATAGAAGGAGGATTTTGGGGCTCGCGGTACCATCCGATCGCCAAGTCTCCTGACTTGTTGGAAAAGTCTAGGGTTTTTGGGGCTCGCGGTACCATCCGAGAGTCGAGCCTCCTGTCGAATAGAGGAGGATTCTGGGGCTCGCGGTACCATCCGAGCGTCGAGCCTCCTGTCGAATAGAGGAGGATTTTGGGGCTCGCAGTACCATCCGAGCACTGACCTCCGCGAATAAAGGAGGATTTTGGGGCTCGCGGTACCATTCGAGCGTTGAGCCCCTGTCGAATAGAGGAGGATTTTGCGGCTCACAGTACCATCCAAGCGTCGAGCCTCCTGACTTGTTGGAAAAGTCTGGGGTTTTGGGGCTCGCGGTAGCATCTGAGAATCGAGCCTCCTGTCGAATAAAGGAGAATTTTGGGGATCGTGGTACCATCCGAGCACTGACCTCCTGTCGAATAGAGGAGGATTTTGGGGCTTGCGGTACCATCCGAGCGTCGAGCCCCTGTCGAATAGAGGAAGATTTTGGGGCTCGCGGTACCATCTGAGTGCCGAGTCTCCTGACTTGTTGAAAAAGTCTGGGGTTTTTGGGGCTCGCGGTACCATCCGAGAGTCGAGCCTCCTGTCGAATAGAGGAGGATTTTGGCGCTCGCAGTACCATCCGAGCGTCGAGTCTCATGTCGAATAGAGGAGGATTTTGGGGCTCGCGGTACCCTCTGAGCTTCGAGCCTCCTATCGAATAACGAGGATTTTGGGGCTTGCGGTACCATTCGAGCATCGAGCCTCCTGACTTGTTGGAAAAGTCTGGGGTTTTTGGGGCTCACGGTACCATCCGAGCGTCGAGCCCCTGTCGAATAGAGGAGGATTTTGGGGCTCGTGGTACCATCTGAGCTCTAAGCCTTCTGACTTGTTGGAAAAGTCTGGGGTTTTTGGGGCTCGCGATACCATCCGAGAGTCGAGCCTCCTGTCGAATAGAGGACGATTTTGGGGCTCGCGGTACCATCCGAGCGTCGAGCCTCCTGTCGAATAGAGAAGGATTTTGGGGTTCGCGGTATCATCCGAGCACCGACTTCCTGTCGAATAGGGAAGGATTTTGGGGCTCGCGGTACCATCCGAGCATCGAGCCTCCTGCCAAATAGAGGAAGATTTGGGGCTCGCGGTACCATCCGAGCGCTGAACCTTCTGTCGAATAGAGGAGGATTTTGGGGCTCGCGGTACCATCCGAGCGTTGAGCCTCCTATCGAATAGAGGAGGATTTTGGGGTTCGCGGTACCTGTCTTGTTGGAAAAGCCTGGGGTCCTCACTAGTGACTGGCCATGCATTCCAAGCCGTTTGTATCGGCTGAGAGCGCCGAGGGTAAAGGGGTAATTTTGCGCCCCATGCTGACGTCACAGGCGTGTGAATCGAAGCGACTCAGGTCTTAGCGGCCGTTGGATCAAGATCCAACGGTTAGATCTTTTCGCGAAATTCGAGGAGTCTTTCTCTATTATAAATTCCCCCTCCCCCTCTTTCTCTCCTTCATTTCCTCACTTATGTTTTCCAACTTTCAAGAACAGGGGTTTTTCCTCGTCTGCCGTCGACGACCTTTTTTCGGTGATCTTTCCGTTTGCGCAGTATTTTCAGGTTAGTATTTTTGATTCATAATGTCGCACTCTCAGTCTGGCTCCGAGGCAAGCTCGTCAGGCCATTCCGAGAAGGAAGCTGAGTCACCTTCGACGTCTTGGTCCCTGGGCGATTATAGAATTAAAGAGGAGCATCTGTCAGATCCAGGGTCGGATGGTGGGGATGAGGTAGTTTTTGTCGTGCAACCTTTGAGATCCCGTAGGCTAGGGAAGGAGTCTGTGGATGAGGGCGAGGGCGAGGAGGAAGAGGACCCCGAAGGAGAGGGGGATGTTGATGACGACGAGGATGAGGAGGAAGAGGAGGGCGATGAAGAAGAGTAGGACCCCGATGGAGAGGGGGATGTTGAGGACAAGGAGGATGAGGAAATTCCGAGGGGAACCGGGGGGAGCCCGATCAGGGTGCCGGGGGAGACGATGTTCGAGGAGATGCGGGGGAAGGTACTACAGGAGGGGTAGCCGAGGGCGAGGGTGATCTCCCTCCTCTGCCACCATTGTCGACTCCGTCTCCAGAGAGCAAACCTCGTCCTCGTAGGAGGAAGAGGAAGTGGATCCGTCCGGATAGCCCCCCTGTGCCAGATAAATATGGTTCTGGACCGGGGTTTGAGTTTGCCCCTGTCACCTTCAAAAATTTTGGGTCGATTAGAATGTATTCTGATGATGTTAAGGAACTCGCTCTGCTCCCCGCCATGCTGGGGGACGAGAGTCGGGTGAAGATCAGGATGGACGGTATCCAGTGTCCTGAGGGCGGACTACCTGCACATCCTGAGGGCGGTCTACTTTATCCCCAAGGAGTTCGAACTCCTGATTCCGAGCCCCGGTATTCGTCCGACCACCACTCTTGCGCCGGGTTACTGCATTTTTCCCGAGGATGCCTTCATCTCGGGACTTAGGCTGCCGTTGCACCCCTTCATCAAGAAGGTTTTAAATTGGGCGAAGTTGAGCCCGATGCAGTACGGCCCCAATTCGTGGAAACATTTGGTCTGCTTTATCTTGAAGTGCCAGGAGAAGGGGATCAAGCCGATGCTTACGTACTTCCGCGCTATCTTGGGGATGAGCTCATTAGGTGATGCTGAGGGAATCTTCTATTTTTCGTCGCGTCCGCATAAGAAGGTGATGCACGGCCATCCGGACTCTATTAAAAGGATGGAAGGAGGAGTACTTCATAGTCCGGAGCGAGAAGCTTTGGAGGATTCCAACCGCCTGGAACTTTTTTTAAGCCAAACCATAAACCTCCGAAGTGCTGCGAGTTGATGGAGAAAGAATGGGCGAAGGTGGAGAAGATCGTCGGGGGGCATAGCATAGGGTGGCCCCGAGTGACGGAAATACACCTGGCCCGAGCCGGACTGAGCCCAGCCGACCCTAGTATGTGTTTGTTCTGAATTTTCCTATCTTTCTGCTTTCGTGTTAACATTTGTCTCTCTTCTTCCGTTTTGCAGAGATGACAGCCAAGCAGTTTGACAACAGGCAGGCCTTGTTGGCCGTTGCCGCCAAGAGGAGGGCGGAGAAGGAAAAGAAGGCTGAGCAGGAAAAGGCGGCTGCCCAAGGTGCGGGGTCCAACAAGGGGCCGGCCTCGGAGGCTGTGGAGCCGTCCTCGAAGAGGGCGAAGAAGCATCACCACACACCGAGGGCGTCTAGGGAGGTGGGGGAAGCTCCGGTTACAGAAAGACCTCTGAGGTCCCTGAGCAGAGGCTTCCCCCACCTCGGCCCAGTGCCGAGCAGATGGTCGGGCAACAAGAACTGAGGCCGCATGTCTCAGATTGGTCGGTTCTCGCAGGGGATTCCCTGCTTGAGGGTCCAGTGGCCATAGAGGTGGTCAGGAACATTGCCACAGAGCGAGATCATATGGCTCTGGCGACGTAGACGTCTGAGATGGCCTTTATGAGGTGGTCTCAGGCGCAGCTCTCGGTGAGTGCTCGTAATTTTGCTCTGAGTTTAGACTCTAGAATTTCTTCTAACTTTTTCTTCTTCGGACAGACGATGCTTCATGAGCAGCACTTTCAAAAGTGCTTGGAGAAGGAGGTCCTTATTGAGAGGAGGAACGCGGAGAAGTATTTCCCCGAGGTGACCAAGCTGTCGGACGAGCTGAAGGAGGCTCGGAGCATGGAGGCGGTCCACGAGGCCCAGATGGCCTCGATAGCTGATTATCACAAGAAAGAGGTGGATCGTCTCAAGGAGAAGGCCCAGGCAGAAGCTGAGAAGGCGCGGAAGGCCATGAAGGAGGCGGAGATCACCATGGCGGATACCCTGATCCTGGCACAGGACGAGACCTATGATAAGGCTAAGGAGCATTTTCGGTTGATCTATCCGGACAAGAAGGTCGACCACCTCCACTACAACTGGCAGCCCGAGCATCCGCCGACACCCGGTGGCGAGGAGATAAGGGACCCTCACCAGGAGGTGGTCGGGGGCGACCCTACTGACGAAGAGGTGCCACCCCCCCACCCCCCCAAGCATAGTTTAGGTTCTCCCTTTTAATTTTATAAACGCCTTGCGCGGACTGGCCACCGCCTTTTGTAGTACAAAAATTTTGAACTCAATGCAAGATAATTTTTTGGCCGATGCTCCATGACTTGTGCTTTTTTAGTCTCTTTTGTGACGTGTTGTTTTCCCCATCTTTTTGATAGACGCATGAGGTCCTTGGTGCCGACCATATTTTCACCGAGGCCTCCTTGGTCCGAGCTGGGCTGGGGGCCATGGAGAGTGCTCTGGCTCGCCAACGTAAGCAGGCTCGAGACCGAGTGGCCGCAGTGAATTACTTCATGAATAAGTCTAGGGAGCTCAGCCTGGAGGTCGCTCGTCTGAGGAAAGCCATAGCTGGGACTGGTGGGTAATTGAGACGAACTGGTCGATCTCGGATGCCTCGAGTGGGCGGTCGGCTGTGGAGTCTTTTCTTCGTGAGGCTGTTGTTGAGAAAGAGTTGGAGATCCGCAGGTTGAAGCTGGTGCTAGGCACTGGTTTGATCGAGGAGGCGAGCAATTTCGTACTAGAACCTTCTCCGACCTTTTTCTTGGAGGGGCCCAGCCTGACGATGCAGAAAGCTCAGTTGTTGGGAAGCCTTCCCCGGTTGGGCCGGCCGAGCGTGAGAAGGAACCCGAGGGAAGCGCCGAATTTGAGTTTTAAGCCGAGCGATGAGTGATTTGTAAGCTTTTCATTGTATTGGTGCTGTCGTTACTGGCGCTCAATGAGTAATAATAAAAAAATTCCCGACTTCTTTAACTTTGACGATTCACTGAATGAGGATTGTTGCCGAGCTTGGCCTTGTAAGGGGTCGCCGCCGAGGCAAAAAGGCCGCACGGTAGCTTCTTGCAGGCAACGCATAATTAGTGGCATTTCGCCTTCCGATAAGCATTAATGGTGACGTTTCGCCTTTCGTCGTTTGGACTTCCCGATGCAATAAATGCGCTTCTCAGGGAGCTATATAACCCCCATCCCCTCATTGTTTTTTATTAGGAATTGAGATTGACTCATCTGCCATAAGATTCGGGTGTCTGCCGAAGGCGGGCGTCCTAGAGAGAACTTTGGTCCGAGAGTTCCGGATTGGTGGCGCACCAATCACTCTGAACAATTTGGGGTTTTGGCTTTGAGGGCCATAAACCCCGGGTAGTTCGTTGGTGAGTGGTGGGCCGATCAATTGGTTCGGATGCTCGGTGTGAGTCCTGGGTCGGTGGTTCCCCTGCCGCCCCCGAACAATTCGGGGTTTTGGCTCCGAAAGCCGTAAACCTCGAGTTGCTCGAGGGTGAGAGGTGGGTCAACCAACGGTCCGGGGCTCGGGGCGTTTGCCGAAAGTGGGCGCCCTAAACCTTAATGAAAACTTTTTGAAATGGCTGTGGGGGAAGGTCGTTGCCGAGCGTAAAACGGCCGTGGGGGAAGGTCGTCACCGAGCGTAAAAGTCGCGTGGCTTTGAAAAAAGCCAAACGCCTTGCTCGAGGTCGACGACGAGCCCCCACACCTGTTCTCAGGTAGATAGCACGGGTGTAGCTGGCGGTTGCCGCCGAGCGCATAGGTTGATGGGCTTGAACAAGCCCAAACCATGCCCGACGCAGATGCCGAGCCCCCATATCTTAAAGAATCCGGTGATGGGCGTAGTTGAAGGTCGTCAGCGAGCGTGAAGGTCGTGGCTTTGAAGAAAGCCAAACGCCTTGCTCGAGGTCGACGACGAGTCCCCATACCTGTTCTCAGGTAGATAGCATGGGTGTAGCTGGCGGTTGCCATCGAGCGCATAGGTTGATGGGCTTGAAGAAGCCCAAACCATACCCGAGGCAGATGCCGAGCACCCATACCTTAGAGAAGCCGGTGATGGGCGTAGCTGAAGGTCATCACCGAGCGTGAAGGTCGTGGCTTTGAAGAAAGCCAAACGCCTTGCTCGAGGTCGACGATGAGCCCCGGTAGACTACACGGGTGTAGCTGACAGTTGCTGCCGTGCACATAGGTTGATGGGCTTGAAGAAGCTCAAACCATGTCTGAGGCAGATGTCGAGCCCCCATACCTTAGAGAAGTCGGTGATGGGCATAGCTGAATGTCGTCACCGAGCACGAAGGTCGTGGCTTTGAAGAAAGCCAAACGCCTTGCTCGAGGTCAACGACGAGCCCCCATACCTGTTCTCAGGTAGACAACACGGGTGTAGCTGGCGATTGCCGCCGAGCGCATAGGTTGATGGGCTTGAAAAAGTCCAAACCATGCCCGAGGTAGATGCCGTGCCTCCATACCTTAGAGAAGCATGTGATGGGCATAGCTGAAGGTCGTCATCGAGCGTAAAGGTCGTGGCTTTGAAGAAAGCCAAACGCCTTGCTCGAGGTCGACGACGAGCCCCCATACCTGTTCTCAGGTAAACGGCACGGGTGTAACTGGCGGTTGCCGCTGAGCGCATAGGTTGATAGGCTTGAAGAAGCCCAAACCATGTCCGAGGCAGATGCCGAGCCCCCATACCTTAGAGAAGCCGGTGATGGGCGTAGCTGACGACGAGCCCCCATACCTGTTCTCAGGTGGATAATGTGTGTAGTTTGCGGTTGCCGCCGAGCGCATAGGTTGATGGGCTTGAAGAAGCCCAAACCATGTCTGAGGCAGATGCCAAGTTTCCATACCTTAGAGAAGCCGGTGATAGGCGTAGCTGAAGGTCGTCACCGAGCGTAAAGGTCGTGGCTTTGAAGAAAGCCAAACGCCTTGCTCGAGGTCGACGACGAGCCCCATACCTGTTCTCAGGTAGACAGCATGGGTGTAGCTAGCGGCTGTCGCCGAGCGCATAGGTGAATGGGCTAGAACAAGCCCAAACCATACCCGAGGCAGATGCCAAGCCCTCATACCTTAGAGAAACCGGTGATGGGCGTAGCTGAAGGTCGTCACCGAGCGTGAAGGTCGTGGCTTTGAAGAAAGCCAAACGCCTTGCTCGAGGTCGACGACGAGCCCCATACCTGTTTTCAGGTAGATAGCATGGGTGTAGTTGGTGGTTGCCGCCGAGCGCATAGGTTGATGGGCTTGAAGAAACCCAAACCATGCCCGAGGCAGATGCCGAGCCCCCATACCTTAGAGAAGCCGGTGATGTATATTTTTTCTTCTAGCTCGAGGTACCGTCCGGGGGTCGAGCCCCGAGTTTGTATGAGGAGTTTTTTGTTGCTCGCGGTTTCTTTCAAGCCTCGAGCGTTAAGCTTGTAAGGGAAGCTTTTTGTGGCTCGCGGTTTCATCCGAGCGCCGAGCCCTAAGCTTGTAAGAGAAGCTTTTTGTGGCTCGCAGTTTCATCCGAGCGCGGAGCCCTAAACTTGTAAGAGAAGCTTTTTGTGGCTCGTGGTTTCATCCGAGCCTCGAGCGTTAAGCTTGTAAGAGAAGCTTTTTGTGGCTCGCGGTTTCATCCGAGCGCCGAGCCCTAAGCTTGTAAGAGAAGCTTTTTGTGGCTCGCAGTTTAATCCAAGCCTCGAGCGTTAAGCTTGTAAGGGAAGCTTTTTGTGGTTCGCGGTTTCTTCCGAGTGCTGAGCCCGAAACGTGTTCTTTAAAGAAAGCTTATACGAAGTCAAAGCTTGTTTTAAGAAAGTTGGCATAATTACAACATACTTGAACTTTACAAAAACAAGGCACGACGTACCGATTACATTTTTCATCATTTACATTGGGTGAAGAGGCTAACCCTCCCCTTCTAGAAATTTGATGAGGTGCTCTGCGTTCCAGGGCCCCTTGACAGCTTTGCCTTCAGGGTCGGTTAGGCGGTACGTGCCCGGGCATACGACCTCAGATACCTTGTATGGGCCTTCCCAGTTTGGGGCTAGTTTACTCTTTGGGCCGGGGTTGGATACCGCCAGCTTTCGGAGGACGAGGTCCCCCAACTTGATGTTGGTAGGATGCACTTTTTTGTTGTAGAACCTTTCGATCCTCTGCTGGTAGGTGTTTCTTCTGATGGCGGACTTCTCCCTGACCACGTCTATGAGATCCAGGTCGGCACATAGCTGTGCCGAGTTGCTTGCTTCATTGAAGGCCATGATTCGGGGCGAAAGGAGCCCGATCTCCAGGGGGATCACGACCTCCGCGCCGTATGTCAGATTGAATGGCGACCTCCCATGGAGATTCTCTTCGTCATTCGGTGGGCCCAGAGAACACTCGGCAGCTTGTCGACCCATAACCCCTTGGAAGAGTTATCAAGTCGTTTCTTGAGACCATCGAGAATCTGGCGGTTCGTGTTCTCGACCTGGTCGTTTGACTGCGGGTGGCATACTGAAGAAAAGCGCTGCTGGATTTCGAGATTCTCGTACAACTTTCGGAAATTCTTACCCGCGAATTGAGTCCCATTATCTATGATGAGTACTTGTGGAATCCCGAATCGGCAGACGATGTGTTTCCAGAAAAATTGTTGGGTTTGCTGCTCAGTGATCGTGGCCAGAGGCTCGGCCTCGATCTACTTCGTGAAGTAGTCGATCACCACTATGAGAAACTTTCTTTAGCCCGTTGCCTTCAGAAATGGGCCCTACCAGATCCATCCCCCACATAGCAAAGGGAGTGGGACTGGCCAAGGAGCGGAGGTTCGCTTGCGGAGCTCTTTTCATCGGTGAGAACCTTTGGCTGGGGCCACACTTCTTTACCATGGTCAGGGCGTCTTGGAGCATTGTGGGCCAGTAGTACCCGTGATTCTGAGCCTTTCGCGCAAGCGATCGGCTTCCCATATGGCACCCGCCAATTTCTTCATGGAGCTCCTTGAAAGCATACTTTGCTTCGTCGGGGGTTAAGCAGCGGAGATAGGGTCTTCCATCCATCGTGGTGTATGACCTTTTGAAGAGGGTCTCGCTGATCATGGCGAACCTCTCTGAACGGACCCTGATCCGTCTTGCCTCGGCTCGGACTTCGGGGATCTCTTCTTTGATTAGAAACTTCTTGATGGGAGTGGTCCAATCGTCAGGATGAGCTCCATCTTTGATGCAGAGGGTCTCGGGGAGGTCAGTACTCGGCTTTAGGAGTACTTCGATCAGGACGGTGCGGTCGAGACCTTCGAAGGACGAAGAAGCTAACTTTGATAGAGCGTCGGCCTGGGCATTCTGCTCTCTGGGGATCCTTATGACTGTGGATTCGTCAAAGGACGCCAGTAGTCACTGGATCATGCCCAAGTACCTGATCATCTGATCGTCACGGGCCTCGTATTCTTCAGTGATCTGATTGACCACGAGCTGAGAGTTGCTAAAGGCTCTGATCTGTCTGGCGCCTGCCTGGTGCGCCAAGGTGAGCCCGGCAATTATGGCCTCATACTTAGCCTCGTTGTTAGAGGCTGGAAAGTTGAGGCGGAGGCAATATTGAGGAGGAAACTGTCAGGGCCCTGCAATATGATGCCCGAACCGCTCCCCGCTTCGCAGGAGGACCCGTCGACATAAACTTCCTACGTCTGGTCGACCTCCCAGCTTTCAGGTTGCTCGGAGATGGTGCATTCCGTAATAAACTCGGCGAGGGCCTGCCCTTTGATGACCGTCTTTGGCTGGTAGACAATGTCGTATTGACTGAGCTCGATCGACCACTTGACTAGTCGTCCGGAGCTCTCGGGTTTGTAGAGCACGGCCTTCAGAGGCTGATCTGTGAGCACTTGAATTGAATGCGCCTGAAAATACGAATGGAGCTTCTGCGCGGCCATGACCAGGGCGTATGCTACCTTCTCCATTTTTGAGTATCTGGTCTCGGCTGCGAGCAGAACCTTGCTCACGTAGTATAGCGGCTTCTGGACGCCGTCTTCTTCTCGGACGAGGACAGCACTGAGCACATTCTCTGAGGCCGAAAGATAAAGCCAGAGCGGCTCACCTGGTTCAGGCTTGCTGAGGAGAGGAGGGTTGGCGAGGTACCCTTTCAATTGGGCGAACGCCTCTTGTTGCTGAGTACCCCACTCGAAACCTCCGGTTCCGCGCAAAGTCTTGAAGAATGGGAGGGACTTCTCTCCGGACTTGGAGAGGAAACGGCCGATGGCCGCCAGTCTTCCCGTGAGCCTCTGGACTTCCTTGGTGTTTCTGGGGGAGGCCATGTCTATTATGGCCTGGATTTTCTCGGGGTTCGTCTCGATGCCGCGCTGGCTGACGACGAACCCGAGGAATTTTCCCGACGAGACGCTGAATCGAATGCACACTTCGCCGGGTTGAGTCTCATATTGTGGGTCCGAAGGACCCTAAAGGCTTCTTCCAGGTCGGCGACGTGGTTTTGGCCCCGCTAGCTCTTGACGAGCATGTCGTCGACATATTCCTTCATGTTGCGACCGATTTGATCTTTGAAGACTCGGTTAACGAGCCTCTGATAAGTAGCACCGACATTCTTTAGCTCGAAGGGCATAACCCGGTAGCAATAAAGATCTTGGTCTGTGACGAATGAAGTCTTGGCTATATCAGGGGGGTACATTCGGATCTAGTTGTAGTCTGAAAAGGCGTCCATGAACGAAAGGAGCTCGTGACCCGACGTTGCGTCGATCAGTGCGTCGATGCTAGGGAGAAAGGACGGGTCTTTGGGGCACGCCTTGTTGAGGTCAGTAAAGTCTATGCAGATCCTCCAGCTTCTGTCTCGCCTTTCTGACCATCACGATGTTCGCCAGCCACTCAGGATAGCTGACCTCCTGTATGAAATGGGCAGACAAGAGTTTGTCCACCTCTGCTTTCACCGCCTGCTACCTTTCCGGGACGAACTTACGTCGCTTCTGGACGATAGGCTTCGAGCCGGGGATCACGCTGAGTTTGTGCATGATCAGATTTTCGGAGATCCTGGGCATATCGGAGGGCTGCCAGGCGAAGAGATCAATATTGCGGCGAATGCAGGCGATCAGGCCGGATTTGAGGCTGGAAGCGAGGGAGCAGCTCACTCGGATCCACTTCGATATGTCCCCTGTCTCGAACGAGACTTCCTCTAGTTCGTCCGTCGGCTCAGGTTCTGGCTGGCTTCTCTCGGGCTGTAGCTCGACGGCGTCCAGAGGGAACACACCGTCCCCGACTGCCGTCATGTAGCACGAGCGTGCTGCTTCTTGGTTTCCACGGATGACTCCGACACCTGACTTGGTGGGGAATTTCAACTTTTGGTGGTAGACCGAGGGGACAGCCTGGAGGGAGCAGAGCCTCGGTAGGCCGAGGATGGCGTTGTAGGCTGCTTTGACGTTCACAACCATGAAGTCCATTGATTCGGTCCGTCAGTGAAGGGTCCTACCGGCAGTGACGTCTAAGGTCACGATCCCCTCTATTGGCACCAGGACACCGGAGAACCCATGCAGGGTGTATCCGGCTGGCTTTAGCTTATCCCGGGAGAGTTTGAGGTTCTCGAATGCTTCCAGGAAGAGGATGTTCACCGAGCTCCCGTTGTCCACGAGGATCCGACGAGCCTCGTAGTTCGCCGTGCCGAGGCTGATGATGAGCGCATCGCAGTGAGGAAGCCTAACTTCCTCCAGGTCTTTCCCTGAGAAGGAGACAGGGAGTTGCTAGACCTGGGGGGAAGGGGGACCCTTGATGGCATTTACCTCTCGGACAAACGCCTTGCGGGAAGTGCTGGACTCTACTCCCATGGGCCCTCCGTGGACGCAATGCAAGATGGCTCGACCCTCGGTTTCATGTTCAGGGTTCGGCTCGGGACGCGGTTTGGGTGTTCGAGGAGGCAAAGGCCTCCGGTTCCTCATGTCCCTTTGATCCTGGTCGTCACCTCGTTTGAATTCCTGGAGGTACCCCCATTGGATGAGGGCCTCGATTTCATCCTTTAGGGCGCGGCAGTGGTCAGTTTCGTACCTGTTGTCTCGGTGGAAGTGCAGTAAAATCGCTGATCCATTTTCTTGTTGGCAGGTCGAGAGGGGAACTGGACGAGGTCCCTATCTTCGATCGCTAAGAGGATAGTTGACACGTTTTGTGTCAGCGGTGTGTACCTCTTGAAGCGTGGGACTAGAGGTACCCTCTTCGTGATGGTCCCGTCTTTTGGGAGCTTATCCGGCTCTACCTCGTCGGCCTTTCGCTTCCCCTTTCCCGAGACTTCTTTGGTGCTTTCTGGATTTAGGGCCTCCTCGGCCCGGATGTACTTTTTGACCCGGCTGAGAAGGTCAGGAAAATCGAGGGGAGGCTTCTTTGCCAGGGATGCCTTCAGCTGGCCGTGCCGGACGTTGTGTCGGAATGCTGCCGATGCAGCCCCGGTGTCGAGGGAGGAGACCGACCTCGCCTCCGTAGTGAACCTCCGGACGAACTGCCGGAGGGACTCTCCTTCCTTCTGTCGGAGGTCCAGTAGGGACGCGCTCGTCTTCTCAGCTTTTCTGCTGGTAACGAAGTGGTCTAGGAAATTAGCCTCCAGCTGATCGAACGAGTAGAGCGAGCCGGGGACAAGCTTGGAGAACTATTTCCGAGCCGGGCCCCGGAGGGTGCAGGGAAAGCACGGCACAGGAGGGGATCCGAAGCGCTGTGAATCATCATGAGGGTCTTGAAACCCTTCATGTGATCAACAGGATCACCCTCGCCGTCATTTTCTCGAATTGGGGAGGTTGGAAATTTCGGGGTATTTCTGCTTGTAGGATTGCAGCGGAGAAAGGTCGGGTCGGCCTGTGACCCTGAGCCGGCCTCGTGCCGCCGTCGCCGAAGTGGTCGAGGCTGTTCTCCATCTCCTGGAGGCATTTGAGGATGTCTTCGTCATACTCCGGAGGGATCGTCGGGCCGCGCGACGCGCTTGCCCCAACCTCCAATCGTGAGTGAGAGTGGTGGAGCATCTCGTTGACAGGGGTCCCTAGGATAGCCACCATGATCTCTTTTCGGAAGTCTTGGAACTCCTAGTGGGTGACCGGAGCTCGTTCAGCCGGGTTATGTTGGGGCGGTGGTCTCTGGCCGATGCGGTTGAGCGCCGGTTCCCGCCCTTGGGGCGGATGTCTGGGATGGTTCGGGGCCGAGTTGGAAGCGGTCCCTCCCCTAGTCCGGCTTGCCTGTCGATTATGGATGACCCCGTGCTAGTCAGGTACGACCGAGCGAGAGGCACCCGACTGGTGTCCGAGGCTGATTCCCGGATTGTTGGATTCATGAGTGTCGGCGGGGACGTCCCGAGGAGCGACGTCCTGGCGACGTGTAGAGGTAACAGCTCTCCTGGCTTTGGGTGCCATGTGAGCTCGGATTGATGGGGTACCGTTGATGGCTAGGCTCGAATTGGTGTCCGCATCGTGTTCCCACAGTTGGCGCCAACCTGATGCGGTTTATTTTTGGGGGGTGGCTGGACTAGGTGTGAGTTCTTCTCGATTTGTATTTTTGTGGAAGATTTGGTACGGTTGGTACGCCCGATCCTCAGCCAAGGGTACGGTTCAGGAGTAGGCGGGAGCGAGGTGGAGATCAGATGCTCGGCTCTGATCTGGAGGATCGGCTCGGATCCAATGGTCTCGTATACCTACACTCGGTCTAGAAACATCGGGGTTGGTCCCGGTGGCAGATCCTCCGACGATCTAGTCAGTTACTGAAGAAGAGTAATAGTAACTAGGGTTTGAGAGGGGAAAGATTGATTACATTTTGATGGGGTAGAGGACCTGGTATTTATAGGCCATGCTAACCAGGTCTGGACCCGTTTGGAGCCCAGTCTAGACCCGGTCGCCCGTGGGCCTGACGTGGCGAAAGCCCAGGCGGTTTAGAGCTGACGTGGCGGGAGCCCGAGTGGTTTTAGGACTGACGTGACAGATCTGGATGATCGGGGATGTGGCACCTTTTGAGGGGATCCTGTGGCCCAGGAGGGGCCACGTCCTCTGACCCATATCACTAGACTAATAAAATAGTCATCTCAAACGACCTCTACGCTGATAGAAGCGCCCAAAACATTTTGAACTGATGTCCTCATCATAATCAAAGTTATTACTTGACTATGTTGGCTTCACTTTGACTCAAATACTTGCAAAAATCCTTTTGTAATGCCCTTTCTTTCCGCAAAAATGGCAATATAAGCCCATCTTTGGAGATTCTAGGATATAATATCAATATAATCCCAGAATTCTTTTATAGAAGTCCGGAAATTCTAGGATATGATCTCAATATATTTTCCCAAATAAAAACAATAATTCAATGCGAAACTTGGGCCCTAAGAAATTGGGCTATGGCAGGTGTTCTTCTCGAGGCTTCAGTAGCTTTTTATGTTTGGCATATGGACCAAAATCTTTGGAGATGATTCCTTGAGATAAGATAACTAATGAAGGGTATGAGATATAACTTCTCAAAACCCCCCATCTCTCATAAATTAACTCCATATCCAAAACTCCCCCTTATAAATTAGATTGAAGTTTGAAAATTAAGAAATAATTGAGGACAGTTGGGAGACTGATGTGGAGTATTCACAATTGTGATAATTCAGTCGCTAAGGAAAAGTTATGTTTGTAATACTATTTACTGAATTTTTAAGGGAAATGAGATTGTCCCATAACATGGTCCATGGGCGATTTGTCTAATTAATATTTCTGATGAAAATGTGAAAGAGGAACTTGAGGAGAGTTAGTAAGGGATTGATGCATGGAACTTGCAGATGAACTGGAGGAGAGTTAGTAAGGTGTGGGTGCATGGAACCTGCAAATGAAGAGCCCTTTTAGCTACAAGATAGGTGGAATGGAACGAAGAGTACTTTTAGTTCTTAATTGTCAAAGGTATTTTTGGTTCATTCCATCAATACCAGTTATCAAGAATTTGAGTGTGTTTTTTTTCCGCGTAGATGCAAGTTGGAGAGTCGATATTAATTTACTAGATCCATAGCAAATCTCTCAACTCTCAGCCAGGCCTAGTCCAATTAGTACAATTACAAAACTTTACATAGAGCTTATAGGAGTAGGACTAGCTTAAGGTGCACATATACTAACTTCAACAGCTCAACCTCAACCCCATATTCCTCAACTCAAACTCCAGTATCAAATACACTCAATCTTTTGAGGCAGCACTCTTAATTTTCACTCATCTTTTCTCCCTCATGATCTCAAAGGGCCCAACTCATTTTCAGACAGTTTAAGAAGCTCGAATATGAATGTTACTGTACATGGGAAGAGTCTTCTGAAAAGAAGAAGAAAAAAAACCATGGATGGAAGAGTCTAAACAATATTGGTAACAGTAATAACCAATTGGAAAGTGTCAAGCCCTATGAATGAACACTTCTGTCATGTATTGTGAAAACGGAACTTCGTGTTCTATGTATTATGGATACTTCTATCATGATACCATATCTGTGTCAAACACCAACACTTTCATACACTTTCTAAATTAAACATATTTTATTTTGGAATATGGAAGATTCTTAGACTTATTTTAAAACACATTTTGAATACATAATCATCGATTTTCAAGCAATTAAGTATTTATCTCCTGTATTGCCAATAATTTCACATGTTTTCCATCTTGCTTTAATTGTTTGTAACATGGTTTTAACTTGTTTATCTTTCAAACTCCCAAACATTCCTTTGGTGGGTATCAATATTGGTTCAATGGTTGTCTAATATGGTCTTGGGGGTTCAATTGTTATATAGCGTGGTTTCACCTCCTTTACACATTTACACTTTCAAACTCTCAAATTTACTCTTGAAGCCCTAGTACACAATTCACCTCTTTATTTAGATCTCCCATCGATTGTTCAAATCCCCAACTTACTATGATTATAATACTTGGAATTCCCTATTAAAATTGCCATTATTCTGTTGTAACTTGTACTCCCGTCAACTCACCTTAACTCTTCTCAAACCGTGTCAAGGCTTTTAATATTTTTATTGACTATATATAGTTTTATAGTTAGGATAAATCTTTCAGAATCATGAATGGTATAGAAATTGTGTACCAAACATAGTAAAAATCATATTTTAACATAATTTTGAAATTTAAGAGAAAAAACAAAATTCAATTGTATTTGTTAAGGTTAATAGAGAGATTGGAAATATCATTGGATTGATCATAACTGAGTACAATGTCTTCTATATATAGGAGGGAACCAAATACTAAACTGATACAAACCTGATATGGGACTAAATATATATATAATACATTATCTAACACCCCCTCTCAAACTCGCGATGGGTCGAACAGTGTGAGTTTGCCCACCAAGCAACGAAACCTCTGAACAGGGTATGGGTGACTCAGGTATATTCATTAGAGGTGATTGGATCGACCGAATACAGCTGAGAGGTTGGTCATCCTCTTCTTCATCAAAGTCATCACTTACATGAGGTTCATAGATAAACCCATTGGTCGGGCTCATGAGCGATGACAACGGTACCCTCTACTATATTTATCCTACTTGGTTTGGGACAGCTGTCAGCAACATTGCTGTATCCTATGCATTTATAGCACTTAGTGAGCGGGTCAATCTTAGAGTAGTCTCTTTCAATGTTCTTACTCGTGTTGTCATTTCTAAGTGGATAGGAATTTGATGTAGGCTTGCTTGGATATGATTTGTTAGGGTACTGAGGAGAGGAGTGCTTAGGTCTACATGGATCAGGAGAGGTCATTCTAGAGGATTGATCCATCGAATTGCTGGACTTGTAATGAGAACTTGCTTTAAGGAAATCCATATCGAGGACAAGGGCATAAGCTGCTGCCAATGAGTTCACATTTCTATGAATTAACTCGTTCCTAAGACCGGCTCGTAGTTCATTCCTAAACCTAAAGAGTTTGTTTTTCGCTCTCTTTACCTAAGGTATTGCACCGAATAAGGAAGTCATCAAATTTATCTACATACTCTTGGGTGAATTTGCTTCCTCGATAGAGTTGGTTCCACAAATCTAGTAATCGGGTGTGGAACGATTAAGGCGCATATCTCTCAGTGAACTTCTCTTATATGTTTTCCAAAGTGGCTATGGGTGTCAGGTCTCGGCCTCTACGGGCGTGTTCAAGATTGGTCCAATGTTGAGTTTTACCAGTCAGTTTTATCATGACAAATTTAACCTTCAGGGCTTCGCTCATGTCAAACCACTCGAAGTAGTAGTCCACGGCACGGTTCCAATTGAGATAAGCTTGGGGTTCCATACGGCCTTCAAAGTGGGGAACGTCATTCTTAACGTTCTTCTTGTATTGTTCGTCAGGGTCACGATCTTGACGTCGGTCGTCACGATCATTCTCTTGAGGGATCTAACGATGAAGCTCCGGGACAACATTTTAATTCACTTTCACTTTCTCAAGTCTCTGATTGATTTGGCAAGGGTTGCTTGAATGGCAGCGAGAGTAGTGAAAATATCAGAATTGTCCATTTCAGTGCAAGGAGGGGTTCGCTGATTTCTAGGATTCCTGATTGGGTGATTTGGGAGGGAAAAGAAAGGTTCTTGAGGATTTGTTATGGTGTTGCGAAGACGCATTCACCAACGGTAGAAAACTAGGGGTCGTGGGGACGTGTGTTTCCTGAAATTTTGGGAAACGTGTCCTAAATGCACGTAAGTTTTTTTTTTTATTATTATTTTTACTTGAAATAATCTAAAAGAATGAAAGAAAAATAAATAACTCAAACGATCATAAATAAATGCAAAACTTCTAACTAAATGATGCAAGAACTATGGTTTTAAAAAAACCTTCGCTCTAATAACAAAATGATGTAAACTTAACCATAAGTAGAAAATTTTCAAGAATATTAAAAGACTAAGTTTATCAACATATAATGTGGATCCCGTTAGAAATTAAAACAGTTTATCGGTTCGATGGATTTTCAAGAGTTGAATTAAGTTTAACGATTCAGTTCTAACAATCAATAATTATATACCTAAACGTTCTTAGCAATTAAAAGATGCAATAATGATTTGTACTCTAATTGGCGTGCTAGCGTGGGTGGTGCTGCGCGGGGTCGCGAGGAGTGCAGCAGTGGATGCGGTGGCGGTGTAGTGATTGTCGAGCGACGGAAGATAACTAGCTTCGGTGGTGAGAGGCAGTCGGGATGGGCTTCAGCTAGTGTTGGTCGCGGTGCTGGCTTGAAGGACGAAGACAAGGAGGAGAAAAGGAGCGCCGGGGGTTGTGCCGTTCGGTGGTCGGGTGGTGCAGTCGAGGAGTCGCGAGGTGCTGGCTTTGGGATGGTGGCAAGAGAGGCGAGGAGGGGCTTCGGGGATGGATTCTAAATCGAACGGAGGAAGAAGGGTAGGGGGAGGCGGTTGAGGAGATTAAAGGAGGGTTTAGGGTTATAAGTACTTTGGAGATTAGGGTTTGGGATTTGTATAGATTTGGGGGTATTTTGATAGTTTTTCACAAACTCTAAAATTGAATCTCAATTGTCTCATACAAAAAGAGGATGAAGAGCAAAAACTTAATAGCATAATTTTTTTAATCAATAATATCTTATCTTATTATTCGCAAGACCTATATATAGGCTCAAAATAAATTCAGAATAAATCTCAAACAAATCTAAAATAAATCTCTCAAGTAAACTACATATGGCTAAATTTCAAAACGAAAAAATAAAACATAACCGATGTCCTCATCATTTAGTCACTGCTTTACTTGTATGAACGATCTTGTCGCAATTGTCGAACTTCTGGTCATGGTAGAAAATTACTGTAATAGTATAATCCTAAAATTCAAGTTTGTGTTTTTAAATTCTCCAAGTCTAGGAAGATTGTTTAGCAATGAAATTGATATATTTGTTACACAGGTTACATTCAGTTTCTGAGACAGGCACAAAGTCAAGAACGAAGATGAACCAATATTTGCATGAGAGTGCCTCCAGAAATGTTAATGATTCGATTTTAATAATTCATTCAGTTGCTGTGTCTTGTTTGGCTAAATGCACACAAAAACCGATTCTCTCTGTTTGAAGTGGAGAGACAAACATCAACTAGTCTTTTCAACACAAGTATTCTTTTAGTTTCTTACTTACTGTCTGATTGCAATGTATTTCAGAACTAGAAGATGCGGATCACCTGATTCACCTCTCATTCAAGAGGAAGATTAAGTTGGAAGATGAAAAGCCGTGCAAAAAGAATCGAGCGTCTATGAACAACCCAGAAATGCGGAAAGTTGGAGATGGGGTTGTGACTAAAGATGTGGGTATTTACTTCGGGAAAAGGTTGAAATTGTATGACAACCACCCATCCAAGAAACCAAAAACCAAAAACCAGTCATTGTAATACAGGTGTCAATTCATCTAAAATTGTAAAAGTTCGACCTCTTAATACTGCAATGTTGTATAATTGCGTGAATATGATTTTCTCCTTTTTTTTTCTTTCCCCAGGTTTGGCTAGTGAAATATCCAGTAGCTCAACCGTTTCCCCGAGATTCAGTTTCAGTTGCAACTGCAACAACGAATTGGATTAGCAGGTAAACATAAGTTGAAGCCGGTATTCTTCCTAAATCTCTGATTCAACACCCTTTTTCAGAGAAGATGAAATGGCTGTGCCAATTTCTTGTAAAATAATAAAATGGCTACGTTTTCTGTTTTAGTTAATGTCTTGTCCTCGATCAATGTAAATATGAAGATATAAGGCCTTTCTGGTGCTTATTGTTCTTGTAAATTCTTGTTTAATCGAGTAATGATTTACTGCTGTTTGTAGAGGTGCGAGCAACATGCAACACACAAAGCTCACATTTAGTAGTAATGTTGTGCGATATAGCAAGTGCAGCTGGTTTTTAGTAAAAACTCCGGTTTGAGCTTCATTTGGTTTGTCCTTTTTTTTGGCTTATATATGTGACAAATTTGACATTTGTTGTGTATGGAGCCGTATAGCTATATGTTCAGATGTATTTCTGGGCGAAATACATCAATGAGGATAAATGTGTGCTGCAAAAATTCCAACATCTCTCAACAGAAATCTCTTCCCCTGTTTAGCGGATGAATTTAGCTATGGTACGTTTATAGGCACGAGTATACATGTTTCGCTGGAAATATGCAGAAGTGCAGATGTAAAATAAACGCCACTCATCCACATCCAAACAAGCTTAATACATACATTAGAAAAATATTAGATGTAAGATATTAGTTTAGTCTCATATTGAATAATGTATTGGTTTAGTATTAATTTCTCTCATATATACAGGGGATATTGTCTCAGTTATAGTTTCAATTAATTCCAATAATTCAATAAAACATTCTTTTCTATCCCTAAATCTAACATGGTATTAGTCTCTACTCCTATAAGTCTTGTACTATTTTTCTCTTCGCTATTGAGGTATAGTGGTTCTCACCTTCATCGGAATCACTCCACTTCTCGTCGTCGACATCCTCTCTTGATCCCGTTCAAATCTTAAATCCCTAACTCCCTAATCAATTCCTAATTAATCCCTAATCCACAACGAACCATAATCCCCTTCTCCATCAACAACCACCACCATCAAACCCATCTTTGCGACCTCATACTGCTCCCCTACCTATCAGCCACCTCGTCAACCACTGCCACCATCAACACCATAGCAAGCCCCATCATCAACTCTAACACCTCAGCCTCAGCCTCCTTGCTGCCTCCCCCAACCAGCCAAGAGCCACCATCACCCTGAATCCCGCAGCCTCCACCTCTTGTTGCCTCTTCAACATTAGCCCCTCAACACAACTCCAATCCATCTTTTCGAGCACCTCCTTGCTGATCCTCTACCCGACACCCATCACCCCTTGCTACCAACACCACACCCGACCAGCCTGCATCACCACCCCGCACCTTCTCCCTTACCATCCTGACAGCCACCATCATCCCGACCTCCAACCATGCCATCCATGCCCTCTGCCTCGACCCCAATCTTCTCTGCTAACCTTAGCCGCCACCCACTTCCACCTTAACCCTATTCTATCATTCTCAATCTACATCCAAAACCCATATCCTGTTTCTAATTCCAAACCCGACCCGTACCCTATTCCAGATATTACCCAAACCCTATTACCCTATACCTGAAACCCTATATTCAATCCCTAATACCTTCTTATCCTACACCTGAAACCTAACCCAAACCCTGACCTGTTTTCTGTTTTAAAAAAAATTAAAAAATAAAAACTTTCTTGCAGGTTCTTCAGATACTTCGTCACCAAACTCACATTGGTTGATTGACAGTGAGTTTGATAGGGGGAGATATCGACAACATCCCAGTTCCCATCTCCCTCATCCCCTCTCTCGTCGACGCCCTCCCACTTCCGCATCTATATCTTAATACAAACTCACACTGGTTAATCCATCGTGAGTTTGAGATGGGGAGATCCTGACATTATCCCAATTACTGACGTCATTCCAGATCCTGACGTCCATCCCGAACTACTACCACCACAACTTCTACTGCTACTACTGCCGAATAGCACCACTTCTACACTTACAAGATCCGAGAATCGGATCGTCCCTTGCACCATCTATCGTGCACCGTCCATTGCGCCATCTACCGTGTGCCATCCCTTTCTACACTTACCAGATCCAAGAGCCGGATCGTCCCTTGTGCCATGTACAGTCCACGTCCTTCTACCAAAGAACACTACTCCTACATTTCCAAGATCCAAGAGTCGAATCATCACTACACAATCTACCGAGTGCCGTCCTTACGCCATCTACTGAGCGTCTTTCCCTGTGCCATCAATCGTCGTCACCAAGGGCCATCCCTGCGTCGTCCCATATCGAAGATCCAGATCGTTTCTACACCACCATGTGCTATCCCTGCCACATGAACATCGTCAATATTTCAAACTCATGTTGCTTGAACCAACTTGAGTTTGAGAGGAGGTGTTATATGTGAGATATTAATTTAGTCACATATTGAATAATGTATTTGTTTAGTATTTACTTCTCTCCTATATATATAGAATATATTGTACTCAGTTATAATCTCAATAAATTCCAATAATTCAATAAAGTATTATTTTATATCCTTAAAATCTAACACAAAAAAAGTATAAATGCAAAAAAAGAATGGTGAAATTACATTTTAAAGCCAGCGGTTTATCGTCGACATTGTTGTACCTCCTATCCATCTAGACCATGCTCAGGGTACAATCTAACAATCTAGTCCGAACTATCGTAATGTTTACGTTGGGGGAAGGGGGCAAATCTCGAACCGGATTACATACGACTTGTATACGCCCGCACGTCCTGCAGACACGAATGCCGGACCGACATAACCCCACCCCGTGCAGAGCCACTTTTTGTTGCATATTTTGATTTTTTTTTTCCTTTGTAAACGGCTTTTGTAAACGGCTGTTATAAATGCAGAAACGGTTTTGTCTGCCGTTTCAGTGTAGTATTAAACAATTTGTCTGTCGTTGCATTATACACATTCATTGCTGCTTGAGAGGCAGGCGCCTCAACTAGCTCCAGCACCCGGACGAGGCCAAACCTAAGCATGCCCATATTTGATCGCAAAATGCATTTAAAATTTCGTTTCTCATGTAATCTGAATTATGTAAAAATCCTCTGCGACTTCTGATTGTCAGCGACCACCACCTTTTGTGTTATTCACTAATTCCTATCTTTCCTTTGTTCTGTTCTAAGGTTGCTACTTTTATTGCACTTTTCTGTTCTCTCATCTTTTGATTTCCTTTTAAGTTTCCTATATTTTGTTTTTACATCTTTGCCTGTTTTATATTGTATTTCGGGCTTCTTTTGTGTGTGGCTTTTGGACTGTTCTCTTTCTGATCTGGGTTTGTTGCACTGATGGACTGCTTGCATCTTTATGGCTTTGCTGTGTCCTTGGTGTTTTATCTTATGTGCAGTCGGTTGCATGTGTCCTGAACCGATGTTGCGCTTGTTTGCTGTGTAATTGAGTTGTGGGTCTTTTGGCTTTGCCCTCGGGTTGCTGCTATCTATTTCATTCGTTTGCAGGCCGTTTGAGTCTTGTTATCGGGCTCCCTAGCTACTTCTTTCTTTCTTGCCATTCACTGAACCTATTCACACTGTTTTTCCGCTGATCTTGCTGGTTTGATTCTCTTTTCTGCGACGTTTGTAGTGATTTTGATCTAGTTTTGTATTTGGGCACGAGAATTAGTCATCGGTTGTAAATTTCTTATTTACGCTAGCACTTTCTTTTCTATTCTTTCTTTATTTTATTTCAATTTTACATCTTGTAAACTTGATCGATGCTTGTATCTGTGTATTTTGTCATTGATATGGCTAAAAATAGGGTTAAATCGGAACTGTTCGAATCGGGCACGAATCTTACAGTTTAGGGGTAAGATGGTAATTTTACCTATAAACGGGACTGAAATGGAAACTGGGTCTTTTGTCAAAGCCCAATGATCCATAAACGGACCTGTCTTACTGGGTACGGGTTCCTACCCATAAGAAACCCACTCAAACGGGATAAAGAAGAATTCAGATTCATAATTATCCCTAAGAATTTGTTTTAACCACTTCTATCCATTCACATCGAGAAGTAGGGATTTGATCTTATCCTGAAACTGACTCCTAAGGCGACTATAAATACCCCTCTCCCCCCACCATAAGAAGGTGATCAATCTTTTGCCAATTCAAGCTCTTTCTTAATCATTCAGGTTACTGACAAGAGCGTCGGAGGGTGCGTCGCCGGAATCAACCCCGTGTCTCGCACTTTTTGCAGGTTAACGGCGAAAGGACATCGGTCGGACTCCGGTGAAGTCATTCAAGTTTGACTATTCACCTTCCTTCGAATCCACAAATCTATCTGTTTGCCCCCATACTGATTTCAGCGGCAACAATTATATATATATATATATATATATATATATATATATATATATATATATATATATATATATATATATATATATATATATATGTAATTTTGCGATTGTAGTCTTGACTCTATTCTATTATAATTTTTTTTTTTGTAAAAGTCCTCTATAAATTGGGCCGCTTTCATATTGTCATTTTAAATTTGCTCTTATCCTTATAAACTTATACTTTAATAGATAACTATGATCGGTTTTTAAAAAAAATTTGGCTATTATTATTACTTGGAAATAGTAAGGGTTTGTGGCACATAATTATTATACTTGCGTATCAGAAAAGAAAAAAAATAAATTATTAGTATAATTATAGAATAATTTTTTTAAAAGAAAAACAGAGGCTTGTGCATATTAAATCACAGTTTGGAATAATAATATAATTATTTTTTTTGATGAAATGGATAGAGTCTTGCGACTCTAGCCAACATAATAAATCATAAATAATGAGAATCGTACAAACGTCAATTTTACAAGATGTAAAACAATCGAGACAAGCAAAAAAGAAGACAACAAGAACACTGACAAAAACAAAATTACAGGAGCCTACAGCTACACCGGGCTGTCATAACAGCAACAAACCGTGGAAGAAAGGAGTAGTTCGTGCCAAACAAGCAAGGCACCATCACGGCCGACCCAGCAAGAGAAAAGCCACCAACCCCGTAGATGGCACTCCACCACAGATGATCACACCTCGGCCGGCCAGGAGTGCCCCAAACAGTGGCCGCACTGCTGCGTTCGTAGCAATCCACAAATGAAAACACAGCCCAGATGACCTTCTAGCCAAACGAACGAACGACGAAAAGACAGAGTAGAAGCTCTGCTCGGCCAGAACATGAGGGGATAGCAACACCAAAACGCGGCGCCACTGCAACCTACAAGATGGCCCAAACAACACAAACCAGGCCCCAGCGCACAAAACGAAACAGAACCACCGAGGAAGCACAAACACCAGAATACGACAACCAAAATCAACTAAGCCGCACCAAACGAAAGAAATCTATAAACCCAAACCACACCCATAACAAAAATAGAAGGAAGATAGAAGCAAAAGCCACCATAGAGGCAACCAAACGATTAGTCCGAGTAAAAGAAACACTGAAACCAGAAAAATAACACCACAAAACATAGTCTCGATAATGAACTCAGTGAAACAATATGAGGATGCAGGGGAGTAGACTGAAGGCCGCAGGGGAAAAGTGTGCTCATCGACTACAAGCATACCGGCCAGAGGGTAGATGAGTCAACTTGACCCAGAGGATGAGTCCACGGGCAATAAAATGATGGAGCCACTCTTTCCATAGCAACAGAGCAAGATAACACAGTGAAATATTAATCATAAGGCCATAAAAGACATATCCCACTGAGTGGGAAACACAAATAACCAGCAACACAAACAAAACCCAACAACAATAGAACATATGCTATATAAGGGCAGAATATCAACAACAACAGAACCAAAAAGAAGTAAGAAAAAGTGCCTTACATACAAAAAATTGCTCCCCGAAAAGGTCTAACTGAAACCCTAACCCCTGGGAGCAATCAAAACAGTCGGAGGACGAGAGCCCAGCAAGAACCAGAGAAGCGAACAAGGACTCCTCGTCTAAGTCCGAACCAAAAGAAGAGAAGTACCCATCAATCCTGTAAAGAATAGATAAAAAACAACCTCCATTAATAGCTACCTCAAATAATTAGAAATATTAAGGTTAGAATGATAGAATTGGTAAGCCTCCTCGAGACGACCTAAATGTAATTGCTCCAACTTAATCGGAGATAAAATGGAAGACCACAAGTTAATAAAAAAGAGTACGTCCTCAATCATCGTAGCCACCGATGAAGAGGAGTGCAAGAAAATACGCTTATTCCTTTCTGACCAAATAACCCAGATTATAGCCATGATGGATAGTAACCAAGGTGAACGAAGCTTTTTTCTACTCAGTAGCACTCTCCAACAGAACGAGAATTCAACGTTGATGGATGGAACTTGCCAAGCCGCTCTCAACACAATCCACAAGGGCAGGAGAAAGCTACATCTGAGAATTAAGTGATCAACATCCTCTGGATGAGATGAACAGAATGCGCACAATTGTCCCCAGGCGAGATTCATCTTATTAAGGCGGTCAACGGTGAGAAGCTTGTTGTTAAGGGCTAATCAAGATAGAATTTTCGATTTAAGAGGGGCGCAACTGCTCCATAGGAGTTTGGCCAGATCGGAGTAGATTCCTCCAAAATTAAGGAAATTGTAGAAGGATTTATCCGAGTAGGATCCCGAGCTGGTCCAATGCCAAGAAAGCTGATCAGACGTGTGCCACGAATATTGATTCAGTTCAGCGAAGAGCTCTGCAAGCTCCGCCTCGAGATGCGGAGGGAGGACACAATGGAATGAGATGGACCAAAACTTCTGCTGGTTAGAAATAACCACGTAATCCGTCACAAAAGCTGAAGGGTTGGATGCCAGGTGATATAGGGAGGGGAAAGAGGAAGCCAACTTTAAGTTACCGAACCAAAGATCGACCCAGAACTTCGTGTTGGTTCCAAGAGCACACTTGTGGAAGATCCCACAACCAAACGGCAAAACCGCTGTCCACACCCCTTTCCAGAAGGGGGAAACTTTGCGAGACAGGGAAGGGGAAAAGTCTAGGATTTTTTTCCGATTAAAGCAATTAGCGGAGATAATCCTAGCCCAAGGCTGATGATCAAACACTAGGATTCTCCATGACCATTTTCCCAGCAAAGCTAAATTTTGCTGCCTGAGGTTGATAACTCCAATCCCACCTGCCGCCTTGGCTGTGCAAATCGTCTTCCAATTACAGAGTTGAGCCACGGCTTTATAAATGGCTGACCCGGACCAGAAGAAGTTCCTTCTAATCTTGTTGATCCTCTTAATAACCCACGCTAGGAGAAAATAAAAGGACATCATGTACAAGGGAATAGAAGACAGAATAGAGTTGACAAGCATTAATCTACCTCCATGAGAGAGGTGACGACCACTCCAAGCGTTCAATCTGGATTCGATTTTCTCAATAATCGGCATCCAGTCCGATTTGAGAAGCTTTCCCCATCGAAGAGGAATACCCATTTTTTTTAGTCTTTCAAAAATAATTATATTATATTATATATAATATAATATAATTATTTTTGAAAGACTAAAAAAATGAGGTAGTCGTCATAGTGTCTGCAATTTAATCATCAATCAAATTCCCAGCTGCATTGGAAACTGTAGGATACTGTTTTGCTATTTTTAAGAAGTTGGCTAGTCGACGGACAGTCTTTTTTATAAATTTTTTTGTGGCTGAGAGTTAGTTATCTATATAATCAAACACAAAGAAAGCTATCAAGTGGCCATCCTTCAATAGTAAGAAAATTAATGGTCCAAATCTAAGCTCCCAAAACACACTTTTCTTCCCAAAAGTTTTCCCCCAAAACTCAAATTCAAATTCCAATCCCCCCCCCTCCCCCAAAAAAAACAACCCATTTATTTATTTAATTATTTATCTCTCTATCTCATCCTCTCTCTATTTACTCAGAAATTTAGATCTTAAGATTTCATGTTTGTAAATTTACAAATTTTTTATTACTCATGTTACATTGAAAATAACAAATATTTCCGCAATAATTAAATTTCATCATTTTCCACCCTCAAAATTCTAAGAAGTTGAATTTTATATCCCATTTATAATTATTTTTCAACATATACTAATGGAAACATTGTCTTTTATTCACAACTAATTATTATCATACTATTCAAACTTGAGCTACATAATTATTGTTTTACTGTTTAGAAGACTTTTCATATGATATATTGTTCCGAAGACTGCCTCCACGGGCAAATCTAGTATGTTTCTAACTTTGCATTCCGGGCCCATGTTTATTAATTAATATAATAATTCGGTCGTCTGACTCAAAATACACACAAAGCCAAGGACGTACCTCAAAAAACAATTTTAACGACCGTTAACCAAACGCCATGTCCAGAGCTCCCAACCTCAAACCCATCCACAAACGCCATTCCTCCTTCCATCAACCATCCAATCGCCGTGGGTACTCTTCTCCACCCCCCCCTATGACCAAGAGATACAGAGAGGACGAAGAGGAACGCCGCCAAGCTAGGCTCGAAGGGGAGCGAAGGTGGCGTCAGAGCTCGAGACGCGTTTATCGCCGCTCTCCATCTCCCAGAGCTAGGGGAGACAGGGAAGATGACTTTCGCAAGAAGAGGGAGAGGGAAGATGATCGTCACGTCAGAGAAAGACGAGAGGCTTCACACCACGACGACATTAAGGAAGTTGGCCAGAAGTCTACCAAGCATTTCAGTGACGAAGACACTCCAGCTACCGAAGGCATAAACAAAAGGCGCCGTTCTTACGCTGAAGTCACCAAGGGCAGGTCTGGCGTCGCCGAAGGAATCAAAGTGCAGCAGCGCTCTCAATCCCCTGTTCTTGATTCTCGACCCACCATGGAGGACGAAGCGGGAGAATGGGTTTTAGTTAGACCTCGTAAAGCGAGAAAGTTGCCAAAGACCCATAGTTCATCGGAAAACTCAAGGATTGATGGTCGACAAAATTGCCATAAGTGCGCTCAGCCAGGCCACTCCATTAGCAAGTGCAAGTTCGACTGGTTTTGCTATTATTGCCGGAACTCAGGCCATATCTCTTTGAACTATCCAAAGCGTCTGAAAGCTACCCCGTCTAACTCGAAAGCTCCGAAGACAGTCCACGCTTCAATCTCAGAGGGGAGTAAGACTGAAGAGAGCGTCGCCGGAGATCGCCACGTTGTTCAGGCCTCCATCTCTCCAACACCGCTTATAGCTGAGTTCGAAAGGCGCTTCAATGGAGGCATACTGATCAAAGCACAAACTGGCGTCCCTACAGCGAACGATGTCTCTGAACTTCTACTCGCAGCTCTTGTCACCTCCCCAGCTCCGACGTGGGTCATCCAAGACATAGCGGTCGACACCTTCTACGCTCATTGCAGTGACGCAGCGATCGCCAAAGAGGCCATCAAACTTAAGGGATTGGAGGGGAAGGATCGTCATGGATTGGAATTCTTCGTGACGTTCAAATGGTGGTCAAGAGAATTCGGTGCGACGAAAGCAGACTCACTTCCACCCGTGTGGATTCGCCTCTACAACCTACCCTTCCACTGCTGGGTTCGCTCCGGATTTCAAAATGTGGTTCGTCCATTTTGGATGCTCATAGACATAGACAGGCAGACGCTGACCCATTCGGCAAGAAAATTCGCACGAATCAAAGTAGGGGTCGCAAACAAGGCTGCAATCCCGTCCAAGATCATTACGGAGTTCGACAACGTCATCTACGACGTCAAGGTCATAGTCGAGCCCCACAAGAACGTTTCCTTCAGAGAATTTTCGCATCCAATCACTAAAAATTCAGACGGTGGAGATTCGAAGCTGGAGGAAGAAGACAACTGCCAGCCGTTGGATGAGAGACGATCAGATCTGCACCGTTCAGATTTGCAGCGGGTTCTTAGCACGGGCGAATCACGTGAGCGGCAAATTCAAATTGCTCAGGGTCACAAATCGAAGCAGTACAGCTCAGCTGGACTCCCTCAATCGCATTCGAACATCTGGAAGTGGACCCCGAAGCTTACTCCAGCTGGTGATGAGACAATTCCGAACAGATTAGACGGGTCCACTGCAGATGATGGGATACGAAGCGGCGACAAGATCCTATGCGGCGATGTGACAGGAGAACGTTTCAATCCCCAGAGCTCCAAGCCAGAGAAAAGATTGGGTATTTTGAAACAGGCCTTGGGAGTTGGGCTGGGCCACATAAAGGAGTTGGGCCTACTCAATGAAGATTGGCTCAAATATTCTCAAGAGGAAATCGGGCTCTCAGTTAAGTCTGCCTTGCTTAACTTAATCCAGCCTATTAACGATGCTGTTAAGACCCCCAACTAGCTGCACACCGAATCAGCTCACATCAGTCCAGATCCCTTCGACAGGCCGAACGAAGCTGCGAGTGGAATTCAACCATTATTAAGTCCAATTCAGATCGAAACACAACAGAGAACTCATACAGGGCAGTCCGTTTTGGAGGGTTCTACACACGAGTCCGGCAATGTGATGATTGGAGCTTTAGACGGGATCAGAGAGGACAATCTTATCTCAGTTACAGAGACGTATGGAGAAGATAAGGAGGTGAAAGGAAGCGTGGGCAGCACATCAACCAGAAAGATAACAGAATATCAAAGAAAAGGCAAAAGACAAGTAGTTACTATGGATAGCCAGATGGACCAGATAGTCGAGCGGCCCGTCAGGGAAAAGGCCCTAAAGATTGTTGAATCGCCAGGGGCAGGTACTTCTTACGCGAATTGCTCTATTCTTAATTCCCTTACTGATGATTCACTTATTTATTTCGCTTCCTTGTACGGGTTAGTTTTGGGTAAATCTAAGGCAGAACAACTAGCTAACATTGCCTTCATTAGAGAGAAATCGACCTTAGGCCTCACTTCACCCTAGAGTGCTTGATGGGAAGGGGGTTTGAGAGATTATAGATGCATTTTTTCCTTTTAATGATTTACACATTTTGGAACGTTAGAGGTATGCGTCTTTCGAGAAAAAAAAGAGCGTTAGGAGTCACGCTAGGAAAAATTCACCCCGACATCTGTGGACTCCAAGAAACCAGAATCGAATTCCCAACGGAAGAAGATTTTTCTTCACTTAGAGGTATGGCGGATTTCCATTGGAAATTTAAACCAGCGAGAGGGTACTCAGGTGGCATTGCTCTGGGAGCGAGGGTGTCTTTATTCGAGATTTTGGACGATTTTATCGGTCATTTCTCCGTTTCTATCAGAATTAGGCGTAGAAGCGACGGTTGGATCCACACCGTCTCAAGTCTCTACGGTCCTTATGACAGTAGATATCGAGGAGAGCTGTGGACGGAACTTAGATTAATTAGAAACAAATGGGATGACCCGTGGATGATAGGAGGAGATTTCAACATTACTAGATTCCAGAACGAGCATAGAGGCAGAGGCCACTGTAGAGCAGATCAAGAGTCTTTCAACGACATCATAGACGAATTGGAGTTGCTAGAATTAGAGATGACAGATAGGAAATTCACCTGGTCCAACATGCAGCGTAACCCAACGCTTGCAAAGTTAGATCGTGTGCTAGTGTCTAACGAATGGGAGGAAGCACATCCGTTTGCCAAGGTGAAAACAGCGCTAAGATACACATCCGACCATCTCCCCTTGGTTATCGACTGTGGTCCGAAAGGGAAGCAGCTTCACTTCGGATTCAAATTCGAAAAAGCTTAGACTGTCCACGAAGACACTCGACAAATCATCAAAGATAGTTGGGAGGAAAGCACTATCCAATCATCAGCAGTAGGTGTGTGGGTAGAGAAGACGCGACGTCTACGAAGAAGATTAAGGGAGTGGTCAAAAGGCAAGACACAGCAAGCCAACATGAGAAGAGAGTTTCTAGCCAATAGAATAGACGTGCTCGAAATTACCCAGGAAGAGCGGGAGTTGCTGGAGGTCGAGAAAGATGAGATGATCAACAACAGATCGGAGCTACAGCAGATAGCCGGATGGAAGAGCTGTACTGGAAACAGAGGTCGAGGGTCCAATGGCTGAGAGAAGGGGACGCTAACACAAAATACTTCCACAAGATGGCTAATAGCAGAAAAAGACAGAATCAGATTACGGGAATGACGGTAAACGGGACCTGGACCGAAAACGAAGAGGTTATCAAAGACCACCTGGACAGGCATTTCCACGCTCTATTGGGTGAGACCCCAAGCTCAAGCTGTGCGCTCACCCCAGACATGTGGAGCTCTTCCAGAATTGATGGCAGCGAGGGGATTGAATCAAGATTCATGGAGGAAGAGGTTTACACCGCAATCAAGTCGCTAGGTCAGGACAAAGCCCCTGGACCAGACGGATTTCCGATTTTCTTCTACAAACTATATTGGAACATCATCAAAGAGGACCTAATGAATATTTTCCAAGCTTTTTTCGATGGAGAAGAGAATCTGGAGAGGTTAAACTACGCTACTATTGTGCTGGTTCCTAAGAAGAGCGAAGTCACATCCCACGAAGACCTCAGACCTATCAGTTTGCTCAACGGTTCGTTCAAAATCATCACAAAAGTGCTAGCCCAGAGACTAGCACCGCACCTAAACGACATCATTGCACCATCACAAAGCGGATTCATTAAGGGAAGGGACATTTTGGATAGTATTGCATCTGCTCATAAAATTGTCTTCAGAGGCAACAGAGAGAAGGTGAACGGATTTCTCCTCAAACTTGACTTCCGGAAGGCATATGACTCAGTATCCTGGGACTGTACTGAAGAGGCCTTACAGCTTAAAGGCTTTGGACAAAGATGGAGAATGTGGATGAATAGGTGCATCAGGGGAGGCAAATCGACCATTCAGATAAACGGATGGCACGGTAAGGAAATCAAGTGCAAACGGGGGCTTCGTCAAGGGGATCCCCTCTCATCCCTTCTTTTCGCAATCGTGGCAGACGGATTGGCAGAGATGTTAGCAAGAGGTCGAGATAATAATATCATCAAAGGTTTACAGATTAAAGGAATCCCACAGTCTTTGTCGATATTACAGTACGCCGACGACACTATCCTCTTCGGCCACACTAGCATGGAGGAAGTGGTGGCCATCAAAGCCGCCTTGGTATGCTTCCAAGGATGGTCGGGACTGAAGGTTAACCCATCGAAGACCAGCATCATCCCTATGGCAGATCAGCTATCCTTACCGATCCAGGACATCATGAACATTTTAGATTGTAGGGTAAGCGCTTTCCCAATCAAATATTTGGGTACTCCCATCAGACCCGGTGCCCAATTGAAGGAGGATTGGATCCCGCTAATCGACAAAATTAAGAAAAAGTTAGGGGGCTGGCAGAACAGATTCCTCTCTCTCGGAGGTCGGATTATCCTGCTCAACTCGGTTCTTAGCGCCATACCCCTGTACTTTATGTCTATCTACGAATTACCAAAGTGGGTGATCAATAGCATAGACAAGTTAAGACGTAGATTTTTATGGAAGGGCACCGACGAGGGTAATAGAGGGATTCCTTTAGTCCAATGGGAAAGAGTCTGTAAAAAGAAGGAATTCGGGGGATTGGGAATTACTAATCTCCACGATATGAATAGGGCGCTGCTCTCCAAATGGTGGTGGAAAATCTCCAATAATCGTAAAGGGTGGTGGAAGTTTTCCTTCGATCTCTGTCGAAAGAGAAGAAAATTTCGTTTCGGTGGGAAAAGCCCAAAAGCAAAAGTTTCCGGGCTGTGGAAAGGTATAGCCAAGCAGGGAGAGATTTTCTTCGCGAACACGAGATGCAAGGTGGGAAACGGGAAAAACACAAGATTCTGGAAAGACAGATGGTGCGGCCAGACAAGTCTTATTGCCCAATTTCCTGAAGCAGCTAAAGTAGCAAATAATTTAGACCTGATGGTGGCAGACATAAGGAAAAACGGCAGGCTGAAGTTCATCATTAACCAAAACCTTAGCGACGAGAGTATCGCACAGTTCGAGGCATTGAATAGACAGGTACTTCAAGAAGAAGGGACATCCAACAACTTAGACGATGAAAGAACGTGGGATAGAGACGCCTCAAAAGAATTCACGGTCTCCTCCATGTACTACTGGATCAACGACGGCGGGTTGAGATGTAATGTCCAATCGATCATCTGGGGGACCGTAGCCCCATTAAAAGTCAGGATGTTTTGTTGGTTAGCACACAAAAACGCGATTCTCTCCAAAGTTAATCTTTGTAGGCGAAATATGATTGTTGACACTACCTGTGGGTTGTGCTTAGAGGCGGATGAAGACGTTAACCATATCCTTTTTCAGTGCCATAAGGCAAGATTATCTTGGGAAGTCATCTGTAGGGGATTCGGTTGTAATCTCCTTCCACAATCTACCATTGATACCTGGGTGACCCTTAGGGATACACACATTAGATCAGGAGACACTAAAGCCTGGGATTTAGCTGTAGCAGCTACTATGTGGAGTCTGTGGCTAGAAAGAAATGATTTCATTTTTCGTAACTATCAATATAGATTTTCTTCCTCTGTGTACAAAATCTTTGTTCTAATCCATGAATGGGCAGGTGCAAAGGAGGCGGCAATGAAATGCAGAGGCACAGACGGATAGGGGAACAGGTTATGGAGCAGGTGCCATGGAGGAGATCAAAGAAAGAGGGGTCCAATTTATGCAGTGGCTGCAGATCTGTAACCGTTGATGTTGTATACTTTAGACTTTCTGTTCTAGGTTTTATTTTGAACTCGAGTAGATTCGAGTACTTTTGATGTAACGTGTTGCTTATTGCACACGTGTTTATCTTTCCTGCTTTCTTAATTGCTCTAATGTTGTGTTTCGTTATTTCTGATTAATGAAACGATGACGGGTGTCATCTTTTATTAAAAAAAAAAAAAAAAAAAAAAAAAAAAAAAAAAAAAAAAAATTCTAACATCTTTCACAATTTTCGCGCGAGCGAGAACCAGAGAAACCCTATCCCCAATCCCAATCCCAATCCCAATCCCAATCGTCCACCTCCAAAATCCTAACCCTAACCCCAACCCCAACCCCAACTCTAGCCATGAGACTCCAGTCCTCCTCTCATTATCTCTCTCACTGCTCCAATGGCGGCTCACGTCACCATCTCCTCCGCATTCTCTCTCCCTCAGTTCTTCCCAACTCGTCGAACTCGCCGTAGCGCGAACAGGTTCGGATTCAAGTGCCAATCGAGTCTGGATGGGAAAGAGGTAGAAATAAAATAATAATTCAAGTTTGAATGAATTTGATATGTTTTACTGATAGAAGTTAGGGATGGTTGTTGTAAGGACTACTTGATTGATGCAGAAGTTCAGATTGGAGATGGGTTCTCTTTCAGTGGAGGTTTGGTTGCTTGAATTTCTTGAATACTTGCAGTTTTCAATTATTAAATCGGTTGTCTTTTATGTAATGACTAATGAGGGTTGGATTCGGTGCAGGGAAATATTCGGATTCGGATGGAAAGAGTCCATCAGATGAGTGGTTTGCTCAGGGGAAAATGGTAATGTAATTAACAATTTCCTGTTTTGAAGTTCGTTTTAGAGGAAACTTGCCTATGGTGTGTCCTTGCATGGCACATCCGACCACTGTTAGATTGCGTTGGAATTTGTGCATTGTGGTTAGACATACATGTGATCGTCATTATTGCACGAATTAGGGATGGCAACCGGGCCGGGCTGACCCGCGACCCGCTCACACGAACCCGTCCCGCTATTACCCGGTTCGGGTCCGGGTCGGAAAAATCGTGAACTCAACCCGCTCTCGACCCGGCCCGCCCAACCCGTTGACCAAGTCAAACCCGCCCGTCAACACGCGGGTTGACCCGTTTGACCCGTGGTTTTTTTTTTTTGTCTTTTTTACATTTTTTTGTATTTCCCCCTATAAATACCCCCCTTAATTCAATCTAAAAATTTTTGCACTTTACTCTCTTACTCTCTCTACTACTAGTCTACTACTACTCTATTCAATCTCAATTAAATCAAGTTTTTTCAACAAAGAAGCAAATAACAAAGAAATGAATAAGCAATAATATATGCATTTTTTCACTTTTATACAGTTATACTTACTAGTAATTTACACGTATGATGCACGTTTTAATAATTTCAAAAAATAAAAATAAAAACTCCGACATAGGGAGGATTTGAACCGAAAACCTCCTTTATATTAGTTATGTACATGCGTTGCACATGTTGGTAGAATGACAAAATGGCAAATGGCACTAAGGCCTTCTCCCATTATAATATTAGAGATTATATATAATTTTTTTAAGTGAAGTTGAAAAAAAAAAACGGGTTCAACCCTAATGGGTTCGCGGGTCGACTAGGTCAAAATTTCCAATTTTGAACCCGGCCCGGTTAACCCACCGACCCGACCCGACCCGAACCTGCCCAAGTCAGCCTTCAACCCGGGCGGGTCCGACCTTGCCCGGCCCGGTCAACCCGAATGCCAACCCTAGCACGAATTGCGAAGTGATTTAGTTGGTTTTTAATTGCACGACGCAAGCACATGTAGGTAAATTACCTATAGTGTCAATGTAGTGACCTCAATGTCTTCTTTACTAAAAAAAGCTCGGTTTTCTCCTTTTAAGTAAGGGATAGAAAGTCTTTGATTATATGATATCAATTTGCAGGTGTTTGTGTGAATTTTGTTGTCGGATTACATTTTATATCATTCAATTGGGAAAACATAAGGTTAAAAAAATGGGGACACTTATTTGTTGCTTATCTTAAGTCACATGCATTTTAGTTGTGGGGAGTAAGCAAAAATTATAAATAATTGATAGTTTTTATGGGGTTATTACTTTTTAGTCACATAGTTCTCAAAGTTACTGTTTGTTTGAATATGAAGGAATGATAGATAAGAATAACGATAAATGGATATTCTATAATTTCTCTTTATTCGAACCTCCTAGCAAACTGCAACCAGAGGGACTCGATGGAAACAAGATAACCCTTAATATTAAGTTTGTGATTGACTCTGTTCTATTCCTTTCCGAATTTTCTACATAAAGACACGTATCTTGGCCTTTCCCCTTGTAATACCCCGAAAATTCTTACTATATACATATATACATTGTTATATATATATATATATATATATATATATATATATATATATATATATATATATATATATATATATATATATATATGTATGTATATGTATATGTATATGCATTGACATTACTATTATCATTTTTCCATACACTACACTATTTATTTTATGTTAGTATGGTTAATTTTTTTAAAAGGACCTAATTTGTTTTCTTTTAAAAGCCCAACACTATTTATTTTATGTTTTCTTTTTTAGGCCCAATCCAATTGTATTTAGGGCTTATGTGCAATTTCATAAAGTATAAGGGGTTATGTGCAAAAGTAAGGGACACCTAAGCACTTCTACACCCTTCCACACTCCTCTCCTTCTCTCTTTTCCCTTCATTTCTGCAGGCAGCCAGCAGCAGCACAGCTCTGCTTTTTCTCATTTTTTCTATATATATACCTATGTATTTAATATATACTACTCTATCTACTACTACTTACTCTCCCACACACTTCCTTCTCTCTTCTCTGTTTTTTTTTCACTGCCGACCAGCAAACAGCAGCTTCTTTCTACTTTTTTTTTATTTTTATATATCTACTACTACTTACTACTAATACAACTATCTACTACTCCTACCACTCCTACTATACTACTACTACTACTAACTACTCCTACCTTTTTCTCCTTCTCTTCTTTCTTCACTGCCGACAGTAGTAACCTTCCTTTTCTTCTCCCTTTTTCAATATATTTATTACTACTTGCTATTACTTCAACTACTACTACTTACTACTATTACTACTACAATTACTACTACTACTATACCACTCTACAACTACTTTTGAATTGGAGCAAGAAGTCAAGAAGACCAAAAGTTGCAAGGAGGAGAAGTAGCAACTTGAAGCTTGCAAGCAATCAAAGTGGGTATTCTCCATTCCTTTTGTGTTCAATTTATGAATTTAATGATTGATGCTTGCTAGAAATTGTAGTGAAGTGTTTACTTGTGTGAATTTTATATGCATAAATATACTAGTGAATAAATAAAGATTTATTCTTTGTGTTAAGAATGATAGTATAAGTGTAAAGATGTGATTTTGTGATGTGGTAGTGTAAATTGTCTAACTAAATTTTCATGTTTTAATGCTTATAGTTGAAATGATTAGTAAGTTAGTATCTTGATTAGTAACTTTACATTGATAGTAAGCTACTAGCATTGTACTAATAATATTAGTAAGCTTAGTTGAAATGATTAGTATAAGTTAGTAAGTTAATATGTTAGTATGGTAGTGAATTAGTAGAATAGAATGGTAGAATGCCATGATAGTGAGAAGTTAGAAAGTTAGAAATGTAGACTTGACCTCGTAGTAACCCAATTGCTAACCAATTGTTTATGGGTAGTAAATATACATTGTTAATAAACTACTAGTTTTGTGTTAGTGAGCTACTAACATCGTATTAGTAAGCTACTAATGAGTTAGTAAGCTTAGTTATAATGTTAGTAAGCTTAGTTGTAATGTTAGTAAGCTAGTAAGTTAAGTAGATTAGTATGGTAGTAAATTAGTAAAGTAGATTATAGTAAAGTAAAGAGCTATTGGTGGTATCGAAGAGATTGTAGGAATGAATACGGTGACTAATGGAATACCGTATGCATGTGTATGCGGGTATGCATACTTGAACATTTACATATGGTATTGTGGTGCATATTGAGTGCGCTAGTTTGGTGTATGTGTGGGTCAACTCTTAGCATGATTGGAGGCTAGGATGAACCCTAATCGAGATGAGACTTGTTGAGATTCAACTAGGTTGGATTCACTTAGAACCTAGTTAGTGTTATTTTCATTGTGATATTTTATTGTAAATGTGAACAATGAGACATTGAGTACTAATAATTCCACCTAGAGACTAAGTGGTGATTAATGAAGGATGAGATTTTGACCTAAGTAAAGGTGTTAGCTCTAAGTAGTGCGACTCATGATTGGTAAGGACAGACACTAGTTAGGCCTGTACTGCCCACCTGTCAAGGGGACACGTGCGGCGTGGTCTCGTCTGGGACACGTGTAGCGTAGTCTCTACTGTTAATTTCTGGGATTTAGTGATAAGAACGGGATGTAGACGTAAGTCACAATTCCTGTCGGAACTTAGGAAATGGACTCTTAAGTTTCCGTCTATGTTCTGGGTTATCAATACGAATAAGGAGCAAGAGTGTGACTCTAAGTCTCTGGGCGGAGTAGGGGTGGCCCTATCGATTCGCCTTATGTTCATGATAACTTTGGTAGGGACAGGAGTGGAGAAGGACCATGATTCCGGCAGAGCTGATGATCACCGGCCTGACCAGGAGTGGAGAGGGACCACGATCCTGTCGGAGTGGAGAAGGACCATGATCTGAACGAACAGGGTGATCACTGCCGTTCAGAGTGGTGAAGGACCACGATCCGACTGCAGGAGCGGAAATGGACCGCACGTGCTGCAGACTCTACCAGTCACTAGATGAATGTCAGAAACAGGAAAGAGTACAAGAGTAGGATGCATGACGAGGGATCGAACCCTATTATCTGGAGAATACGAACTCGATTTGGGGAGTATGTAGTATGGGATGCATACGTTTCCAAATCAAGTTTGCATTAGATTAAGAACATGATGTGCATATGAATTGTGCATTAGAATCTAGATCATGACATACACCGACACTTATGGTTTGACTTTTCACATTTTTCTTCCGCATCAAATATTGATTGTTGAGGATTTTGGAGATTGTGGCTTTCATCCGCGTTGCGTCAGTTGTATTCAACTGACGCACCCACAGTTTGCTAATTGCAGGATCGTTGATCGTGGAACGGAGGACTCGTGCTGCAGAAAGCATCCAGGTGTAGGATAAAGTGTCCATGTGCAATGTAAGTTTCTAATTTCCTTTAATTTTTCTGTGTTGTGTACTCATTGAAGTAAAGATTCTGGGTAAGTGTCACGAGCTTCCAGTGTGTGGAACTCGGGGCGCTACAAAGTGGTATCAGAGCTAAACTTCAAATTGTAGTACCAACACAACAGGAAATTAGATTTGGATACATTAGTTAGAGTCAGGTTTAGTTTGGATAATGGGACGATCATGATTCATATTGTTGTACATCCAGCCTATGTTTATGATCTCCCTATATCCAGAACTAACCCTTATCTATGTTTTCTTATTTTTGAAGGATGTCAGGAAGAAACGAAGATGGCATTAACGGAAGGACTGAGGGTGAAGGAAGAGTCTATCAAAGGAACAGAGGTGGCAACAGTAGGAGGACTGAAGGTGAAGGTAGTGGAGTTGATAATGTCAACGTCGATATCGAAGCAGAGATTGCGCGGGTATATCGCATAATGGGGACTTTTATGGAGGCCAATCGAAATATCGCACAACCACCAGGAACCCAAGAAAGGAATGTAGGCGACACCATTGCTAACCACGTCAAGATGGTGGAGTCTTTTAGAAGAATGAAACCACCAGTATTTGATGGCCACGCAGATCCAACGGCAGCCGACGATTGGATTCGTCAGGTGGAAACTGTGTTTGAAGTACTCAAAACGTCAGAAGAGAGCAAAGTTACATTGGCGACTATTTTTTTGGAAAAAGACGCAGGAGTGTGGTGGCAATCAGTCAAGCGGGGCATGGGTGATGGACCAATTGCATGGAAAGACTTTCTAGAAGAATTCAGACAACATTACTTCCCTCTAGACGTCCAAGAAGAAAAAGCTATGGAGTTTATCAATTTGAGGCAGGGCAGTATGACAGTACGAGAATATGAAACCAAGTTTACACAATTATCTCGATACGCCCCGGAAATGGTTTAGGATGAAGTTAAGAAGGAAAAAAGGTTCGAGCAGGGTCTTCGACCTGGACTGAGGTCAAGGATGGTGCCTTTATGCATTCGTAGGTTTGATAAGCTAGTTCGACGGGCTGCAGTAACAGAGATGGATATGAACCAAAACAAGCAGTCCCATGAGAAAAACGGGAATCAGAATGAAGGAAAGCGATCTGTTCCAGCCACAGATTTCATGGAGCAAGGCCTGAACCAGAAATTCCAAAAGTCTAATACCAATATAGAAGCCGTCAAGTCAGTGAAGTGTTTTCTCTGTGGAGAGCGAGGACACGTTAAAACCCAATGCCCAAGGAATAAGATTCAGGATAGTGAACGAACATGTTTCAATTGTGGAAAGATTGGGCACATCAGGCCAAAATGCCCACAACTGCAAAGGAACAACAGTGGTCCAGAACAGAAGAATAATGATCAAGGGAAGAAGCCATTCCGTCAGGGACGTACTTTCACACTGACTGAAGTGGATGCTGAGAAGGAAGATGTGGGTCGTCACGGGCACTGACGGGTGTAATGTAATTTGTTTTGGTTGTGACTAGAAGTATGAAGGTTTCTATATGTACTCCGTATGTACTTGGATGATAAGTGTTAAATTAAATATGATGTTTTGTTTCAAGATGGGTATGTTATGATGTTTTTCTGGGTGTCTGATCCTCTCCACTAGTATAGTTCCGAGGACGGAACTATTCTAAGGGGGGAGTGATGTAATACCCCGAAAATTCTTACTATATACATATATACATTGTTATATATATATATATATATATGTATATATGTATATGTATATGCATTGACATTACTATTATCATTTTTCCATACACTACACTATTTATTTTATGTTAGTATGGTTAATTTTTTTAAAAGGACCTAATTTGTTTTCTTTTAAAAGCCCAACACTATTTATTTTATGTTTTCTTTTTTAGGCCCAATCCAATTGTATTTAGGGCTTATGTGCAATTTCATAAAGTATAAGGGGTTATGTGCAAAAGTAAGGGACACCTAAGCACTTCTACACCCTTCCACACTCCTCTCCTTCTCTCTTTTCCCTTCATTTCTGCAGGCAGCCAGCAGCAGCACAGCTGTGCTTTTTCTCATTTTTTCTATATATACCTATGTATTTAATATGTACTACTCTATCTACTACTACTTACTCTCCCACACTCTTCCTTCTCTCTTCTCTGTTTTTTTTTCACTGCCGACCAGCAAACAGCAGCTTCTTTCTACTTTATTTTTATTTTTATATATCTACTACTACTTACTACTAATACAACTATCTACTACTCCTACCACTCCTACTATACTACTACTACTACTAACTACTCCTACCTTTTTCTCCTTCTCTTCTTTCTTCACTGCCGACAGTAGCAACCTTCTTTTTCTTCTCCCTTTTTCAATATATTTATTACTACTTGCTATTACTTCAACTACTACTACTTACTACTATTACTACTACAATTACTACTACTACTATACCACTCTACAACTACTTTTGAATTGGAGCAAGAAGTCAAGAAGACCAAAAGTTGCAAGGAGGAGAAGTAGCAACTTGAAGCTTGCAAGCAATCAAAGTGGGTATTCTCCATTCCTTTTGTGTTCAATTTATGAATTTAATGATTGATGCTTGCTAGAAATTGTAGTGAAGTGTTTACTTGTGTGAATTTTATATGCATAAATATACTAGTGAATAAATAAAGATTTATTCTATGTGTTAAGAATGATAGTATAAGTGTAAAGATGTGATTTTGTGATGTGGTAGTGTAAATTGTCTAACTAAATTTTCATGTTTTAATGCTTATAGTTGAAATGATTAGTAAGTTAGTATCTTGATTAGTAACTTTACATTGATAGTAAGCTACTAGCATTGTACTAATAATATTTGTAAGCTTAGTTGAAATGATTAGTATAAGTTAGTAAGTTAATATGTTAGTATGGTAGTGAATTAGTAGAATAGAATGGTAGAATGCCATGATAGTGAGAAGTTAGAAAGTTAGAAATGTAGACTTGACCTCGTAGTAACCCAATTGCTAACCAATTGTTTATGGGTAGTAAATATACATTGTTAATAAACTACTAGTTTTGTGTTAGTGAGCTACTAACATCGTATTAGTAAGCTACTAATGAGTTAGTAAGCTTAGTTATAATGTTTGTAAGCTTAGTTGTAATGTTAGTAAGTTAGTAAGTAGATTAGTATGGTAGTAAATTAGTAAAGTAGATTATAGTAAAGTAAAGAGCTATTGGTGGTATCGAAGAGATTGTAGGAATGAATACGGTGACTAATGGAATACCGTATGCATGTGTATGTGGGTATGCATACTTGAACATTTACATATGGTATTGTGGTGCACATTGAGTGCGCTAGTTTGGTGTATGTGTGGGTCAACTCTTAGCATGATTAGAGGCTAGGATGAACCCTAATCGAGATGAGACTTGTTGAGATTCAACTAGGTTGGATTCACTTAGAACCTAGTTAGTGTTATTTTCATTGTGATATTTTATTGTAAATGTGAACAATGAGACATTGAGTACTAATAATTCCACCTAGAGACTAAGTGGTGATTAATGAAGGATGAGATTTTGACCTAAGTAAAGGTGTTAGCTCTAAGTAGTGCGACTCATGATTGGTAAGGACAGACACTAGTTGGGCGTGTACTACCCACCTGTCAAGGGGACACGTGCGGCGTGGTCTCGTCTGGGACTCGTGCGGCGTAGTCTCGACTGTTAATTTCTGGGATTTAGTGATAAGAACGGGATGTAGACGTAAGTCACAATTCCTGTCGGAACTTAGGAAATGGACTCTTAAGTTTCCGTCTATGTTCTGCGTTATCAATACGAACAAGGAGCAAGAGTGTGACTCTAAGTCTCTGGGCGGAGTAGGGGTGGCCCTATCGATTCGCCTTATGTTCATGATAACTTTGGTAGGGGCAGGAGTGGAGAAGGACCATGATTCCGACAGAGCTGATGATCACCGGCCTGACCGGGAGTGGAGAGGGACCACGATCCTGTCGGAGTGGAGAAGGACCATGATCTGAACGAACAGGGTGATTACTGCCGTTCAGAGTGGAGAAGGACCACGATCCGACTGCAGGAGCAGAAATGGACCGCACGTGCTGCAAACTCTACCAGTCACTAGATGAATGTCAGAAACAGGAAAGAGTACAAGAGTAGGATGCATGACGAGGGATCGAACCCTATTATCTGGAGAATACGAACTCGATTTGGGGAGTATGTAGTATGGGATGCATACGTTTCCAAATCATGTTTGCATTAGATTAAGAACATGATGTGCATATGAATTGTGCATTAGAATCTAGATCATGACATACACCGACACTTATGGTTTGACTTTTCACATTTTTCTTCCGCATCAAATATTGATTGTTGAGGATTTTGGAGATTGTGGCTTTCATCCGCGTTGCGTCAGTTGTATTCAACTGACGCGCCCACAGTTTGCTAATTGCAGGATCGCTGATCGTGGAACGAAGGACTCGTGCTGCAGAAAGCATTACCAGGTGTAGGATAAAGTGTCCATGTGCAATGTAAGTTTTTAATTTCCTTTAATTTTTCTGTGTTGTGTACTCATTGAAGTAAAGATTCTGGGTAAGTGTCACGAGCTTCCAGTGTGTGGAACTCGGGGCGCTACACCACTTTCTCGTTATGAGCTTTCTACAGTGAGTATGACATTTTTATAAGTTGCCCAAAAAATGGTATATTTATAGAAATTTTGTATGATGAGCATGACATTTTCATAAGTAACACCAAACAATTGGTCTGATTTTTATAGTATCCACTGTACCGTGGTTGATTTTTTGAAAGTCACTTATTCAATGCATGTTGGTATTTCCTTAGCTAGGACCAAACTAGAACACAAAATAACAGGATGCCTTGAAAATTACTGAAATGTATAATCCAAGAACGTGGACACATGTGTGAATATATCACGCACATGTAAACAGATCCTTAATGGTTGTAGAATGCAGAAACTAATTGAAGACAGAAATTATTGCTTGGGTATTAGATTTAATATGCTGGAGCAAAGAGGGTATCTGGAAGCCACTCAACATCTAATCCATATCTAGATTGATGATGATCATCAAAGTGTCTGAGTGTTCTATCCTTAATGATTTTAGAACTATAGTGGTGTTTCCCACACCCCAACTGTGTGTAATGATGTTTGCGAATGTGAATGGAAGTATGTTTTCTCAGCAAGTGTTTTTTTATTACTATTTTTTTTATAGCTTAACCGTCTCACTATACTGTTCTCTAAATACACATTCTTAATATACTAGGTAAAAGCTTATCCTGTTTTTGGCAACAAAGGGAAGGCGAAGGATCCAATATTTGGCCTTACATTGGGTGCTAGTTCACAATCCTCAGCTGATCTTTTCAGGTGAATTCAGCGTTGTGTGTGGTTGGAAGATTGTCAGCTTGTTTGGAGTTCTATTCCAGAAACCTACATGCCTGGAACATGGTATTTGCATGCCATAAAGTCTTCATCTTAGGAGCTTATGACATGTATTGAATTGGTATAGCCTCTAATATAAACGAAATGCTTGTGCCTGTAGATGGTTTTGTGTTGAATGTGGAAGTTCCTCTAATCACTCAGTTGTGTTAGTTCATGGTTTTCCATCTCAGGTAAGGATCTTTTCTCTATTGATAAAAGCTTCTTGTCGTGTGGAATGTTTAGCAATGCTTTTGAATGGGAATGACTTCTGATGGAATAATTTGCAACCGCAGAAAATCACAAGTGGTATAGTTTAGAAGAATAAAGTGTCGAACCCACGAGGACTAATTATTTTATTGAGTATCCGAAATTCACTAGATTATTTACTATTTGGAGAACCGAAATATGATAAAAACAACAACTAAATTAAACTAAACTAAAGGCAAAACTAAACTAATTAAAAAGAATGAAATCTAAAATTTTAGGGTTTATAATTAGCAAAGATAAATCTAGGGCTTCTGATTTCACCTAGCTAGTCTCAATCAATTCTTAATTCCATGAAACTCAAAACTCTACTCTTCTAAGTTGTAGATCAAAATCCCCTAATTATTCACCGTCTTCTCTCGAATAACATCAAACATATCCCCAACTAATAATTCGTCACATCTCTATGCGAATTTAATTATTTGAAGATTCATTAAGTTGTATGGATTTCTCTACAGTCACATTAATCGCGATAAATTATCTCTAATTTTCCTCAATCAATGATGTTTAATTCTATAATTCTAAATCACTAGTTACCTCTCGGCATCCCCTATGATTCAATAAATCAAATAATAGTTGGCCAAACAATTGCAAGCATTAATAACAAAAATTAAACACACAACCACAGAAAAGTAGAAGAATAAAATAACATGAAATTCAAATTGTGTTTGCAAAACTACACTACATCGAAGCCCTAGAAAAATAAAATTAGTTCATGGCAAATTTGCAACTAATGAACATGTTATTAATGCTTGAAGAGAGAAGAAAGAACTCGTTTTGTTGTTGTTGTTGCTTGAAGCCGCAAATCAAGTCTCCTGGTCCGAGGTTTTTGAAGGAATTGAAGGTGATGGATTTAAATAGAGATTTTGGTGAATTAAATTAGTAGTTAGTTAGTTAAAACCAAAGATAAACATTAATCTTTAGAATTTTGACTATTTATCCAACTAACCTAATCCACTCACCCACTTCTATACTGGCTCTTTCTTTCTTTTTTTAATTTTTTATTACAAAATTTCATTCCACCTCTAGTTGACCATAATATTTTCTATTGGTTCTTCAAAGGGCCAATTTGTAAAAACATGCATTTGAGTGCTCTAATTTTTTCAGAAATCTTCACATATAATCAATTTAAATTTTGAAATCTTTATCCTTGTTTTCTTCCTTGATTTTACCAAAACGCCCACCTTTTGCATTTATCCATCTCATTCCTTCAAAAACAAACAAATAAATAAAAATAAGTTGAAAGAAGATAAAATTCAAAGAAATAAACGAGAGCTTGCAACTTTAATACGTAAAAAGAGTAATAAAAATTATGTAAAAATTACACTCATCAGCTTCTATTTTAGTTGATAATTTATGCTTTTGACAAGGTGTGTCAGTTTGTGTTATCATATACATATATGCATATAAATGTGAGGCCTGCTGGCCAAATCTAATATCTACACAATCACATCCCATCTCTGTAGTATAATATTAAAGGTACAGATATTGTATCCACCATAATTGTAACCAATATTGTTAATTGCTAGTTCATCCGTTGGAATTTGTAACTGAATTTTTATCTATTGACTATTGTTACTTTGGCGCTTGAAATTTATCGTCACAGTGTCACTTGATGTTTAGAGCAGTGACCTGAATAACCTTGAATACCATCCCTAAGCTTTTGATCCTGGCTAACATTGACTAACTACCATAGTCTCTTGATGCTGTGTATACCATCACTGCAGTAGTTTTAAATTCTAAATTTGGTTGTAAATTTCCCTCAAACATCAGTAATACCCATGCCAAGATTCCTGTTTTTGTCTTTAGAGAATGTCAAGAAACATCTTATTAGTTCTTTTCTTTTGCTTTATCTTCAGGTTGTCTTGAGACATGAACTAGACAGCCCTTTTACCATCACTCGGACATGAGAAATTATGAATAATTGTCAGATAAGATCACACTAACTGGATCTTCAATATCTTAATCGTTTTACAGATACAACATATCTTAAATTGAGAATTTCTTTCTGAGCTATCCACAAACTACCACCACCATCACCACACATCCACACATCTTACTTTCCCTGTTTTCTTGCTGATATTACTACCGTGTACCCATTCTATATATTTTTGATATCTCTTGACAATGTTTGGGCAGACCACCTTCAGTGTTTTTAATCTTTGAAGGGTTTCTTCCTCTTAGCTTGTATTGTTTACAGAGAGAGTTCTCACATATCTGAAATTCTGAACTCATGCATTTAACCTTTGTCTTTGTTTGTATTTTCATCGTATTTCCTACATGAATGAATTGATGCTTGATCAGCCCTTATAGAGGTCTGTGGTTTATGCAATCATTTCTACTGATCTCCACCTTCTTCAATACAAGAACAATGTGTTCAGATACATCAAACCTTCCCATGTATATAATTGTTTACATTCATGTTATATCCTTGTTTTATAGCTACTTTTAAATATCCTCTGTGGCTTAGCTTGTGTTGACCTTTGTTAAATAGTAAGAAGCTGCAAGCCTCACCATATTATTTCCTTACCCATTACAAACTAATGCACTGCAAATATTTACTATGTGAGCCACAGATGTTTTATTCATACTATGATATTCTTCAGAGGTCATTGTTTTCAGGAAAATTTCTTTTTTTAATTTCATTTCCCTCTTTATACTAGCTTCTGTGATTTTATATTTACAATTTAGATTGATACAAGTTGATGCTTGTCTTATGTACCTTACTTTTTTTCAGTGATAAAAAACACCAAACTGCTTTTCTGATAACTTTTTATTTGATGACAGGCATATTCATTTCGCAAAGTTCTTCCTGTCCTCTCTGATGATTACCATGCCATTGCTTTTGATTGGCTTGGTATGGTTGTGTATGTCCACATGGTTCATTCTTTATTTTAATTGTTTATTTAATCTACCCTTTAGGAAACCTTGTTATTGTCATTCAACTGCAATAATTGTAAAAATAATATTTTAATTAATTTAGAGGAGAAAGAAGAACTTGATTCTGACCTTTTTTCTGCTAAGCGATTAGTGTTTACAAGTTTATCTCTTTGTTTATAGTCTACGTACCCTTGGATCTGTATGACTTGTCACCCATGTAGCACTGATACTTCTAACAAGGAGCCATACACCCATACCGGGACACGGACACGAACACGGATACTTCATGGACTCTTTGTTGGACACTCATGTGTGTCTCAAATTTCATTATACATCTTAAATGTTGGACACTTATTAGACACTTTTATAATATTTCTTAGAACGCATAATTAACAATTTTTAAACACATACTCATATTCCTTATACTAAGTAACTCTAGTTAATTGTATACACATGAAGCATTATAACTTTTTGTGCTGAATATATATTTCATTTTAATTATGAGCAACTAATTGTACTCTTCCAAGCCCATTTTTGTTAAAATTATACATAGATAATATTAAGTTATGTTATATAATATTATATCTGTGTTCCTGTGTCCTACTTTTTACAAATTGGACGTGTCCCTTACCCGTGTCGGTACCCATGCCAGTATCCATGCTTCATAGCTTATCACTGAAACTCGTAATATTTGCAGATATTGACTTAATTGATGAGGTATGTATTCCCGTGGTTAAGCCCATAGTAAGAAGCCCAATTGAGGGTTATAAGTGGGCCTGACATGTTATATAGTTACCTAGAGTGGAAATTCTCTGACATTGGTTAGGAGAATGAAAGGAATGGTGTATATATAATAGTCACATACCAAAATTTCCTCACATACTACCTTGTTTTGGGTGAGGCTTTGCCATCTGACGAGGCTCTATAGAAGCGTTCTTTAGGGACCTTCATATATAGTATAGTGGGTCTGGACTCTGGAGTGTTACAAAATTGTATCAAAGCTGACTTTCAGCTAGCTAACTTTCAACCCTGATGGTGGGAGTACGGTGGCGTGTACACAATGGCAAGTAGACCTAGCAAAAGTTGCCCAGACCTGTGGGTACCTGCGGGATGTACTCAAACGGGCCAGGAATGTGTCATGAGTTTCAAGAAGTTTTAGAAAACGCATGTTCCCAGCTCGGCTCGTAAAATTGTGGGTCGGGTCAGTTATGCGTAAAATTAAATCATTTGAAATTCATTTGCCCATCCATTGAAGTGTTACAAAATTGTATGGCTGAAATTGTTGTTTTTTATAGTCACATGATAGATGGACAAATAAATTTCAAATAATTTGATTTTATATATTTAGACTAATTTAGACGTGTAGATCAATGTGAACGGTTCGGATCGTCGATACGTAGGCGGGAAGGCCGAGTGCACACGGAGGCCTAGTGCACAACGGAACATTTCTCTCTCTCTCTCTATATATATAGCCACTAATTTTCTATCCAACCTTTTGTCCAGTAAACCAAGTTTTCAACCCAAACCCAATATATCTCTATCGAACCCGTTAACCCAAGTCATAACCTTCTCCAGAAGGAGTGATTCATTCTCATTCTCTTCTCCACTCTCAACTAGGCTTTGTTATTGTTGTATTTATTTTTGGGGATGGGAAGTGCAAATAAAATTATTGCTGAAATGAAATTTAAATTTAAATTTAAATCAAATTTCAATAGAAAAATCATTCAACTTTCTTACATTTGCATAACCAAATGGACAATCTGCATCATTATCTAAATCACCAACATATTGAGTAGACAATGGGCGAAATCAAAATTTTTATTGCTCTTTTTGTGGGAATACTACTTTCCATTTTACGAAATACTATTCTTGAAACTTGCATAAATTTTATATTTTTGGTCTCAGGAAATTCCTCTGGATCTAATAAAATTAATTCCTTTTCGAATTTAAATTAAAAACATAGTTTATTGATCATACTGATTTCAAGCTAAAATTAAAATTCGACTGAAGTTTTACTTAACTTAAACTGATAGAATTTGATAGATAATTTTCCTGGATTGTACAGTTTCACTAAATCATGAATTGTTTTGAATATTTCATGAATAAGTATAGGACAACATAAGAACTTCATAATTTGGAAGTTAGAACTATCCTCAAAAACCAAAAAAACTATAGGTTTTCCTAAAATTGAGACATCTCCTTTATAGTTTTTGTTTTGTTTTCTGTTTATTAATTAATTAATTAGTTTATTTATTAAGGCACTTTGGATAAAAGGCTGAAGAGCAAACCTGTAGTGAAATCATGTTTTAGAGGTTTAACCTTTCTGCAAGATTTATTGTTATAAATGTAGGAAACAGTAAGGGGGTCAGTTATTTCTCTTCATTGAGTTTGACATTTTCCTTTGTTGAGTGTATGATGTGGAATTAATTTTTTTTATAAGACACTTTTCGAAAATATTTGCAGAAAGAGGACAGTTGCATAAGTATTTGCGCTTATGGACTCAACAACTAAACTCGCCGTTCCCAACAGCGAGTTTAGTTGTTGAGTCCTCGCTATTGGAAAACAACGTGTTTAGTGCCGATTTTTAGTTGAAAATTTTCAAAGAAGACTCGTAGTTCCCAACGGCGAGGATGTAGGAAATTTTATAGAGAGAAACATTCTGTTGGACTTGGTGGATTTTCGGAAAAAAAAAACTCCATAGAATTTTTTAGAACTAAACTCGCTATTCCCAAGAGCGAGTCTAGTGTAAATGTCCTCGCCGTTGGGAACGGCAAGTCTTCTTTGAAAATTTTGAACTAAACTCGCTGTTCCCCCACAGCGAGTCTAGTATAAATGTCCTCGTCGTTGCCGTTGGGAATAACGAGTCTTTTTTTAAAATTTTGAACTAAAAATAGCACTAAACACGTTGTTTCCCAATGGCGATGATGAAACAACTAAACTCGCCGAGTCCATGAGCGCAAATACTTGGCCAACTGTCCTCTTTCTGCAAATATTTTCGAAAAGTGTCTTATAAAAAAAATTAATTCTATGATGTGTGGGTGCAGTATTAGGATTGTTGGGGGTCTATTTTGTAATGTCATAGGCTTTGCCTATTGCCCTCAATGTATTTGCTAATCTATACAGTCAGTTTCTCATTTCCTAACTTCCTTCGCTAGGAATTTTCTAGAAGAATTCTATACTTGCATGTATCATTCTCTGTCACTGACAAGACTAAATTTTCATGCTTCCAGGTTTTGGATTTTCAGAGAAGCCTCAACCAAAATATGGTTTTGACTATACATTGGATGGTAAACATTATCGGGAAACTTTTTTCCAATATTTTGTCAGTGGACAAACAAGATATTGTGTCTTTATATTTAAACTTACAGAGCCATCTTATTTTCACAGAGTTTGTTTCGTCTTTGGAATCACTTATTGATGAAATTGCTCCGGATAAGATTTCCCTTGTAGTCCAGGTATTTCATAGCTCATTCTTTTTCCTATCTTGGATATTTGCTGCCAGTTTCTTGCAGTAATAAGTGCTGGTATATAATAAGTGCTGGTATATTATTCATATTTAACAGGGTTATTTTGCTCCAGTAGTTGTCAAATACGCTAGCGAGCATCAAGAAAAGTTGAAAAATCTTATACTCATAAATCCCCCGGTAAGAAAATATCAATTAACTATTGATTTTACTTATTCAATTTCAAGTTGTGAGAACCATAATGTTGATTGTGCTATTTTTCTAATGTTAAAATAGTCTTAGTTTTAGTGTCACATCTGAAATAATCTTAGAATTAATCATTGTACTCATATATATATGAGGCAGTGTATTCAGTTATTATCATCCAATAAAATACTATTTTCAGTATCTATACTTTAACATGGTATTAGAGCCTACAAAAAATTAGGGTTTCCCCTCTCTCTCTCCAAAAAAAAAATACCGTAGCCCCTCCTTCCTCCGAAACCCTAACCTCCTCCTCTTCCTCCTGCCGCCACCGAAGCCTCCTCCCGCTGCCGCCGTGACCTCCTGCCCGTCATCTCACCTCGTCTTCGATCACTACCCCCCACCACCGAACGACTGCAACCCCGTCAACCTCCCGACGTTGTGTTTCCACCGCCAACACCCACAGTCGCTGCCTCGCCTCTAGCCGCTGTCGAGCCCCACTGCCTGCATCTAGACCCCACCGACAACCGAGCGCCATCTTCTCTGCCCTCCATCTCCAACTCCACCATTGCCGCACTGCAACGCCAGCACCTCCTCAGTCATCCCAAGCCACTGCGCCGCCATCCCCTGCCCCCCCTCCCCACCTCCTCTCCTCTTCTTCCTGTACAAAAAAAAGAGAAACAAATTTGCTTACTTCATGATACTCGATGTTCTGTAATACGTGCCAACTTTTGATGCCCTTTTCATTCATTCTCACCCGTTTATTCCTTCAGATCTGATCTAGATTTGTTCCTATGACTGTTTTCACTACTTCAATGGCGACCTCTCCTCCATCGGTGAACCTATATTCTTCCACCGTTGCTCCTATGGATGAGTTAACCTCCTTCAAATCTATTATTTTTGTTGAAGCATATCAACCACTCTGCAACATGCTGCCCCCTCCATCTGGTAACTCTGTTTACTCAGGTATTGCTTGTCATGTTGCCTCACATCAATGGATAATTGATTCAGGTGCTTCTGAACATATGACTTATTTATCACTTTCTTCATATTCTTTGCATCCAAATTATCATGTACGTATTGCTGATGGCTCACTTGTTCCTATTGAAGGGGTGGGTGATCTCTCTTACTTCGGACATTCATCTTATATCAATTTTGCGTATTCCAAACTTTCCTAATAGCTTATTATCCGTTCTTAAACTTTGGAAAGATTTGAACTGTTCAGTGACATTTTTTCCTTTTCATTGTGTGTTTCAGGATACTACGACAATGTTTTAAATCTCGGATTTCGGACTCATCTCGGTCAGGGGTGTTTCGTCTTGGATAGGAGATATCAGAGGAGATCTCGGGAAAATGAGATCTACTCGGTTGTTCATTTCGGACACTCAATAAATATATATTTTTTGTTACTAAACAATATATTAAATGTTCTACACGTCATTTAACATTAGTCTGTCTATTTACTTCTTTCGAAAGCTCTGTAAGACTAACTCTTAATATTTGTTGCATTATTGTTGCAGACCCAAAATGAGATTTCAATGTATACAAAAGGCGAAACAAACTGAAAACAAGATAGATGAATTTGTAAATTCATGATGTTGTAATGTTGAATGAGAAATATACACTATTTGGCTATATTTGGCTACTGAATAGTCTATTCATTTGGATTTTGTAAATTGTGCTTGCAATGTTTTTGAAATGAGTACATGGTCCTCCATCATATAGACCCAGAGATTGATCCAATTGCCCAGCATAAAGTATTTAAGTTATTCCAGGTCCAATCCTCTCCACTTAATTGTTTGCTCAACTTATTTAACATCAAATCAGACCAAAACAAATTAAATTTATATAAAGCATTTGCTTTCTGAAACTTGATCAGATAATAAAGATTAGCTCAATATTATAGTACCCAGTCAAGAACACTTGTAGCAGATCTGTATGAGCACTCAAGTTTCAGCAAGAACAGAAGTATATTTTAGTGTCTAAAGTTTGAATTCAAAATTCACAAGGTTACAGAGAGAAGAAAACCATAAAAATAGGTGGCCATGATCATGAAGGCGGGGTTCAAACATACTTCTTCCGACATTTTATTCAAATTTGTAGGTGGTACTTGGTAGAATCCCGTCTACAAGACTACAATAAGAAAAAAATCATTTAGAAAAAAATCCAACCTTCACTTAATATTAACAATCCAACCTGCAGTACTAGTGTACTACATACATAATCATTCAAGAGGAAGACGATATAGACCAAACATTATCATTCAACAAATCAACAAATCACCAAATCAACAATTCAACAATAACAAATCAACAAATCTAGTATAGACCAAATAGTAATTAGTAAACCAATAAACCATACAACTTAAATACACTAACATGTTACCCAACAAACAAATTAAGACTTAGGATGCTGTCTAACAAACAAATCAGTAAACCATATAACATAAATACAGTGAATATAAAAATATAAAATTGCAAAGTGCACAATAATCACTTAAATACTTAAATAATCAGTCCTATGATCCTAATACTTAATCAAATAATCAGTCCTCTGATTCTCTCGCATTTCATTCAACAAATCAAAGACTGTCCAAAACCAAAATCAAGATGAAATTACAAAGTGCACAATAACATATTAATATGTAGTCATGTACTCTTCTCTACAATAATTGTTCAACACAAAGATTAAAAAAACAAACTTAAAAGTGTTGATCTTTACTTGGGGCTGTTCACTGTTGGCGAGAAGACGAAGAAGAATAGAGACAGAGACAGAGAGTGCTGCGCTACTTGGGGCTGTTCACTGTTGCGTCTGTTAGCGGCAAATAAGAAGCATAGAGACAGCGAGGATGGCGGCACGAAAAGTGCGCTACGCTGTGCTGTTGGCGAGGCGACGAGGTCGAAGACGAAGAAGAGAGTGGGTTGTTGGCGACGAAGAAGAAGAAAGAGAGATTGACGAAGAAGAAGAGAGAGACCTCAGATTGAAGAATTGAAGATCGGAAGAGGAAGAGGCGGCTGAAGAAAGGAGGAGGAATTGGGATTAGGGTTATTAATTTAAGATTCGGTTTCGGGGATTGGGTATATACCCAAACCTGCAAAAAAACCCCAACTCACCTTTCAATTTGAGAACCGATATTTCGTTATATCTGGCCGATATTTCGGGCGATATGCGATATTTTAACTTTTTGGGTTAAAACGAAATCTTCACTAAAATATGGGATTTCGTGTCGGCAAGGTGTCCGATACGAAATATCAGCCGAAATAGAAATTTAAAACATTGTACTACGACGAGGAAGGTGATTGGCACCGGTCGTGAACAACATGGGTTATATATCTTGGATTCTCCAGTTTCGACATTATTTTCTTCTGCTAATCCTGAATTGTGGCACCGCCGACTGGGATATCCTTCTTCTACAATCCCCGAGCACTTAGTTTCAGGTTTTGAGTCTTCATTTAAGGTATCCTGTGAGTCATGTGGAGTCATGTGTATTCGGTAAACATCATAGAGTTTCCTACCCAGGACGCATCAATAAACGTAGTGAACATTTGTTTGATTTAATGCATTCTGATGTTTGGGGTCCTATTGGTTTTTCCACATTTAATAACTATCGTTATTTTGTTACGTTTATTGATGATTTCTCTCGTATGACTTGGTTGTTTCTTTTGAAAGATCGTTCTGAAGTATTTAAAGTTTTTCAAGAATTTTTCTTCGAAATACAAACACAATTTGGCACAATTCTCAAATATTTTCGTTCTGATAATGCTAAAGAATACATATGTTCGCATTTTCAATAATTTTTTTCTAAACATGGCATAATTCACAAAACTTCTTGCGCTTACACTGCTCAACAAAATGATGTGGCAGAATGCAAAAATCAATATTTACTTTGCATTGCTTGCTCTTTGATATTTGAAATGAAGGTCCCCAAGTTTTATTGGAGTTTTTTAGTTCTCACTGCATGTTTTCTTATTAATAGAATGCCTACTCCTGTTCTTCAAAATCAATCCCCATTCAACCTAGTATTTGCAGCTAAAAATCCATTTTCAATACCCCATCGCGTTTTTGGTGCACTTGTTTTGTTCAAAATCTCTAATCCGGCACTGATAAACTTGAACCACGTGCTACTAAATGTGTATTTTTTTGGTATTTCCATTTTTCGAAAGGCTATCTTTGTTATTACCCTTCACAGAAAAAAATGTTTACCTCCGCGGATGTTTCTTTTTTTGAACATCAACTTTTTTTTTGAACATATTCCTTCACCCAATCCTGATTTACTAAGAACTCTTGTAGTGAGTCTTGATTTTCCAACCCACCCCCACCCCCACCCCCACCCCCACTACAAGTAACACCTTCACCACCGCCACCACCATTGCCTCCGCCACTTGAGGTTTATGTCAGAAGACGTCAGACTCGTTCGGACTCGGCCATCCACGATGTACCCTCTGTTGTTCACCTTGTGCCAACCCCTTCTATCGGTAATATCTCTAACACAGATGATTTACCGATTGCTCACGGTAAGGTTAAACGTTCTTGTGCTCACTATCCTATTGCCCACTTTGTTTCTTTTTCTAAACTGAACAACTCTTTTTGTGCCTTTACTTCTTCATTGGATTCTATCTCTATTTCTAACAATGTTCAAGAAACACTCAAGCACCCTGGTTGGACAACAGTCATGAATGAGGAAATGCATGCTCTTCAGCAGAATGGTACTTGGCAGTTGGTTCGTCTCACTGTGGGTGGTAAAACAGTTGGTTGTAAATGAGTATTTACTGTCAAACATAATCCTGATGGCACAGTTAACCGCCTCAAAGCTCACCTTGTTGCTAAAGGTTATTCACAGGAATTTGGGGTTGACTATGCAGAGACTTTTTCCCCGGTTGCCAAACTCATGTCCGTGTTCTTATCTCTCTTGCATCAAATTGTTCTTGGTCCCTTCATCAATTTGATGTCAAGAATGCATTTCTCAATGGTGACTTGAAAGAGGTGGTGTATGTGCAACAACTTCTTGGTTTTGAGCGACAGGGAGAGAATCTTGTATGTTCGCTCAAAAAGTCACTTTATGGCCTCAAACTATCTCCACGAACTTGGTTTGAGAAGTTCGGCAAAACTATGTGCTCTTATGGGTTCTCAAGAAGTAAGGCAGACAATTTTCTCTTCATAAAGAAAGGAAGCAAAGACATTGTTATTCTGTTAGTCTATGTTGATGATATCATTATCACAGACAGTGATTCCTAAGGTATTGCAGACATCAAGCAGCGGTTAGCTTTCTTGGCATTGAGGTCCTCCTCGATATTTTCTTGGCATTGAGGTTGCACGCACAAAGGATGATATCTTTCTTTCTCAAAGAAAGTATGTCCTTGATATTTTTACCGAGACAGGAATATTGGGATGCCGCCCCAGTGACACACCTATAGATCCCAATATTAATTAGTCTTCCTTCTCCAATGATGCATTGTTCTCTGATCCAGGACGATATCGCAGGCTGATTGGCAAACTCATATATCTTAATGACTAGGCCAAACATTGCATTTGCAGTTAGTCGTGTCAGTCAGTTTATGCATGCACCGACCATCACTCATTGGAAAGCAATGGTTCGCATCTTCGTTATCTTAAGAAAGTCCCAGAGTAAGGACTTCTCTTGAGGCCTGGTGAGTCTTTCTTTATGAGGATATTCTGATGCTGACTGGGCAGGGTTGATTGATGACAGACGATCTATTAGTGGATATTTTGTATTCTTTGGAGGAAATCTGTTATCGTGAAATAGCAAGAAGCAACCTATTATAGCTAAATCAAGTGCAGAAGCTGAATACCGAGCCATTGGGCATTTGGTTTTTGAAGTTTTATGGTTAAAATCTCTCCTTTGAGACTTGACAATTCCAGTACCTTCTCTAGTTTCACTGTATTGTGATAACCAAGCTGCTATGCATATTTCTGAAAATCCAGTGTTTCATGAGCACATAAAACATTTCGAGGTCGATTATCATTTCGTTTGTGATGAGTTGGAGAAGAAAGTGATCGTATTTTCATATGTCCGGTCTGGTGACCAATTTGTTGACATCCTTACTAAAGCATTACCTCCTCAGCTCTTTCAAACTTTCTTGAGCAAGCTTGGTTTCGACAATATTTATGCACCAGCTTCAGGGAGAGTGTTAAAATAGTCTTAGTTTTAGTCCCACATCTTAAATAATCTTAGAATTAATCATTGCTCTTATATATATAGGAGGTAGTGTATTCAGTTATTATCATCCAATAAAATACTATTTTAAGTCCCTATACTTTAACATTTGAGAAGACATTTTTTTTGTGTAACATGTATCTGTAAAATGTAAATCATCCTAGTTTCCTTTTTGATATTTTTTCTATATCATCGCTTCAAAAAAATTTATGTTATATTTATAATGAAAATCTGAAGCTCTGTTCTGAATCTCTTAATTTATTTCCGCAAATTTAAAGCTAATGGAAAAGCACGCAAAGTTACCGTCCACCTTGTCAATATTCAACAACTTCTTGTTGGGTGAGATATTCTCCCAGGTTAGAGGGCTGAAAGTTTTCAATAATTATTTGGAAAGGCTCAGAGCATATATAATGAAACGCCTTTCCAACTATATTAATTATAATTTGCCAATCTTTCAGGATCCTATCAGAGCTAGTGATAAGGCTTTGACCAGCTGTGGGCCCTATAAGATGAAAGAGGAAGATGCAATGGTTTATAGAAGACCGTATCTTACTTCTGGTTCTTCTGGTTTTGCGTTAAATGCAATAAGTAGAACCATGAGTAAGGAGTTGAAGGTGAACTGTGCAAATTCTGTCTTTCTTTTGTGGATTATCTTTTTGTGGTAGTTAAATCTAATCGTAGCTATTACTCTGTAACTCTGTAATGGCACCCTGCTTTATTGCTTTCTTCAATGTAAATGGATAAGGCTGTATCATTTATGATGATTTCCAATTATGTAACTTTGCGTGGGTCTCGAGCTTATGTAGTCTTAAAATTTCAACATCTTAAGAATGACTATGTAATTCCATGACCAGAACAGTAAATAAATAAGATAAATCTTTCTTCAATACATTTACCTTTTTCTGCCACTCACCGCATAGGTTAGTAATTCAAACTTTATGGTTTGAAAACTTTAATAGAATAAATTATGAGATTGACTGTTAGACTGCAAAACTTCTCCACCAATTCTTTTAAATTTGTTAAATAATAACACTTCTTCGACCAATTACTTCCAGAATTTCCTTTGTGTATATCAGAGAGCGAGTTTTTGCACAAACTTCTTCCTGGCATGGCATTAGGCTTGAGATATATAAGCTTATATCTCAAATACAACTACCTTGGTCCCCCTTCTTTTCTCGTCCATCTCCAGTAAACTGTGTTCATTTAGTTTTTATGTGCTATCCCTTCAATTGAGCCGAATTTCTGAAGGCCAAACTTATTATTTATAACACCTAATTCATTCCATTTTGAATGATCTCCAACAGGCTTATGTTGAAACCATGAGGTCAATATTAGCCTGTGAATCTTGGAAAACAAACACGACAATATGCTGGGGACTGAGAGATAGATGGTTGAGCTATGATGGCATTGAAGATTATTGCAAGTCTATTAACCATAAACTGGTGGAACTGCCAATGGTTAGCTTTCTATCATATCTTTTATAATAAGTTATATCTTCATTTATAAGTTCTGCTTAAGTTGTTCTGGAAACCTCCTTATTTCAAGTATTGATAATTTATGCTTTAGTTTCGGAGTTAAATTTCAACTCTGCAATTGCCTATCCTGAGCGAGTAATCCAAACTGGGTAAGGAGGAAAGTTGCGTTAGGTAGTTGACAGTCAACATAAAACTTTGTCAAATCTTATGTATTGCTCATTCATTGAATTTATATATTGAGGAGACTTGTGGAAAAATATAGGAAGAATAAGAAAGATCTACATATGGTGTTTATAGATCTATATATGATAAAGTTTCTAGAGACATAGTATGGTGGACGTTAAATAATAAAAGAATAACTGTTCGGTATATTGAGGTAATTAAGGATATGTATGAATGGGCAAATGCCACAAGTAGAAGAACCACAGGAGAGTCAAGTGATTTTCCTGTTACAGTAGGTTTATACCAAGGTTCAGCTTTAAGCCCCTACCTCTTTGTTTTGGTTATGGATGAATTGATGCGAGGAATACAAGATGAGGTATCTTGGTGTATATTTTTTGCCGATGACGTCGAGACTAGAGCAGAAATCAATGCTAAATTAGAATTGCGGAGAGAAATTTTGGAAGTTAGTGGCTTTAGAATAAGCAGAACTAAAACAGAGTGTATGAAGTGCAATTTTGGTGATATTCGAAACACAAATGAGGAAGCAGTGAAGCTTGATGGTCAAGAGATACTTAAAAGAGACCGTTTCCGATATTTAGGTTCGATAATACAAAGAGATGGAGAGATTTATGAATGTGTGGTAAAACCAGGAAGGATAGAAATAGAAACGAGCATATATGAGACATGGTAAATGTAGTACTATCTAAGGTAAATTAAGTAAGAACCACCTCTGGTGGTTTAGATGTCACACGTTGACCTAGTAATGCCCCCATTGGAAGAAGTGATTTGATAAGTATCGAAGGCACAGTTAGGGGTAGGAGAAGACTTAAACTTACTTGGGTGGAAACGGTGAGAAATAAATGATAGCTTGTGGCCTTACATAAGATATTGCGCTAAACCGAGCAGAATGGAAAAACCAGGATTCATGTAGCCGACCCCAACTAGTTGGAAAGAAGGCTTTGTTGTTGTTTCGGAGTTAAATTTCGTATTGTGCAATTTTGGATGAAATAAGACGTTTATGAATCTTGACCATGTCTTCACCATTCTGAAATGAGAAGTCCACAATCGCCACTATAGTATGTCAAGACCAAGGTTTTAAAACTTGGGATCGGGATTTTTGAAATATTTGGATCGGGATCAGTATCGGCCGGATCGGTTCGACGTATCAGGTTTTTAGGATCGGTCATTTTTTAATGTTAATTTTTTATATCTGATGTTTCTATAATTAAATTATGTTTTATAAATAAATAATTTTTACAAATTTAATGTTTTCAATTACAGGTTTGAACATTTTAATTTGTTTTAGAGAATTAATGTCGAATAAAACTAGAACAACAGAAATACGTAGACAAAATAATACATATTTTATTTACATGCAAGGAAAAAACTAACTATAAGCTAGAAATGAACAATTACATCACCGTTCATTGGATGAAGAGGAACCACATGACTAGAAACTTCAAATATTAAATTTCTTTCAATCATCGGATCGGTGGTGCGAGGTTGGGATTGGGCCGATCCATCTTATTAATTGCGTACTCGGTTAATCCGCGAGTTATGTTGTCAATCCAGATATTTAGAGGTTGCACCGGAGCGCCCTCTTGAAAAACGATCCGCATTGGCCGGATCGGGATCGGCCGATCTTTAAAACCTTGGGTCAAGACATATATGTTATAGGATAAGGAAAGAGGGTGTCAAATCAACTCTTTATTTCCTAAACTCGTTTAACATGAACTGAAATTATGAAGATCAATTTAGTGTGTTTCAGTGGAGCGCCAAATTGCTAACTATGTCATAATGATCTGAGGAAGGAATATTTTTGCCGAAATATGCCTAATTAAAATAGGAAACCATCTTAACAGAAGCAATCTGCTTTATCACGTATTTCTGCGTATATCTGCAAATACAGCACTCTGCTTTTTAATTATCTTAAAAATCATTCTCTGCCGTCCTCTTTTTCAAAGACCTTCCCTGGATACTTGCTTGCTCCAAGTAACTTTTTAAGCACTCTCCTTGAGAAGATTCTTCTCCCTTTCTAGATATGGATTTTCAATGTTTTCTCCCAAAATCTTGGCGTGCGACTGACTTTGTATCTAATACTTTCGTCATTGTTAATAGTAATCTACCTGCAGTTTGTGTCCTCTATACTAGAACTAATCGTTTCCTCTGATCATCGACATTGCTTCACACATTCAAGAAAACATAGTTGAAATTCATTATGTATTCAGTATATGCTATTATGCAGTCATGACATCCTATTAATGTCCTATTAATCCGGAGTATGGTGACATGGTGTAGTAATGACATAATTCTATTCAGTGACAATTTAAATGTTCGATGTAATGAGTACTCATTGGGCACCCTATCACAGCACATCAATGCCACCTCTATGCAATTATCCTGGATGAAGCCAGAATCTTATGGATTGTAACCTTAGGAAAACCATGAAAGGTATAATTAATTGATTTCATGGTCAAGAAATATTTAGGAGTGACCAATATTTCCACTTAAGGTCGACAATCTACTTAGGATAATGGTGAGTTTAAGGAAAGATGTAGACTCAAAGCAGGAAAGTTATAGTGGAGAAGGAATTCTGGGGTGTTAAATTGAAGGAACAAATTCTTAGAACAACTACATGACCAGCTGGGTTTTACGAGCCTGGGCAATTAAAAGCTGACATGCTTACAAAATGAGTATACATAAATGAGAATGTTGAAATGGATGAATGACTAAAAAGCAAGCAATAAGTTTATCTCTAACATGATTACAAAATAAGTATATTTAAAATGAGGACGTTTAAATGGATGAATTACTAAAAAGTAGAAACCTAGCTATAAGGATATCTCTGTTATGGTTACTAAGTGAGTGTATTTAAAACAAAGAATGTTGAAGTTGATGAATTGTGGAAAACCAATCAATAAGGATCACTCTCTAATTGAGGATGAAATAAGAGGGACCCAACTGAGGTGATGAGGACATGCAATGCAGACCAATATTTGCAGCAACGAGGAGTGATATGATTAATTAATGGAACACCCCGCATGACAAATAAGATTTAGACCTTAATGAACTGGGCTTAGTCTTTGGACTTGTGAAAATGACAGTTGTTAATTTGGCAATCTACATAGCCGCTACCTCACTGAATAGAGAAAAAAGATTTAAAAAGAATTACTGGAGAGAGAAGATATTAAAGCAAGTTAGTGCACCTCCCATCAATTATAGTGACAGATTGATGCAAAATTTATGTTTTTTTTAATTGAAACTTGCAGGCAGGCCACCATGTACAAGAAGACTCAGGAGAAGAGCTTGGGAAGATTATTGCTGAAATCATTCGTAAAAACAGATGAAACATATGATATGTTTGCAACAGATTTTTTTTCTCCATTGGATGAATATGGAAAACTCCAAAGAGATAATTCTACAAGTATCATTCAACCTCAGTTAAACAAAACTATGTAACTCTTGGGAGGTCTGATTGATTTATTTGTAACATTTAAAGAGCTCACCTCAAACTGTGAGCATCTAATTATGTTGCTGACTATTCAGTATTTATGCAAATTGTAGAAAAACCATGTTTTCTTCCATCGTTATTGAGTTTGTGTAAGTTTATTCAGGGTAAAAGGATATATAATGGAATGAGACATGCAATCTGAACCCAGATGAGAGAATATGCTTTCCTTCTCCATCTATTTGATAGGATGTTAGATTCAGTTTGTTTGTTTGTTTGTTTACCCTCATCAAGTAAATAAGCCTCCTTTACAGCTCAAATCTCATCTTCATTTGAACTGATGCTATGCTCAATTCCCCCAGTCTTTGATATTGGCCTCCCATTCCGCTTCTCCCCTGGGATCAGGCTTGCTTAAAATGTCATGTCATTATGTGAGATCCATTGCCTTTTCCTATATATATATATATATATATATATATATATTTTTTTTTTTTTTTGTTTTAATTATAAATTTTTCGATTCTCTTTTAGGTTCCTTTTGTGTTTCATGTACTAATCAGCATTTATTTTCGAATTTGGTGGATTATGCCCTAACCTAGTTTAACTGCATTCCTCGAGAAAAGGCTGGAATTTTTTTGTGAGCCCCTATGTTCTATCGGCATCCATGTAGGGATCTGTGTTTGTGCCTTAGTCTTTGCAGAGACCTTTAACTATGTCAGTAGGGATTACAACGTACCAAACTACTACTTCCTAGAGCTGAGAAATCTTTTAGGTTAATAGCAGAAGGATTATTCATCATCTGCATCTGATGCCGCAATAATTAAAAATATACTTCACAATAACTGGCAACTGAATATTTTGGATATTAATAATTCTCTTGTACTCTTTTCACAAGAGAAGATGTCAACATTTTATAGCTTAATTATCCATTTATCCTCTATAGATACCTTTTTCCCTTTTAAAAATTTGCCAAAATTTATATTTTTGAACTCCAGAATTTTAACACATCAAGATTAACTAAAAACTTTGGAACAAATTGCACGGTAATGATCATATTCTTCTATACTACAATGGGTGGAGTGTGTTCTCTTAAATCCCTTTTAGGAAGAAACAGGACTATTTTTGTACTCTCTGTTTTTTTTTTTCCTCTCATCTCTATCGGTTTAATTTTATGTAACAGTAGAATTCATTAATAAGTCTTGTAAATTTTGAGAATAGATGAGCTTCCGATGGCTGGAATGACGATGATAAAAGAATAAATGTACAACACATGCTAATAATCTAATAATCCAATGAGACTAAAATAAGTGCTCGTTGCTTGTTGGAAAAGTGCTTATTCTGCTTACAACTGTGTTTCACAGACAATCTTTTTTCAATATATATGCTTAGACCCTAAGACACCCCAACCGAGGAATCAATCAATTCCTTGGAGAGTTAAAAGAGTGGCTTGGAGACCTAAAGAGTGGGTGGTATATGGAAAAACAAACAAGGAATCAAAGAACCCTTCTTTGTTGTACAATAACTAACTCATATCTCTACCCAAAAGATGAACAAAATAATTAACTCAATAATCCTAAAAGCCAATAGTATGCAACCAACACCGGCAGCGATGCAAGCATTCCAAATATGACCCTGCAAAAAGTATAGTTGTTCGTTAAATTCTCTCTTTAATGAAATACAGTAATTTAACTCTTCTTTTAGTAAGATGCAAGTTCAAAACTCAAAACAAAGTACGTCCCAACAACTTTTTCGTTCATTAAGGAGCATCTCAACTTTGAGAAAATTGTATGTCAAAAACTTTTTGTATTACATAATGGATTTAAGAAAAAAGGTTTTTTTTTTTTCCATATCCACACTCAATCTTTGTTATTTCCATATCCCAACCCGAATTCTTTATATTTTCATATTACAACCTTAAACTAATAGGTTGATTCCAAAAACACATTTATGTTTAAAAATACTATTTTCATTTTGTTTTCTTTTCATTCTCTAATTCATGAGAGAACCTAAAGAGAATCTAGCAACTCATTTCAATTTCTTCAAATCTCTTGCAACACATATCCTAGTGAAAAAAAAAACTTCAATTTTCTTCGAATTCTTCCCAACAGAAAATCTTGGGTTCTTATTTCTTTCAAACTTTTTGTGACAAGTTGAAGGCTAAGAAGTTAAATTTGGTATACACTAAAAGAAAATTCATTGAAGATGAGATGGAAAAGACGAGTTAGGTTATAACTGTATTGTTGAGAGATGAGATATTAATAAGACACTGGTGAAGGAAGGAAAGACATGAGTGGAGGAATTGAAGAAGATGATAGACGAGAAAAATAGAGATTTAAACGATGAAGATGGTTGACTTGAGGTTAGCTTGGGAATTTTTATTGGATTTGGATCCAATAAGGAAAATCATAAAAGTATATTTCTCATGATTAATTGAAAAAATAATATTAGGTGGTTTATTTTGAACCACTATAAGAACTAGTAGTCTGCACGTTGGATACACATTCTAATATTTTTTATAAAAATTTTAAAGTAAATACTAAAACGTTATCTGGTCTCGAATCTGAGACTCCCTTTACTCATCACATACTCTTTACAAATAATCCATAGTGGCTCCAACTTTTATTTTATATGAGTGTCACTTTTGTAAATGATTATGCTGTAAATAAATTTGAACTTTGAGGGTTTATAACTCCCACATAAAATTGAATGGTTGAGATTAGATACTTGATTATCTACAAATTACAGTTTGTCTGCAAATTACACCACCCCAACTCTCACATTATAGTATTAGAGATTTTTTTTTTTTTTGATAAAAGTATTAGAGATTTTAGGTGAGAATATAGAATTATAAAGAATTTTGGTGGGAATATGGAAATTACAAAAATTTTGAATGTGGATATGAAAAAAAAAACCCTTAAAAAGTAAGAAAGCAAAGAACTATGCTGCAACTTGCAAATGCTCCTTTTTTAATGCGTGGTATTTAAATTATTGCAAGAATAACTTACGCTGTGCTAAGCACATCAGCATGCAATCCATACTCTCGCGCGAAAATGAATGAGGCAATAGACTGAGGAAGTGCAGCCTGCACAAATATGGTAAAATAAAGAAATAAATAATCAAGCAAAGACAAAGTTGAACATTAGCTAGGGGAATTTTTTTTAATCAATAACTAGAGTTTTTTTTTTTTTTTAATAACTAGAGAGTTGTGATAGTGGTTTTCGTGTAATACGGGTGACATCTCACTCTACACTAGTTTTTCATCTACCCCTTCTGTACATGAGATCAGTGGGATATGATATGACTCCTTTCTTATTAAGGAAAGGAGATGAACCTCACTGTTCTCACTTTGACAAACTTGATAGAATTTTCAAAGCAGTGATGAACGATAGGAATATGTGTACTATACAGTAGAAAAATTGTTGGAGTGGGCCTTGTTCATGTGTATGACTTTCACAAAATCTAGTAAAAAGACTGATGACAAACTTTTTCCACACATGTACAGAGAAGTGGGCAAAGAATTTAGTAACTAGTAAGTGACCTGTATGATAGAGACGCGAAGAGTATCGCCATGGAGGCCAACCACGAGAGAACCAATAGTCATGGCTGCCGGCCCGGCAATGAACCTGAGGACCATCCCAAGTACAGTTAGGCCAGTCCCACAGGCTATGATCTTCTTTTGGTTTGCCATGAACAGCCCTAAACATAACAAACATACCCAAAGTTATTGATTTTTTTATTTTTTTTTCTTTTCGAATTAAATAATTAATTAATCAAGAAACTAACTAATTGGTGAGGGTATTTTCTTTTTAAAATTTTTAATTTTTTTTTTTTTGGGTTTTCTAGTTAAATAAATAATTACCCATGCTGAACATGGCCATTCCTGTCCCAGCCTTGGACATGATCAACACCGAATCCTCAATGATGGCCGGCATACTTATTTGAAGCCTGTTCAAACAAAACCACACCAAATTAATTATCCCTTTTTCTCTACATAAAATGAAATTTGTTTCAGGACAGGACACATAATTAGTAATTTTCCCAAATTAATTGTCAACCTTTATTTCCTTTAGTTTTTTAATCAATATATTTTTTTTTGTGTGTGTGTGTGTGGAATCACAGCTTAAGTATTTATTCATAATCGATTATGAACCTTTAATAACTATGAAGTATCACACAGAATGGATGTCTAAGAGTTGTGAGAAAATGTTGAAGAATATCATTAGAGAGAATAAACCCTAAATGTCAAATTTGTCCTTCCATAGTCAACCTTATATTTGACCACATGACTTGATTACTTGATTTTTTATTTTTTATCCTAAGAACTTGACTAGTTGACTAAATATTACTTTTAGAGAATCATAAGAGAGAATAATCCTAAAGGTGTGCACAAAAGATGGATTGTTGTCGAATGTTTTTGTTTTGTTTTGTTTGACCTTTTTGTAGGGTACTCTCAAGTTTATGTACATGATCTGTCATGTATATCATCATATTGGCGATATACATTAAAGATACATAAGAAAAAAAATATGAAAATCATTTTGTATAAACAAAAATTTTGTTTCAAAATAAGACCAATTTATGTTCATAATAAATACATAATTAGATACCTATTAGCAGCGCAAGCCCAAGCAATCCCGCCAAAACAAGCATATGAATTAGGGTTCATTGCTAGCTTTAGCCATACAACCTTCATCAACGGAAAAAACGCTGGCCTCCTCACCACCTCCACATCTCCATCCACGGGACTCGTCACTGGACTGACCTCACCCGCCTCCCTTTCCTTCATTGCCTCATCAATTGTCACCACCGCCTCTCCTACACCGCCACCATTCTTCTCCTCAACCACTGTCGAAGTCAAAGTCATCGACATCCCACTCCTCGCTTTCCTTACCTCGAGCACAAACAGAAGCAGCGTCAACCACACAATTGCCTGCACCACCGACGATTGTACCACCAAATCCTGTGACGACTTCCCGTACATCGCATTGAGAAGAGGGACACCCACGACAAGCGAGTTTGTCAGAGTCGAAAGAGAATAGCTAGTAATGGACCAAGAATAGGCCGCTTTGCTGGTCGAGAATTTAGCCCATGCAGCGAGAGCGCTGACAATAATGAGTTTAGACACAGCGTCAGCAGCGATGAAGCGATAGTTCCATGCGAATGGGTTAGTGTGGAGGGTGAACTCGAAGGTGAAGAGGGGGAGGGTGAAGAAGGATACAAGACGGTTGATGGCCTCGCACTGTTCACGGTTGAAGATGCGCCACCAGCGAGCCGAGGCGTAGCCGAGTAGTAGGGCTACGTAGAGGGGCACCATGGCTGCCACCACCTTGTATATGTCGCCAAACCCTATCATTTTTTAAATTTCTTGTTTTCTTTCTTCTTCTTCTTTCTCTCTTCTGTATTTGTTAGGGTTTAATTTAGGGTTGGCTTTAGAAGAGTGGGGTATGATGAAGTTGAGAAGAGTAGGGTTGGTGGTATATATAGGGAAAGAAATGAAGAGAATGGAGGCTCCTGAAATCGTAAAATCATTCACTAAATCTGGTTTAAAGTGGAAACTAATATTGCAACTAGCTTTCAATTAGTGGTTGATTTTTGTGGTAATGTATCAGGCATAAATGGAAAGAAAGGCTGTAAGATTTTAGGTTATTTTTGCTTTGCTTGCTTAATTAAGAGAGAATTTTGGGCTGGTGCCGACCTAATTTTTTTAAAAAATAAAGTTTAGTCACACTTTAAAAAAAAAAAAAAATTCTAATTCTTTACTAGAACAATAGATCATGAAGTTGGAAAGTACCTGTTTTCCATATTCATCGATGGAAAATTTAGTAAGGCCCCTATTTTGCTACGATTATGTTTTATTCCTTTGACTACTTATTTTCTCTATAATTCTGTTCGGAATGCTTCAATGGTTTTTTTTGTTATTAAAATAACCCAAAAGGGAGCCATATTATATGAGAGAAATTTTCTATAGAATAGTTGTATTTATATTATGAGCCTTTATATGGACAGTTCATGCCCTTCATTAAATTTACTAGTATAATGTACGTGTGATGCATGCCTACAAAAAATATAGATAGATAGGAGGTACGATCGATCTAAATTTTTTTGGGGAGAGAGAGGGAATTTCGGGAGAGATGAAGAGGAGGGTGGGTTTTTTATTTATTTAAATAATTAGTTGGAGTTTAATCAGGATGGGGTGAGCTAAGGATGTGTGGTTTAGAATTAGTTAGGTTAGGGTTAGATCTAATTGTGTGGTATAGATTTAATTGAGAGATTTAGTTACATGTTTCTAATTGTGTGGTGTAGATTTAATTCAGGTTGAATGTATATAAATTACAGGTTGTCTACAAATGACAACTCTCCCATTATAATATTCAAGATTAGAGGTTAGAGATTAGAAATAAAGATTAGAGATGTTGTCATAAATCTCCTATAAGTATGAAGTTCTCTTTTCTCTTAAAATTAATAGTCAAAAATTACTTTTTTGGACGAGATAACCCTACAAATTGCCCTTTTTTGAAGATGTATTCTTTCCTTTAATATGCATAATATTCTTTAAAATGTGTATTTTTTTTATGCAAACATATTACCATTTTCAGTTAAGATATATTGCAAAAATCAAAAGAGCTACGTAAGTTGTGAGTTGAGAGAATCCAATTCTTGATAATTCTACAACAATTTTTTTGTTTGTCTCATATCATTAAGAAAGAAACATGCTAAGCTCCAAGTAATGAATTCATGCTTTATATATGTGGACTCCACATGTTTGATCTTATAGTAGTAAAGGTATAGAAATTTGTGAATTGCATTAATGCTATTGGATCTGGTATATATCTCTTTTATTATTTAAGAGTACTATACTGTTAAGTTTGTGCCTTTGATTCAAACCTAGAGGTTTACAGGCGAACTACCTATTGGCGAAATCTACTTCCAACTCGTAGTGCTAATAGCGAAAGTGCATCACAAACAATAGAAACTCCCAAGAAATAGATGTACCAAGAACAAGTCACCACAATATATGGATCTCACAAGAACACAACCAATATGCAGAGATAACCAATACTTCTTATTCCCAAAGAAATACGAAATACAAAGATTACAAAAGAGATTACAACTCTCAATCTCTCTCTCACCTTTGAAACACTCGGCACAATCTCTCTTGAAGTTGAATAATGATCACAACACACTAAACCCTAGAGTTTACGGTCATATATATAGCCCCCAAGTAAACCCTAAAGGATATACACAAATCTAGCAAATTGGGCCTTTCTCCCGTAAGCCCAAAACAATCAGCCGACATTGCCGGTCAACCGCACCCCTAGTGACGGTCGACTGCAATGTGTAGAACCAACCCAGAGAGCGGACCGGTCGACTGCACCCCCAAGGTCGGTCGACCGTCCTCTCCTCTGTTGGACTAATACACTCGAAGAACTCCCAGTCGACTGGGTCGGTCAATCGCACCCCTAGCCGGTCGACAGCAACCCTCCAGACTTCTCTTCTTCTACCTGGCTACTTGTCTTCCCTTGCTTCTTTGTCTTCTCCTCTTCTTCTCCAACTTCAAGTACCCCGTGCCTACGTGTATTTGAGGCCATAATTTCTAACAATCTCCCACTTGGACCAAATACACCACACTTCAAAGTTATTGCAATCTTTTCTCGCATTATCTCTGCCATATTCCACTTTCATGGAAGACCCAAGTACTCCCAACTCTTATGAAGAGCACCTCCGCCACTCCACCACGTGGAGTGCACCAACCACCCCTCATCGCCTCCTGAAGGATGTGCTCCACCAATCGCATAGAGCACGAATACCGGAGAAACAACCTCCTGTATCGGATTCCGTGTTATGAGACTCCCCACCTCGCAAGATCTCCATCAACACAGGACATGGTTCAAAGCCTCTTAATGCACCCTCTGCACTAGAAACCTCCGTGGACGACACCTCCACAAACTCCGCAGACTGTTCAACCCCTACAGTCCTAATTCGGTTACCCTCATCGACATCAACCCGCATATTGATATCAGTGCTCTCTATCACACATGAGCAACTTGAAGCTTCAACTGCCAATTAGCAAAGTACCCTTTCCGCAGCAATGTCTTACCCACTAGGATCACTTCCATGGCTAGCAGCTCCCACTAAATTAGTAACCCCCACTCCACAACTGAAAGAACTCGGTTACATCCCACACAACCTACTACTCGATTCCGGCTGAGAGTCAACTACAGGAGAAACTCCCCTCACGTCTCTAAGCAAACAAAGCGTTCCCTCATGCTTTTCTTTTGCAATCACCCTTGAACCTGCAGCTATGTACCACTCCCTACTACCAACTGTAGTAGACAACCCCTCCTTATCTAGCCTTCCAATCGAGATGAGATTTTCTTTCAAGTCTGGAACATGTCTTGTCTCCCGCAAGACAACACTTTGATCATCAATGGTATTCACGCGAACAGTACCAACTCTACGTACAGGACACTGGTGACCATTTTCTGCGATCACAACTCCAAAAGAACCCTCCTCGTAGTCATCAAACAACTCTCTCCTCGAAGTGCAGTGAAAAGAAGCTCCCGAATCAATACACCAATCTTGAGTGCCCAACTCCCCCTGGACTGATAAGCATAGATCCTCAACAAGCCCCACTTGAGCTTTCTTTGGAGTATCTCTCCTCAGTTTCTCTTACTTCTTCTTCATATAAGCCTTACAACTGCGCATCATATGACCCTTCTTGTGACAATACCAGCACTCAGGCCCATGTCCCCCATCGCTGTCATCAGACCCACTCTCAGATGAACTACTCTGATCCTTTTTTCTTCGACTGCTCTTAGATCTCCCACGTCTCTTCTCAATGTACATGGCAGAATCTCTAGAAGATGATGATGGGTATCCCCCGTTTCTCACCCTTCTCACCTCCTCGTTCAGAATGCTACTCACCACATCCTGTAGAGTCGCCGAATCTGTCATAGTACATGTAATAGTCTGTTCTACCGTACCATAACTATCGGGTAAAGTAAATAGAAGTAACAATGACTGCCCCCTCTCTGAAAACTTCAAACCTGTAGCTTCCATCTAGTTGTAAACCATACAGTAATTGTCACATGTTCTGCTACTGAATCCCCTTCCCTCAACTTCATATTAACCAATTTCTTCAGATGAAGAATTTGATTAGATACTGACGGTTTCTTATATATATCAGTGAGAATCTCCATAGCCTCCTTTGTGGTCTTTGTCTTCGAGATATGAAATAACGCTTTCCTACTTAGTCCCAACTGAATCTACCCTAGCGCATTCTGATCCAAACGATTCCACTCCGCCAAGACTTTTACATCATTGTCTACACCTACCGGCTTCTCATCAAACAATGGACCATCAAGATTTTTCTGACGAAGATACACTATCATCCGAATCTTCCACATCGCGAATTCACTCCCATCGAATCTCTCGATCTTCATCTTGTTATCGGCCATCTCGAACCAACCGCTCTGATACCACTTGTCGGAGAAATCTACTCCCAACTCGTAGTGCTAATAGCGGAAGTGCACCACAAGCAATAGAAACTCTCAAGAAATAGATGAACCAAGAACAAGCCACCACAATATATGGATCTCACAAGAACACAACTAATATGTAGAGATAACTAATACTTCTTATTCCCAAAGAAATACAAAGATTACAAAAGAGATTACAACTCTCAATCTCTCTCTCCCACCTTTGAAACACTCGGCACAATCTCTCTTGAAGTTGAATAATGATCACAGCATAATAAATCCTAGACTTTATGACCATATATATAGCCCCAAGTAAACCCTAAAGGATATACACAAATCTAGCGAATTGGGCCTTTCTCCCGTAAACCCAAAACAATCAGCCGACATTGTCGATCGACCGCACCCCTAGTGACGGTCGACTACAATGTGTAGAACCAACCCAAAGAGCGGACCGGTCGACTGCACCCCCAAGGTCGGTCGACCGTCCTCTCCTCTGTTGGAGAAATACACTCGAAGAAATCCCAGTCGACTGGGTCGGTCGACCGCACCCCTAGCCGGTCGACCGCAACCCTCCAGACTTCTCTTATTCTACTTGGCTGCTTGTCTTCTCTTGCTTCTTTATATTCTCCTCTTCTTCTCCAACTTCAAGTATCCCGTGCCTACATATATTTGAGGCCACAATTCCTAACATTACCTATTAGGACTACCTATATATTAGGACGGTCGACCATCAGGGCTGATCTACTCTCTGTTTCGAATTGTGATCGACTGCCCATATTGTGGTCAAATTTAAGGTTTTGGTAAAAAACCCCATATTCCGATCTATTTGATGTGGTTAGGGTTGGGTTTACATAAGGAGATGTCAGGGGGGTTTTAGGGTAATGAAATAGAGTATATTACTTGTAAATTTCTATAATTTTGAGCGAGATTTTATATACAAAGAAGCCACTTTATGCCCTTGTGGGGAGAAACGGTGAGTCCCGGGTTGTGGAAATTTTTATCTCTAATCTATAATCTCTAATAGTATAATCGGAGAGTTGGGTTTGTCATTTGTAGACAATCTGTAATTTGTAGACATTCAACCATTTAATCTCAACAATTCATTTTTAAGTGGGAGTTATATCAACCATTCTTGTACTCAACTGTTGTTAGTTACCATAATAACCTCAAAGTTCAAATTTATTTACGATATAATTATTTACAAAAGTGTCACTCATATAAAATAAAAGTTTGTGCCACTAGGGGTAATTTGTAAAGAGTATGTGATGAGTAAAGGGAGGTCTCAGGTTTGAGGCAAGATTACGTCTTATTATTTACTATATAAAAACAAAATTAATTAGAATGTGCATCACACGTGCAGATTACTAGTTTTCTATAATTAGAGAGAATGATTGTTTTCCAATTTGTACTATTCTCTTTGATATCGTGTTTCCTAAATTGTGTTATATCTATTTATTTGTTTGATTTCTCTTCTTTGTTAGTTCATTGGTGAAATAATAGTCAGTAGATCGTCTCCGCTCATTCCGCTACGCATCAAAGGGAAAAGCTTTAAATTTGGTCTAGATCGGCTCTCCCAACAAGTGGTATCATAATTCTTGTTAGGGTTTATTTTCTTTGTGTGATCCTTTATGATGTCAAACAATCGTTCCATGGAAAATTTTCATATAGAGAAGCTCGACGGAAGGTTCAACTTCAATTTGTTGCAAGTCAATGTGAGAGATCTGTTGGTGCAAAAAGGTCTACATATGGTGTTTCTAGGGAAGGAATAGAAACTTGCGTTTATATCCGATGAGGCATGAATGGATTATGATGAGAAGACCTTGAGTTCGATTCGTCCTTATTTAGATAATAAGGTGAAGTATAATATTCTTGAGGAGAAGACTGCGGCAGAGCTTTGGGTAAAGCTAGAAAGCCTCTATATGATGAGATCCTTGAATTGATTGCATTTGAAGCTAAAACTATGTAATATCTTAATGAAAGAATGTACCTCTATTAAAGATCATTGGAACCAATTACACAAAACTATTTCTTAATTGATGGCGGTGGAAGTTGTGATCGATGAAGAAGATAAGTCCCTAATTCTACTTTCATCTCTGCCTCCATCACATGAGCACTTGGTAACTACTACGCTTCATGAGAAAGATTCCAACGATTTAGAGGAGATGATGGTTGTGCTGGTGAATGATAAGATTCATAAGAAATTAGATGAAACTGATTCCGTTGATGAGAGAAGTTTATTTATAGTCAAGGAAAGAAGTGTAAAGAAGGGTATGAATAATAAGAGTGGAATTCGATGTCATTATTGTAAGAAGGAGGGATTGTTGGGAATTACAAAAGTAAGAAGTAGAATGTAGTTTGAGAGATTATGCCGACGTTGCTATTTAATTAGATATTCACCAATCTGATCTACACATTTCAAAGTTTGCCAAGGATGATCCTGTTGAGATGCCTTGAATCTTAAATTTAGGGAGTTCCTATCATGTTTATCCCAATAGGGACTTACCTGCAGAGATACAGAGGGTCGTTTAGTTAGAACATGTGTGGTGTGGTCTACAAGGTGGTGGGTGAGAGAATAATCAAGTTCAGAATCTTCGATGGTGCTATTCTTGTTTTGTCAAATGTTCAACACGTCTCAGTTTTGAAGAAGAACCTCATATCCTTGGGTACTCTCGACTCTAGAGGTTGTCGGTACTTGGCTCGAGGTGGAGTCCTAAGGTTGCTAAAGGTGCTCGTACAATCATCATGGGAAAGGGGCTGATTTGCTCCCTATTTTGCATTGCATCCGACTACCCTATTCAGAGCCAAATTTAAGGATTGTTGGGTCAAAAAGCCCATATTCCGGATCTATTTGTTGTGGGTCGGTTGGGTTATATAAGGAGATGTTAAGGCTTCTCTAGGGTAATGAAATAGAGTAAGATTGCTAGGGGATTTCTAGGAATTTGTGTGAGAGCTTTGTAAACAAGAAAAAAACTTTGTGGTCTTGTGAGGAGATAATAGTGAGTCTTGAGTTGAGGAAATTTTTATTCTCCATAGTTAAAGGGAACAATTGTTGTCTGATTTGCACTCTTCTCTTTGATGTTGTCTTCTTAAATATTGTGCTCGATGTATTTATGTAACCTCCGTTTCCGATTATACGGATTTGTATTTTCTTTTCTTCGTATTATTGCGCTTTCGATTTTTCGTAATGCTTCTATCCTTCTTTTAAACCAAATTGCATACATTTGAATGATCAATTGTTTTGTCAAAGCCTAATCTCCTACTCTATTCTATAATTTGTTTATTTATTTATTCTGAGTCCAACCCAATCTTATTTGTTTTAGGAATGCAAAGCCCATTCTATAATTGTATTTGACTCTTTATTAAAGTGTGAAACCCAAACCTAATTCTTAGCCCAAACCAAATCTAATCTTATACTTGATTTATTATTCAAACCAACATATCAGCCAACCCAAAGCCCAAGCACACTCATCCTTTATATTCCTAACTGCCACCCCGCTATCTCATTGCTCCATTATCAAATCCCAACTTATTAGATACTTAACTACCCACTACTATTACCTGAGTTACTGCCTATAATGGCCATAACCCCTACTCCATTATTAACTTATCCTAATCTTCATTAGGCCCCCCTAATTCTTTCTTCTTCCCCTATTCATTTCAAACACTCGATAGGTCCTCTCTCTTCTTCTTCTTCAACCCTCCGTTCAACCCATTGCAACTCCGAGCAACAACTACTTCAACTCACACTGTAGCACCTCGACTCCCCCTCACTACATCGCTCCACCTGCCTCTCCCCGCACAACCGAGCCCAGAAACTCCTTCCATTGCCATCATCATCCCGAGTGCTGCAACCTTATTGCCGACCCCGAACGCCGTGCACCCGAAGTCCTCCTTGCTGCTCTTCCTTAAAGTTGATCAGCCATCACTAGTGCTCTCTCTCTCTCATCCTCAGCCACTGCAACCTCGCCCTCCCACTCATCTCCGACCTTCACCACGGACCGCTGCTTCCCCCTGACTGCAGTACCCCTGACTTCCGACTCCCGTCTCCTCACTGTGCCAACTCGAGCCACCTCGACAGTCTTGCTACAGCTCCCTGACCGACCTGCACCCCTCCTCATCGATCACCTTCAACCCATCACTGCCTCCCCTCCACCACTCGAACCTCCCGAGCGCCACCCGATGCCGCTGCTCCTTCCCTTCAAACTTCGACAGCTCCTCCATTTCTCCATCTCCTCACGACCACTACCCTGAGTTCCTCGCCGCCTTGCGACTCCACTGCAGCACCATGGAGCGCCGCTTCCTTAAACCCGACGATAGCAACCCCACCTTTCCCTTGCTACTACTGTCCCCGACTACGACTGCCACCGTCACTGCCATCTTGTTGTGTCCGCTACCGTGCTACATTTCCCGACCACCTTCACCATCGCAGCCAACGACGTAGCCGAGCTCTTGCCGCTGTTGCTGCCATTTCTTGCCGTAGCCGCTGTGCCTTGATTTCGGTGACCCGCTGCCTTGCCGTTGTTTCGTTGTCATTGCCCACTGCAGTGCGCTCACCTCACTACTACTCATCAAAAAAAATATGCATCTCTTGTACACATTTTATTATTCTTGTGCAAGTATTTTTATTGGCATCTGGCAAGTAGTTATTGATTTGAATATCGTATTTAATTGAATTTCATTATTGATTCATTATTTTCTTGATCGTACCATGTTATTGATTCATAGTCTTCTTATCATGCCATTGTTATCGATTTAAATCTTGAACTGTTCATTTATCGTATTATTGAACATTCAACTTTACTACCCTATAAATTGCTTAAACTTGTACTGAGATTTTGACCCAGTTTCCGACACTGAAATTTATAACTTTGTACATAGCAATTGTAGCACATTGAGTCTTGAATCCGGAACATCTTACAGATTCTCAATCCGATTTATAGATTGTAAGTTATTGCTGTTTTAATATTGTCATATTATAATTTCCAGAACCGAGATTGTTCACGAAACCAGTAAAGAATAAATTTATATGCATAGCTACTATAATTATAATATATCGTGTGAATATTCGTTGGAATCAGTAGAGATTCTATTTTCTAGAATCTCTGACGGAATTGGATTTGTATTTCCGTAGCAGCGGAAAAGTAAATTTGAGTACGAACATGTGCTGCTGTCCAGAACTTGCATTGTTACGTTTTTGTAATATAAACCTGTTATTTTCCATATTTAATGAATTGAATTATGTATATTTCATGTATTGCATAACATTGATATTTTCTTGATATTGTATTAATACTACCGTTCTCATTGATCGTATTGGTTGCATATCTATAATTGATCGTAATGAAATAATAATAAGTCGGGATAATAAGGGTCGACTTAGTAATGGACAATATAGGAGAGTGTACCCGGAAGGGGATATTGGTCACAACCCATATTGGTCATTGTTATCGGTCATATTGGTCATCGATTGATTATGGATTACTGACTACAGTATCCCGATTTATCGTGTATTGGTCATCGATCATCAGTCATCGGTCATCGGTTATAGGTCATTGATATTGCAAGATTCGAGTACATGATTCTGTAAAATTCACCACTATAGTCTAAACGTTCACTTTATTGTATGCACTCGAACCTGTGGTATGGGACGCATGATTGCGTGCATTCGATAGGTTAATAAAAGATTGATAGACTTAAAGATTGACATTAAACATCGACTATTGATTTATTGATATTGATTATTGGTCATCGATTATTGATTATTGATTATTGTTTACCGACTTTTGGCCCCATTGAATATTATTTATCGACCATAGTTATCGACCATTGATTACCGTCCAATGCATCATTTATTGATCCTATTATTTACTATTATTTCGATTATTATTTCTATTGATTGTTAATTATTGTTATCGACTATTGTTTATTAATTATTGTTATTGTCTATCATTTATTGACTCTGATATCGTTGTAGTATCTTGTTCTTGTTATATCGTAGTTTTATTATTTAACTGTTTGCTACTACTTGTCGCCCATGGCTTGCTCTAATGGGCATTTCCTCCATGTAACTCCTATTTTCCGTATCTGTATTTTTTCTACTGTATTTCAGTCTTGTACTCTTTTTATCTAATTGAGATCCTATACTTGTGTTCCAGTTCGAATAAAATTATTTCATTGTTTTTACTCAATCTTGGTGCCAATATTTAATTCAATTGTATTGTTCGTTCTATCATTCCATCTAATTCTTTTTCCCCATTTTTATTCAATTTTGACTAAGTCTCTTGTTGGATTCCCCTCAAATCCGCTACCCAAATACCCAATAACCCAAACCGCTCCTATTTAAACCCTAATCTCTATTAACCCTAACCCTAATTACTTTACTATTTTAACCCAAACCCCCCAGCTGCCTTCTCCTTCCTCCCGTATCCTTCTTCCTCCATTTCATCGAAACCCAAATCTCCATCATCATTGCCTTCATCATCCTCGTAACCACCACAGAACCACCACTTCATCGCCACTCCCTTCGTCAACCCCATCGCCAACCACCATCGCCTTCCTCGCCGAACCCAACTCCTGAAACCCATCCAAACTCGCCTCCGCCATTACCCTTCGTCGTCGCCCCCATCCCCTGCACCCATCCTCACCATGCTCCTCACCCACGACCCACGCCAACCACTGCCAACACCTCAAACCCATTACCCCGTTCTCCTTCGCTCATATATTTTTGAACCCAGAATAGAGTCGCCCACGCGTCGAGTTCCCTCTTGATGTTGCCGCCGCTGCCTACCGTCGTCGCCGTCATCGATTGTTCCCTAGTCGAACCCTGGCATCGTTGCCGCCGCCACAGCCGTCGGAGCTCCCTCTCTCTCCCTGTCTATCGATCAAGAAGAAGGAGGGAAGAAGAAGCAGTGGGTGGTGATTTGATCTGGGCCGTTAGATCTCATCAAGATCAGATCCCATCTTTCTGATCTGATCGGTGCTTGCTGTTTGGCACCCAGAGCAGATCCGGAGTAGATCCGCTGTGTGGGTGTTTGCATGTGTCTCGTATGTGCGTGTGTCCGTGTTCGTACTTTGCCTCTCGGGATTCTCATCTCGAATTTGTTCGTGTTAGGATTCACCGTCGTTCAGGCAAGTATTCTCCTTGTACAATTTATTGTCCTAGTACAAGTATTTAATTGAAAATACCGCAAATAGGTTGTAGTTGTGACTCCTTCTTGTCTCATGATTTGTTGATCTTGAATTATTCATCGTCGAATCCATATTCTTAAGAGTCACAACCCTTTTGTTGTTATATTTACAAACTAGTTGGACTCATTTATCTCCTAATCACTTGAGCACATAAAACTAAGAAACCCTAGACTTGTAGATGTGTGTTGTATCATGTATGTAGTGATCTTGCATTCCTTGAGTTGAGAAATAGATATTGCTTGCTGATTTGATAACCAATATATTTGTATTTGTGTCACACATTAATCTAGACTCATAATAACCAATTATCATGCAACTTATATATGAAAGACATTCACACTTGTTGCTTTCCTGAACCTTACTTGCTGTTTCGACCCCTTTAAGTCAAAATCTGAACTTAAGCCCTGAACATGAAATGTAGCTTTAAATGTCTAGATATCGGTAGCCTCCAGAATTTTTGAATTCCGAGTTACGGTCTAGGAGATATCGCAGTTTTATAGCTACTGTGTCGGTAGTCGCAGATTCACAAAACTGCTGCACCTCTTTAGTTTGCAAATTATTTTAACTATCCTGTAAGTAATGGACTTGAAATTTTACATGATGTTGCTAAACACCCTAGAGAACATCCTCAAATTTTCTCAGAATTAATTAACAATGTTTCAATACTGTTTCACATGTATAAACTTAGATTCACAAATCTTGGCTGAACATAGAAGCAGTATAGTTTGCTGTTTTGACACATGTTACCACAACTTTTATGTACCTTGATTATATGCGTTGGAACCGGGCAGGAGTCTAGTTTCTATACCTCCTGACGGATCCATATTTGCTATCTCGTAGCAACGGAAATCGCAGTTTTGGTACAACAACGTCGTGCTGCCCAGATTTGAGATTTTCGTTGTTCGTGATATTTTTATTCGTGTTGACCCTCGAATATGCTATATAAATATCTCAAACTTATTCCATGTCTATGATTATGATTTCTTGACTTGTTTTGCACACTTGCATACTTGTTTAATAAAAATTAATAAAAAGTAATAAGCCGGGGTTTAAGGGAAAACCCAAAGTAGTGGAAAATATAGGTAAGTGTACTCGGAAGGGGCCCCGTGTTTCCCATAATTTTATGTTAAATGGAACTAAATGCCACGTAGAACTAAGTGCCACGTCATGGGTGACGGGGCCACCTCTAGAGCCTGCGAGGGCCACCGCTAGAGCCCATTATATGATTACATGATATTTATTTACGATCACATGGAACTAAGTGCCACGTCATGGGTGACGGGAGCCACCTCTAGAGCCTATGAGGGCCACCTCTAGAGCCCATGGTTTGATCACTTGCTCGTATTTTCTACATGACCTGAGTACACCGCCCTATAAAATTCATTACTAGGCCTAAATGAAATTGCATTGTCAGTAGCAACCATATAGTAAAAAGATGGATGCATGAAGTACTACCTAGATAGTAATAACTACAAGACTTGATACATGAAACCTGAACTTGATACATGTTCACTTGATACTTGAAGACTTGATACATGAAACTTGATACTTGTACTCGACAACTTGACACTAGACTTGGGACTTGTTACTCGACACTTGTACTTGATACTTGCCACTTGATGTTGGTTACCTTCACATGTTCACTAGCCACTTATTCTACTATTAGTATTTGTTACCCAACTTGATCACTTGAGTTGTCCTTTTTACTAGTTAGTTTCTTAAATGCCCACTACGTGTTGTATCCCTATTACATTCTTGATTCCAAATTTTGTTCCATATTTCTTGTACTCGTTTTTACTATTTGTGGTCCTAACTTGCACTAAGGGCATTTTCTCTTGTTTTCTCTATTTTTCCCCTTTTATAATTATTAAACAGATTTTTGAGACGTGCTGCCTGCCGGAATTGGTGAGCAGAGATTTTAGACTTCAATGGAGAAAAGACATGCTTAGATTATTTGTTTTCTTGTGTTATTTATTTTCTTGCTACTTAAAACTTGTAACGGGCTTATGTTCCCGAGTTTTACATTTGATCCAGATTTGAGAATTATTTGAGACACTAGTATTTGTTTTAGTTGTTTCTATTGTTTAATAAATATTTCATGCATGCTTGGTTGTATATATATCATGTTATATTCTTGTTGTGATGCTGAGTCGATCCTACAGCTTATGGATGATGTTAAAATTATTCGCTGGGCTTCGTCACGCACTCCTAATCTGTGTTTTTGGGAAGCGGGCGTGACACCCCATCTCTGGATGTTGAGATTGCGGGTATCACGGAGGAATCAACTAAAGGACTCGGAGAATTGATCTTCTAAAAGATTGGAGTGGATTAATAGTCTATGATAGTTATTTCATTCATGGTATTTTATTTTCAGCATTGTGTTATTATCTTACATTGTATTCCGGGCTTTGGTGACCCGAAGCTTATTACCTTTCAAATGTTGGTTATTTATGAGACATTTTATGGATTATTTATATTTATGTGATTATTTTATTGCATGCGTGGTTATTATTTTATTTCATATTATTGAGTAAACTGTTACAGCTTATGGATGATGTACACATCATTCACTAGGCCTCAGTTACACGCCTGTAGTTCCATATAATGGGAAGCGGAGCGTGACAGTTTATTTGTTTGATTTCAATTCCTTGTTAGTTTCTTGGTAAGCAACTGTCGCCTGATCGTTGCGTGTCAAAGGGAGAATCTTTACATTTGTCAAACATATACAAGTTTGTTGTGTAATTAGCAATATAGACCATTATAGAAATTCTATTATTCTTAATTTCTAATTTTGGAAAACTCTTTATTCTTAATTTACTATTGATAATCATTACATAAATTTTATTATTTAAGGTTGTTCAATATCCACAACCATAATTTTTGCTATTTCTAAATCTCTGCCATAAATTTTTATATTTTCAAATTGCCACCTTAAATCAATATGATGATTCCAAAAATACACCTAATATCCGAAAAGACTATGTTGCCCTTTGTTTTTCTTCTTCATTCTCCATAAAGCAAACAAAACCCTAGTAACCATTTCAATTTCTTCAAATCTCTTAACTTTTCCGAGTAATATTAAACTTTAATTTTCCTCAAATTATTCCAACTAAATACCTTGGGTCCTTATTGTCTTCAAATCTATTATGGCCATGTAACTTTGAAAGGCTTACAAGTTATACTATTATACTTATTAAAAGAGAGTTTATACTCCTTGAAGAGTACATAGAGATGATGAGTTGAGTTAGAAATTTACTGTAGAGAAATAAGACATTAGTGGACAAGTTGATGACATAAGTAGAAAAATTGAAGAAGATGATAAAAATAAAAAAAAGAAGAGATCGAAATGAAGAAGATGGTTAGGTTGGGGTTGGCTTCGGATTAAAATATATTCTTTAATTTAGGGTCATTTCAATATAGGTTACCCACAAATTTGAAAATTCCAAATAATCCACTCACAAATCTCTATTTTTCAAAAACTCCACCAAAAATATAGCTTCTACTCCAAAAAAAGCATCAATGCAAGTTTTTGTAAGTTTAATTCATGTTTGACATACATCTGAATTGATTTGAATACCACCAATACGACCACATTGACATCATTCATAATTTTATGTTTTATTCAAATTTTATTAGTATGGCCCACATTGTTAGTGGTATTTATAAAAATAGATAATTGTTAGTGACTTATTTGAAATTAACAAAATTGTGGGTAGCCTCTTTGGAAAATATAAGTAAAATCTTTATGAATGTACCTGCCAGAATAGAAATACTGAAGGAAACCAAATAAAGCAACAAACGAAACACTTCCACATTAAAAAAGTGGAAGACCTAAAGGTTCTAAAGATTTAGTTCCCTGGAAGAGGAGATTGAATAACATAATACACCTTAATGCTCTTGAAGAAGCAACTCCTAAAGTAGCATTTACTATAGAGAGAGTTCATGACGGTCTGGAAGAAGTCTTGAACCAAAGATTCAATTTCTCCAAAACAAAGCATCGCTGAGGTCGAAGATATGCCTCAGAACCAAGAAGAGACTGAGAAAGAGGTACTGGTACCCAATAATAATAAGAAATCTGTGTTTTACACATACTCAGGATAAACTTGTAATCAAATGAATTTGTTATGGATGATTTTCTCATATACAGTAGTAAATGAGATTGAGAAGAGTGATGAAAATGAGGATAAAACTGAACCACGAATAATCCTTGAATGTCAAAAGAGACAAGGATGGCCAAAATAGAAGGATGCGATCCAAGCGGCACTAGATTCCCTCGCAAAATGTGGAGTGTTTGGTCCTATAGTACAAACCCCAAAAGGAATAAATACTATTGGTCTTAAATGGGTGTTTGTAAGAAAAATAAATGAAAAGAATGAGATCCAAAGGTATAAAGCACAGTTAGTTGCTCAAGGATTCTCACAAAGACCAGAAATAACATATGAAGAAACATATTTCCCGGTCATGGACATTATTTCATTTAGATATCTAATAAGTCTCGCTGTTTCTGAAAAACTTGATATGAGACTCATGGATGAAGTGACAACACACCTATATGGTAACCTAAACAGTGAAATATATATGAAAATCCCTAAAGTATTTAAATTACCAGACCCCAAGTCTAGAAATACGCACTGTATTAGATTAAAACGTGCCCTATATGGACAAAAACAATCCGAAAGAATGTGGTACAATAGGCTCAGTGAAAATCTATCTAGGGAAGAATATAATAATGATCATATATGTCTGTGCATTTCATACAGAAATCCCTAAAGGGATTCGTCATAGCAGCTGTCTATGTAGATGATATAAATTTGATCAGATCTCCTGAAGAGATTGAAAAAGCTGCTAACTGTCTTAAGAAAGAATTTGAGATGAAAGACTTGGATGAAATAAAATTTTGTCTCAGCCTGCAGATCAAGCACAGTAAAAATAAAATTTTACTACATCAAACCAAATATACTGAAAATCTCATGAAGAGAGTCAATATGAGTGATTTTCATCTACTCAGTACATCTATAGTGTTTCGGTCACTAGAAGTTGACCAGGATCTGTATCGGCCGAAATAAGAAGATGATGATATTCTGGGTCCTGAAGTACCCTACTTGAGTGCAATAGGCGCACTCCTTTATTTAGCATAGTGCACTAGACTTGGCATATCTTATTCTGTGAAGCAGCTCGCTAGATATAGCTCTGCACCTACACGTAGGCACAAGAATGGCATAAAACACATTCTTCAATATATCAAAGGAACCATTGATCTTGGTTTATATTATTCATATAAATGTGCTGACCTTGTTGGATATACAGACGCAGACTATTTATCTGATCCCCATAAGGGGAGATCACAAACATGATATGTTTTTCTTAATAGTGGTGTAGCTATTTCATGGAGACCAGTCAAACAAACAATTGCAGCAGCATTGACCAATCATTTTGAGATACTGACACTTCATAAAGCAAGTAGAGAATATGTATGGTTAAGATATCTGGTTCAGCATATCAAGGGAAGTTGCGAGCTTCCAGAAGTCACAAACAAGCCTACAATTGTTTATGAGGATAACACAGCCTGTATAAATCAAATTGAAGAAGGCTTCATCAAAGGAGATATGACGAAGCACATTTCACCAAATTGTTTCTTCACCCATCAGATCCAAGAACAAAAGATGATTGATGTCAAGTAGATTAAGTCCAGAGAAAACATTGTAGATATCTTCACAAATCTCTTACAAAGTTCAGTTTTCAAAAATTAGTACACCAGATTGGCATGAGAAGATTTCAGTAGATAGACATATAAATGCATAGGTTGATAAACTTTTGGGTTGGGATGTAATGACTAAATGTATTATTGGGGGGTGATTTTTCATTTCAATTGATGTAAGAACTAAATGTAACAATTTTTAGTGTTTTTTAGGGGAGCATCCTGCAGATGTAAGCATCCTGAAGATACTAATAGAGACATCTTGAAGAATGTCTTTGCGCATTGTACTCTTTTCCTTCGATGATGTATTTTTCCATTGGATTTTTCCTTCGAAAGGTTTTTAATGAGGCAATGTAAGTTGCACCCACTTAGGTTTCTGAAGAATCATATTCCTGAAGAATTAGTTGTACTCTTTTCTTTCACTAAGAATTTTTTCCAATTGTGGGTTTTTCTTTAGGAAAGTTTTTAATGAGACAATATTTTAAAGTGGCATCCAAGGGAGAGTGTTGTGAAACTGTGACAACCTATTAGACGGATGCCCACCCATTAAGGTGGCGGCCCAAGTCCACTTATCCAGGTGACGGCCCAATCACACTACCATACCCAAACCCTAACTTTCTCCCTATATATATGTACGAATAAAGAGCCACAAGACTGTTTTTGGCTACATCTCTCCGTCTCTCCATTTTCGTAACAATATAGTTTTTTTAAGAGTATATTTTAATCAGATTATCACTGATTTGTTAGTTATCATATGCAATGCACGAGAGAAGTTTATTGTTGTTGAAATTCAATTTGAATAAATTAATTTTAGGTAAAAGATTATCACTACTCTGACTTTAAAATATGTAGGTGAGATTCATTAGTCTAACACAAAGCATGAATAAATTAATAAATTAATTTTAAGTAGCACAGAACACCTAACATCTATAATATATATATATACACACACACGCGCGCGCACACACACACACACACGTGCCTACGACACGTCTTTGTGAACGATGCAACATATGAAAATCATGTAAACAGTAAAATATATGCAATTCTGTTCTACTAACAAATTACATAGTTATCAATATTTATTTGTAATACCACCGGGCTAGTGTCTCCACGATAAGTTATAAAAAAATAATTAAAATGTTGTAAAACAATCACATAAGTATCTCTAAATTAGAATACTGTAGTCAGAGATGAGGGATGAGGAGTTGTTGGGCTCGGAGGAGGAGATGAGGCTGAGGTCGAAGGGGAGGGGGTCGGAGGGGGGGGGGATATTGACGTGGCGATGGAGGTGATGGGGATGTTGACGAGAGGGGAGCGCTGGTGTATTCAAAGTGGTTTAAACTTGGGTTTTGGGTTTGGATTTGGAGAGAGAGAGGAAGATACTGAAAAGTAAGGAGATGTGTGTGTGTGTGTGTGTGTGTGTGTGTGAGAGAGAGAGAGAGAGAGAGAGAGAGAGAGAGAGAGAGAGAGAGAGAGAGAGAGCTGAAAAAGTGAAGAGAGGAGAGAGAGATATAAAGTGAGGATGGTTTATGTTTTTGGGGGAAAATTTTTAGTTTTGGAAGGGAACCTTTTAGTGAAAAATATCTTTTGGAAGGGTGAATGTGAGTCATTGATTTTGTTTCAATTGAAGGAGATCCACATGATAGCTTTTTTCAAATTGCCTTGTGATTATATATATATATATATATATATATATATATATAGAGAGAGAGAGAGAGAGAGAGAGAGAGAGAGAGAGAGAGAGAGAGAGAAAGAGAGAGAGAGAGAGAGAGAGAGAGACTATTATGAGATGGTGAGATGGGTGAGATGAAAATGTTTTTGAGAGAGAAGCAATTTGAGTCATAAGCAATCTCGATCACACCGTTCACATCACTATACATGTCATCAAGGTGATGTGTGCCAAATTTCAAACAATTCAGAGACTCTAGCCTATGCATCAAGACGTTCAAATAAATGCATATATATCCATTTCGTACCATCTCCATGATGTGTTGAACGTTTTGATGCATAGGCTAGAGATCTCCAAATCGTTTGAAATTTTGTACACACCATCTAGATGACATGTAGAGTGATGTGATCGGTGTGATTAAGATTCGGATGACTCTAATCGCTCCTCTCTCAAGAAATGTTTCATCTCACCCATCTCACCATCTCATATTAGCATTACTCTCTCTCCCCCTCTTTCTTTCTTTCTCTCTCTCTCTCTCCTCTCTCTCTCTCTCTCTCTATATATATATATATATACATATAGCTGAGTTTTTATTTCCCTACTTGTGCCGCATAGACATTTTTTATTCATTTTCTTGCTCCACTGGATATTTTAATATTAAACACATAATAGAATTCACATTTATTATCTTAATTTCCTTTTGTCGTGTGAAATTTTTATGTTATATATTATAATTAATTTATTATCTTTTATATAGTTCTATGATGAGGACTTCTCTTCTCTAATCATCAAACACATGTTTTGATCTTACTCTATCATGTACATTAATTATTAAATATTTATTTAAAATTTTAAAAACTCATGGTACCTCATCTTATCATATCCAGTAAAAATAATAGGCATGTATCTTTCATTTCTTCTATAGCTAATGAAAATACCTAAGTCATAAATTTTACAAGATACAAGAGATAATATACATGTTCTTTTTTATTTTTTAGCATAACAAGATATATTTATTCTAAATGCATATTTTCTATGTATGCATGAGCCATAGAGAAACATATTTGCTATTCTCTCTTAGAAACAAATATTCTTAATAATTATTTTTTCTTTTTTCACGTACTATTTTTAGCACATGATCAACAACAACAACATGAATTATATAAATTTTATACATGTTAGGGTAAGAAGTTGATGATATAGATTTATTACATATTAACATGTTTTAAAGTTAATTGTAGTTGCTTCTTAAAATAATGTTTTTAAGTCTACTAAGATTTGATGTTAGAATTGCGAGATAAATTTTTAAAATATTAATAACCATTTTGTTTACTTTTTTTTTAGTTAAAAAACTAAACAAGATTGATTTGAAAACTAAGATAATAGAGATTTTGAGATAACACAGATTTTTACGAAAATAATATATTACATCTTTTCGTCCATCGTACCGGTTATATGCTAGTTATGTTTATAATAATAGTGATAATTGATGCTGCCATTTTCCAGTGTGGGAGCAACAGATAATGAGTTCTTTAGATGAGAAGGAAGCACAGATCTCAGCCGTAGATCCGATCCTGATGAGAGACTGATGTGTGTTCGGGATATGTGGATCTGGTGGTGGAGGCACTAACCGTTGGCCACAAGAAACCTACAAAAAGCCTTGAAATGCAGGGTGTTTTCCCGGCGATAGGTCCTCCAACGATCAAGTCAATTATTGGAGAAGAAGATTAGGGTTTTAGAGTCTAAAGATTCATTACCTGGTAACTGAGGAGGGGTTTTGGTATTTATAAGCAGAGAGAGGGACCCTTGATGGACCAGGTTGACCCTCTTCTATGGGCCAGATTGGAGCAAGACCCTCTTCTATGGGCCAGCCAACGACCCACATGGAGTATATACATGTTTTTAGGGATCTCTGGATCTGTTGGGATTAGATGGTTCAGGTGGGCTGAATTTTGACCCACATCATAGCCCCCCTACTCCTGGAGGTTGGGTGTAGCAGCCTTTGAGGAGTAGTCCACTATCGTGGAAAAAAACAGCTGACAACATGGGATAGCTGGAGACCATTTAGTTTTCAAGATGTTTATTTGCTGTTTATTCGAAATCCACCCTATGACGGTGAAGATCGAAAGAGTACCGAAAATTGTTCGGGGGAGGTTCGAAATCCACCCCGAGCTCCGAGGTACTAAGGAGCATTCGAGGTTGGCCTGAAATCCACCCGAGCTTCGAGGTACCGAGGAACGATCGGGGGCGGCTCGATATCCACTATAAGCTCCAAGGTGCCTGGTACCGGGGAGTATTCACGAGTGGCTCGAAGTCCACGACAAGAGCCGTAGGTTAGTGAGATTGCGTAAAATTTTTCCGTTTGGCTCGAGGTCTACGTTGAATGTCGAGGGTTAGCGAGATTGTGAGAAATCTTCGCATGTGCCGAGAGCCGAGAGTTAGTAAGTGTTAGGTTTCGAAGGCAATCACAAATTAAATACACAGCGGAAAAATTACAAAATTATCAAAACCTAGTAATGGATCCATGTGAAAACCATAAATCATGTTTAGAAGTTATACCTTAAGATCTGTTGTCTCCACAGTATGTTGATCACAACACTACAATATTGTGGATCCTCTACGATATCCACACGAACAGAATGAAAAACGGCTCTCCCTCAGGCTGCGGTGCTAGCTACGGATTAGGGATGTTTCTCCTCACGATCTCTCTCTCTCTCTCTCTCTCTCTCACTTTCTGTGACAGCGAGGGTTTTTCACATATCTCTTTTCCACAGATACATATCATATATATAGGTGCAGAAAATCAGTCCTAAAAGAGTAATGAGATTGTTGGACTCACAATCTGACCTGGGTCAGATTCGTGTGTGGGCATTTGAACTTTAGTCAACCCATTTAATCTAATTAAATGTCCAACCAATGTCAGGAGTTCATGTTTTATTTGGATTTCCAATTAAATTCATCTTATGAATTGAAATTTTAATTTTGATCCAATCTAAGTCTGTGACCCTGTAGGTTCCCATTAAGTTGACAGTAATACTAAAATCATATTCGAGTATTACAAATAGTGAGCGGTATCTAACAATACATCACTGCTACTCAAGTGATGGAATGTCAGTGATTCGACATAACCTATCCGTGATCAATGTTACCATGTATTCTAATTCCTTTATCCAAATATCTTATTGACCACAAGGCATAGAGCGTGTCACCCTTGTATAGTTCAATCTCTGGTTTTTTGATGTCTGAGTAGACTTACAAAAATAAATGAGATCAATATCTCATATTGCCTCATTTGAGCACGATCATGCATTTTGCAGTCTCACTCAATCTAGGGGCCCTAAATATCGCTCTTGTTATGTAAGAGGGATAAATCCTGTCTAAGTCACTCACATCCCTCAGCATTATTTGTAGTATATCCAATAGCAGACTTTATAATCACCTTATTATAGGTAACGTTTGACGGCATTAAAATATATAATTCTCATGTAGGGAACCGTAGTGACTTCAAGTCAAAGGACTACATACACCATGGTCACTGTGAGAACTACTTATGACACTCACATAACGACCCATGCAACATTCTCATAGTGGGTCAATCCAGTACATTATTACTCTAATATGTACCCATGTGAAATCTCATATCTATGACCTGTGAGAATGGTCACCAGTCTACGCACACACTAGTCTTTATATATTATCATTGTCCTAATTCACAATAATACTTGACTAGGGACATTTAAGAACAGTATTCTGATTTCAGCCAATAGGATATCATAATCAAGTCATGCACTTGATATCTCATGGCATTGAACCTACTATTCTAAGGACTTCATTATTTTTATTTAATTCACAATAAATAAAACAGTAAATAAAATGACTAAATATGAAATAAATGTCATTATAGAATGTACACTAGTAATGTCAATACACAACTAGCCTCTAGGGCATACACCGACAACAATTTTGTGAAAAATCTTCGCGTGTGGCTCGAGGTCCACTCCGAGCACCGAGGGTTAGCGAGATTGCAAGAAATCTAACATGTGGCTCGAGGTCCAATTCGAGGGCCAAGGGTTAAAAAGTTTGTGAGAAATCTTCGCATATGGCTCAAAGTGTACACTGAGCGCCAAGGGTTAGCAAGATTGGGAGAAATCTTCGCATGTGGCTCGAGGTCCACACCAAGCGCTAAGGATTAGTGAGATTGTGAAAAATCTTCGTGTGTGTCTTTAGGTCCACGCCGAGCTCCGAGGGTTAGCGAGATTGTGAAAGATCTTTGTGTGTAGCTTGAGGTCCACACCGAGCTCTGAGGGTTAGCGAGATTATGTGAAATCTTGTGTGTGGCTCGAGGTCCACGTCGAGCACCGAGGGTTAGTGAGATTGAGAAAATTATTTGCGTGTGGCTCGAGGTCCACGTCGAGTGCCGAGGGTTAGCGAGATTGTGAGAAATCTTGCATGTGGCTCGAGGTCCACAATTAGTGTCGAGGATTAACGAGATTGTGAGAAATCTCGGGTGTGGGTCGAGGTCCACTCCAAGTGCCGAGGGTTAATGAGATTGTGAGAAATCTTCGGTGTGGCTCGAAGGCCACGCCGAGTGCCGCAGGTTAGAGAGTGTAATACCCTGATTTTTCAATTAATGAGAAATTATTTATTTTTGCACGTGTTGTGCACGTGCAATATTTTTGGACTATGTTATCATGATGTGTATGTTTGAATATAATTTTCTCAAATTATTTTAGTACAAAAGCCTTTCTTTAAAAGCCTTCTTTGATTTAATTAAAAAGCCTTTTCTTAAAAAGCCCAAAAGCATTTTATTTTATTTATTTTTATAAATTATTTTTGGCCCAAAAAGAAAGCCCATGAATTAATTTATTTTAATTAAACTTGTCATGTAGAAGACTTTTTTTTAAAACAAAATTATTTTTTATACAATTTTGGAATGTACAAATTTGGCCTAGTTGCATGCACGTGCACTACACGTACACGTGCAATGCACACTCACTATGTGAGGCCGGTAGCATTCTTTTGGAGGGAAAGTTGAATTTTTGGTGTGGAGAACATGGGGGTAGTTTCAAGGAGGTGGGTAGTTTTCCTAACTCCTACTTGAATCTAAGCCTTTCATTTTGCAACCACCAAGATGATCTTAGCCCTCCATTCCCCTCATTTTTTAGTATAAATACCCCCCTTCTCATGGCTAATTTTTGATATGCAAAGTATAATTTCTAAAGCTATAGTAATATATTGTGAGTTATAAAAGATAAGAGAGTGTGTGGTTCTTTTGGTTGCTTGGAGTGGCCGGCTAAGGGCTTGGGAAGCATTCGGTTTGGATTGGAGAAGCATTCGGCTAGGGCTTGGGAGCTTGGAGTGGTGCACTCTTTGGCTAGGAGGAGGTGTTCTCATCTACTAGGACTTATTGCTTTTGTGTTCTCTCCATTAAGGTGGGTAAAACAATTCATGTTTCTAATATAGGGTCATGCTAGTATATTGATAACACTATACATGGAAAATACTAATAAGAGACCACTCTAATTAAAAAGTTAGTATGTGAATGGCTTAGAATGATGTGATCAATTGTGTATGTGAATTGCTTGCATGAAATTATACCATATGAAGCACTTTCTATGATTATTTAGTTTAATTGAATAATGATGCAATGTGATTAGCATGATGTGTGAAAATCTTTATTAATTACTTGCAAATTGTGTGGTTGAAACATGACAATTGATAAAGATATTAACACTATGGAAATTGAATAGAAAAGTATATTGAATGCTTTGAATTCATGTGTAGAAGTGGCATAGATGAACCAAAGAATTGCTTGTTGTCATCAAATTAGAAATGTACCAAACTTAGTAATTGTTGAGTTTCACCTATTCATGTGCTATATGAATTCTTTTGCTAGTATGAGTATGGGAAAATCCAAGTTGTATTGTGTTGTGAATGTAGATTAATAACCAGTAAATTATCATGGAAAATTTGGGGATAAAAGAGAGATTAGGAGATCAATCGATTCTTTTTCAATGTCGAAAATAAAAGATTTGCTAGTTTTAATTAAACAAATAATTAATTTGGGTGGAGAAAATTATGTTTTAGTACAAAAATTTATTTTACACTTGCTATTTTGAAGATTGAATAAAGATGATTAAATCTGGAATTTTTCAGTGGTTTATATAAAGGCAATATGAATCAAATTGTTTTGAACATCGAGTTGATTTCTAAAAACAGTGTGAATATGAAACTAATGGGTTTTAACCCATACTGTGACAACCTGAGCCAGTGGCTCAGGCGGTCGGGGACTGTGTTCGGTTTCCCTGAGCGGTGCGGTTCGAAACCCGGCCTCACCATCTTTTTACTTGACTGTGTATAAATATATATGAACAGCGAAATGATAGCACATATATCTAATGCGCCCTCTTCTAATCGCTAGCACCGGTTGGCCTGATGGCGGGTGCTCTGGCCTTCTTCTCTACTGTGCTGGGTTCGAATCCTTCCTTTAGCACTTAGGGAAAAATATTTTTTTTGTGAGTTTTTGATGTCCAAAAAATGTGAGGAAAATATGGTAATTTTCATAAAAATACAAGGAATTTTATGGGATTGGTTTGGGTATTATTTGAAGAAAATATAATGTAGTTTGTGAACAAATGGTATAATTAAAGCTATAGTTCTAAGGTACTTTTATGGAAATTTTCACTTTATAAAGATATATTGAAATGAATCTATTAGAAAGTAATTGACAAAGAATTTTGTGGTGTGACATGATATTATAAATCTTCACCGGAGGATATTGTGTAAAATGTAAAGTATGGGTGTTTAATTATAAGTGCATGAGTGCATTGTATGATACTGGAAATTTAGAAATCATGTTGATGAAATTGTTGGCCATGAATATGAATTTTTATGAGTTATAAGTATTCACTATGGACTTGTGAACAAAGAGTAATCATGAATAAGAAAGAATATGAAATTGTGACATGAAAGTGATTATGACTTAAAGATTGTGAAATGAAATTTGAAATAGAGTAGCTAAGTCTCCCCGGCATTGAGAAATAAGAATTGAATTGAAATTAGACCAAGGTTGGTCATGGTAAAATGAATGAATAAGTCCGGATGATGGAGAGGCTAACTCTAGTGATTATTTTGTTCATGATTTTTAAATAAAACTAAGGACTAGTACATAGTGGAGATGTGACGAAAGTAGAAGAAAAACATGAGTATGAGGGCCAACGGATAGCGGTGTGAGAGCGATTCACAGGTTGCCTGCTTGATGCGTCAAGACAGTGCGTGGGCGCTACTCCGGAATTATCGTCCCGGTGGCGACGCTCGTGGGATGTTCGAGTGGCTAAGGGTGGTGCCATTGTTCCATGGCGGAGGCTGAATTGTCCATAGGTTGCCTGCTCGATGCGTCGTGACAGTGCGTGGGATTCCCCTCCAGGCTGCCTGGACATGGGCTCATAGATCATAGGACATCTAAGACACTACCGTAGTTACAGTAGTAGTTTAAGACATAACGGGGGATTGAACCCTATCAAGATGAAGAACGAATAAGGGCTTGCCCTCGGACCTATGTAGTATGGGATGTATAGAATCCGAACAAGTGTGCATTAGTGTCATGTAACATAATTAACTGCATTAAGGACTAAGTGCACAATCACAACACGACATCAATAGGGTAGTCCCTTTAGTTTGAAATGTGACAAGTTTGTGTTTGCTAAATATGAAATGTTAAGTTATACTATTTCCGGCAAGCGAGGACGGCCGTGTATAATGATCGTCAGTTGAATAAACTGACGTACCCACAGTCTAACATGCAGGTAAATGTCATGCTAAAGATTAAAGAGGATTTGGATGCTTAAAGATTTTATCAAGCTGTTGTACTTGTACTTAATTGTTGTATTTTACTTCCGCTGTGCAAAAGAAAGATGTAATTATGATGTAAACTCTGATGTATGATGAAAAGTTTTTATTTCCCTGTAAAAGTGTACTAAAGAAAGTGAAAAGATCCTGTAGAACATCTCGAATTCAGTGTATTTGGGATTCGGGGCGTTACAGAGTGGTATCAGAGCCACGCTTTCTACACTTTCACACTTGTACAAATTTATAGGGAACGACACCCTAGAAGTGGACATTAGAGTGTGTGTTTGAATCTAGAGATTTAAATGTAAGTGACTTACATTTGTGTTGCTCTGAGATTTATGCTTTCTCCTCTCTATTTCTAAGATGGCTGATCACTTCGACCCTGCTGGAGGCGACGACTGGCACATCATTGAGGAAGAGTACCATCCTGGACAGGCAGATTCCGAGGACGAGTACTACCCTGGACAAGCTGATTCTGATGATGAGGAGTACCCTGAATCCCGAGAGATCACCCCACCTCCGGATTCATCTGATGATTCTTCTTCCGACGAAGAGGAAGTACCAGTTCCCAGTGGTCTTGTGGCTTCTCTTCAGAGGCAAGTGGAAACCCTGAAGGAGAGAGTGGGATTGTTGGAGGCTCAGCTGGAGAAGCGGAAGGCTGACTATTCTGTTCTTAGCCATCGGATTTGGGAACTTGAGAAGAAAAAGAACCTAACTGATGTGCTGAAGGATGAGGTTGATGAACTGCGGGAAGAACTTCGAGCAGCGAAGAGGACCCGTAGGAGTTAGAGTGTTGTAGCTTCTGTTTCTTTCATTCTGATGTTCAGAGATGTTTTTAAATTCGAATGTATAAACTTTTGGAATTCAATGAAATGGAAGTTGGTTTAAATTCTTGTTTTATACTTCGAATTTGACGGATCTTTTGCATCAGAATATGTCGAGAAGAGGAGCAAGGAATGGGGAAGGTTTGGATCTGGAGACTGAGCTTGCTAGGGTCTACCAGACGTTGAATGCAGTGGCTCAGAACCAAGCTAGGGGGCCGGCAAATCCAGTGCCCGAGGCGATAAAGCTGGTGGAATCGTTCAAGAGAATGAAACCACCCGTGTTCGATGGAAAGTCAGACCCAGATTCGGCTGACAACTGGATACGGCAAGTGGAGACAATCTTCGAGGTGTTGGAGACACCGGAGGGTAGCAAGGTCAAGTTGGCAACCTTGCAGCTGGAGAAGGATGCAGCAGTTTGGTGGCAATCCGTGAAGAGGACCATGGGAGGCCTGTTGTTTGGCTGGGAGGAATTTTTGAAGGAGTTCCGCAGCCATTATTTCCCCTCCGACGTCCAGGAGAAGAAGGCGATGGAGTTCCTGTCGCTTCAGCAAGGCAGCATGTCAGTGAGAGCCTATGAGACCAAGTTCACTCAGCTCTCCAGGTATGCTCCAGAACTGGTGGCGGATGAGGCCAAGAAAGCTCGCAAGTTTGAGCATGGTCTGAGGCCTAGCTTGAGATCTCGTATGATACCCCTTGGTATCAGGAGGTTTGATAAGCTGGTCAAGAGGGCGGCAGCGACGGAGGCGGATATGGAGCAGTTCCAAGTTGTTCAGAACAGGAGGAACAACTGGCAGTCTGGTAAGAGGCCTGCACATTCGGGGAGTTTCAGGGGGCAACCATCTGCACAGAGGTTCAAACCGACAGGGGCGAACGCTGTTAGTGTAGCTGGAGGACCCGGAAACAATGTGGCGAGACCTTCTGCGGTGACTTGCTTTAACTGTGGGGAAGCGGGACACTACCGATCTCATTGTCCCAAACTTCAGCGCAGTAATAGCGGCGCACCAACGCAGCAGGCTGGGAAGAGGCCGTACCAATCAGGGCGAGTATTTGCCTTGACAGAAGCTGATGCTGAGGAGGCGGATCAGGTCATCTCTGGTACGAGGGCTGGTGTTTAGAGTCTTTGTCATTTCCTTTCCCTTTGTTTAGGGAGGCTGTTATGTAATGGTGTATATTATGTAACAGGTGAACTCTATCTTAATGGAATTAAAGCTGTCGTATTGTTTGATACTGGATCCTCTCATACTTTTGTGTCTCCAAAGTTTGCTAAAGTGTTGGGAGTTGAACCAAAGATTTTCCCAGGCAAGATCTTATCAGTAGCTACTCCATCAGGGGAAACTTTAACCACTGATCGGTATTATGCTGATTGCGAGATTGTGATTGGGGATAGAATCTTTGGCATTGATCTGATCGAGCTGACTATCTTGGGAGTCGATGTTATCATTGGCATTGATTGGATGTCGGTGTACAGTGCAAGCATCGAGTGTAAGGCCAAGACGGTGACAGTGAAGGCTCCAGGTGGACCTGAAGTCGTGTTCCAAGGGAAGCAGAAATGTTCTAAGCTGGTGGCAACTATCCGCAAGGAAGAGACTCCTGTGGAAGTGCAAAGGATTCCTGTGGTTCGGGACTATCCGACAGTGTTCTTGGAAGATTTTCCTGGGTTACCTCCGCATCGTGATGTAGAGTTCAGCATCACTGTTCAACCGGGAAGTGCACCCATTTCTAAGGCACCTTATAGGATGGCTCTAGTGGAACAGGATGAGGTGAAACGGCAGATTGAGGAACTGTTGGGAAAAGGCTTTATTCAACCTAGTGCGTCACCTTGGGGAGCACCAGTGCTTTTGGTAAAGAAGAAGGATGGATCGATGAGAATGTGCATCGATTACCGAGAGCTGAATAAGGTCACTGTTCAGAATAAGTATCCGATTCCTCGAATTGATGACTTGTTCGATCGTCTACAAGGAGCAGCTGTATTCTCCAAAATTGATCTTCGATCAGGTTACCACCAAGTTCGAGTGAAAGCTGAAGATGTGCATAAGACTGCATTTAGAACTCGGCATGGGCATTACGAATTCTTAGTTATGCCATTCGGAGTGACGAATGCACCTGCAATCTTCATGGACTTGATGAACAGAGTTCTGAGGCCGTTTATTGATTCTTTCGTCGTGGTGTTTATCGACGATATTCTCGTGTACTCCAAGTCTGAGGAGGAGCACACTGAGCATCTGGCAGCGGTGTTGCAGAAGTTGGAAGAGCAGCAGTTGTATGCCAAGTTATCCAAGTGTGATTTCTGGAAATCTGAAGTGGCATTCCTAGGTCACATCCTTTCTAAGGAGGGAGTGGCAACTGATCCTCAGAAGATAGAGGCAGTGAGAGATTGGGCAAGGCCTACTACAGTGAAGGAAGTCAGAAGTTTCCTTGGGATGACTGGATATTATCGGAGATTCATTCAAGGTTATGCTCAAATAGCTGTACCGCTTACAGGGCTGACCAAGAAGAATGTGAGCTTCAAGTGGACCGAGCAATGTGAGGCGAGTTTTCAGGAGTTGAAAGATAGGCTGACTACTGCACCTATTTTGGCTTTGCCTAGAGCTGGTGTTGAGTATGACGTTTATAGCGATACTTCACATCGGGGGCTTGGTTGTGTCTTAATGCAAGAAGGAAGAGTAATCGCTTATGGGTATAGGCAACTACGACCGCATGAGAAAAATTACCCGACTCATGATCTAGAGTTGGCTGCGATTATTTTTGCTTTGAAGCAATGGAGGCACTACGTGTACGGTGAGAAGTTGAATATGTACACGGATCACAAGAGCTTGAAGTATATATATCAGCAGAGGGATCTCAATCTGAGACAGCGGAGATGGTTGGAAGTGCTCGAGGATATGCGACCTGAGATCAAGTATCATCCTGGAAAGGCTAATGTTGTTGCTGATGCACTTAGCCGCAAGAGCAGTTTGGCCTGTTTGATTACAACTCAGAGGCATCTGATTGAGGAGCTGGACCGAGCTGGGATTGAGGTTGTCTTGCAAGGATTGGGAGCATCTTTGGCTCAGTTGAGGCTTCAGCCTACTTTGAATGCAAGGATCATTGCAAGTCAGGAGGTTGATGCTGATATCTTGGAGATGAAGGAGCAGGTTGGTGCTGGCAGGTTGCCCGGTTTTCAGACCAGGGATGGAGTGTCGTGGTTCGGAGATAGGCTGTGCGTTCCAAATCAGGCGGACCTGAAAGAGAGTATTCTTCAGGAGGCGCATGCTACTCTTTTGTCGGTACATCCTGGGAGTACTAAGATGTACAAGGACATCAAGCAACATTTCTGGTGGTCAGGTTTGAAGCGGGATGTGGCTGAATTTGTCGCGAAGTGTGAGGTTTGTCAGCAAGTCAAAGCCGAAAATCAGAGACCCGGAGGTCTATTACAGCCGTTACCTATTCCGGAATGGAAGTGGGATAACATCAGTATGGATTTCATTACGGGATTGCCTAAGAGTCCTAAAGGCAATGATGCAATTTGGGTTATAGTCGATCGACTTACCAAGTCCGCTCACTTTTTGGCGATGAAACTCACTGCTTCGATGGACAAGTTGGCTGAGATGTATGTTGGTGAGATTGTCCGACTTCATGGCGTTCCTTCGACCATTGTGTCTGATCGAGATGCGCGGTTTACTTCGCATTTTTGGAGGAGTCTTCAGGCAGCTTTGGGTACCAAGACAGATTTCAGCACTGCTTTTCATCCGCAAACCGATGGGCAGACCGAGAGAGTCAATCGTATTCTTGAGGATATGCTGCGGTGTTGTATACTAGACTTTGGAGGCAGTTGGGAAAGGCATTTACCTTTGGTGGAGTTTGCCTACAACAACAGTTTTCAGGCCAGTATTGGGATGGCGCCGTACGAAGCTTTGTATGGCAGAAAGTGCAGAACTCCTGTGTGTTGGTATGAAGTAGGGGAGCGTCAGTTGTTTGGTCCTGAGCTTGTGCAACTGACTTCTGAGAAGATTGATCTGATCAGGAAAAGGTTGGTGGAAGCTCAGAGCAGGCAGAAAAGCTATGCAGACAACCGGAGAAGGGACCTTGAGTTTGAGGTTGGTGACTTCGTCTTTCTGAAGGTATCACCCAGCAAAGGTGTGGTTCGTTTTGGCAAAGGCGGGAAGTTAGCCCCGAGGTTTATAGGCCCGTATAAGATATTGAAAAGGATCGGGAAAACTGCTTACCGGCTTGAGTTACCGGAAGAGTTGTCTCAGGTGCACAATGTCTTTCATGTGTCTATGCTGAGAGGTTATATTCCAGACCCGAGTCATCATTTGCCTGAAGTGCCGGAAGGTTTGCAGTTAGACCTGAATTACATCGAGTCTCCTGTTGAGATTGTTGATCGTCGAGAGAAAGTCTTGAGGAATAAGACGATACCGATGGTCAAGGTAGTCTGGAGAAACCACTTGGTTGAAGAGGCTACTTGGGAATCTGAGGAGAGGATGTTGAGGGACTATCCTGAGCTTTTTGCTTGATTGCATTTTTGTATCTTTTGTTTTGTTGTGTGTGTTGTATTTTGTTTGTTTTCCTCGCTCTTGATTGTAGTTCCGGGGACGAAACTATTCTAAGGAGGGAGTGCTGTAATACCCTGATTTTTCAATTAATGAGAAATTATTTATTTTTGCACGTGTTGTGCACGTGCAATATTTTTGGACTATGTTATCATGATGTGTATGTTTGAATATAATTTTCTCAAATTATTTTAGTACAAAAGCCTTTCTTTAAAAGCCTTCTTTGATTTAATTAAAAAGCCTTTTCTTAAAAAGCCCAAAAGCATTTTATTTTATTTATTTTTATAAATTATTTTTGGCCCAAAAAGAAAGCCCATGAATTAATTTATTTTAATTAAACTTGTCATGTAGAAGACTTTTTTTTAAAACAAAATTATTTTTTATACAATTTTGGAATGTACAAATTTGGCCTAGTTGCATGCACGTGCACTACACGTACACGTGCAATGCACACTCACTATGTGAGGCCGGTAGCATTCTTTTGGAGGGAAAGTTGAATTTTTGGTGTGGAGAACATGGGGGTAGTTTCAAGGAGGTGGGTAGTTTTCCTAACTCCTACTTGAATCTAAGCCTTTCATTTTGCAACCACCAAGATGATCTTAGCCCTCCATTCCCCTCATTTTTTAGTATAAATACCCCCCTTCTCATGGCTAATTTTTGATATGCAAAGTATAATTTCTAAAGCTATAGTAATATATTGTGAGTTATAAAAGATAAGAGAGTGTGTGGTTCTTTTGGTTGCTTGGAGTGGCCGGCTAAGGGCTTGGGAAGCATTCGGTTTGGATTGGAGAAGCATTCGGCTAGGGCTTGGGAGCTTGGAGTGGTGCACTCTTTGGCTAGGAGGAGGTGTTCTCATCTACTAGGACTTATTGCTTTTGTGTTCTCTCCATTAAGGTGGGTAAAACAATTCATGTTTCTAATATAGGGTTCATGCTAGTATATTGATAACACTATACATGGAAAATACTAATAAGAGACCACTCTAATTAAAAAGTTAGTATGTGAATGGCTTAGAATGATGTGATCAATTGTGTATGTGAATTGCTTGCATGAAATTATACCATATGAAGCACTTTCTATGATTATTTAGTTTAATTGAATAATGATGCAATGTGATTAGCATGATGTGTGAAAATCTTTATTAATTACTTGCAAATTGTGTGGTTGAAACATGACAATTGATAAAGATATTAACACTATGGAAATTGAATAGAAAAGTATATTGAATGCTTTGAATTCATGTGTAGAAGTGACATAGATGAACCAAAGAATTGCTTGTTGTCATCAAATTAGAAATGTACCAAACTTAGTAATTGTTGAGTTTCACCTATTCATGTGCTATATGAATTCTTTTGCTAGTATGAGTATGGGAAAATCCAAGTTGTATTGTGTTGTGAATGTAGATTAATAACCAGTAAATTATCATGGAAAATTTGGGGATAAAAGAGAGATTAGGAGATCAATCGATTCTTTTTCAATGTCGAAAATAAAAGATTTGCTAGTTTTAATTAAACAAATAATTAATTTGGGTGGAGAAAATTATGTTTTAGTACAAAAATTTATTTTACACTTGCTATTTTGAAGATTGAATAAAGATGATTAAATCTGGAATTTTTCAGTGGTTTATATAAAGGCAATATGAATCAAATTGTTTTGAACATCGAGTTGATTTCTAAAAACAGTGTGAATATGAAACTAATGGGTTTTAACCCATACTGTGACAACCTGAGCCAGTGGCTCAGGCGGTCGGGGACTGTGTTCGGTTTCCCTGAGCGGTGCGGTTCGAAACCCGGCCTCACCATCTTTTTACTTGACTGTGTATAAATATATATGAACAGCGAACTGATAGGACATATATCTAATGCGCCCTCTTCTAATCGCTAGCACCGGTTGGCCTGATGGCGGGTGCTCTGGCCTTCTTCTCTACTGTGCTGGGTTCGAATCCTTCCTTTAGCACTTAGGGAAAAATATTTTTTTTGTGAGTTTTTGATGTCCAAAAAATGTGAGGAAAATATGGTAATTTTCATAAAAATACAAGGAATTTTATGGGATTGGTTTGGGTATTATTTGAAGAAAATATAATGTAGTTTGTGAACAAATGGTATAATTAAAGCTATAGTTCTAAGGTACTTTTATGGAAATTTTCACTTTATAAAGATATATTGAAATGAATCTATTAGAAAGTAATTGACAAAGAATTTTGTGGTGTGACATGATATTATAAATCTTCACCGGAGGATATTGTGTAAAATGTAAAGTATGGGTGTTTAATTATAAGTGCATGAGTGCATTGTATGATACTGGAAATTTAGAAATCATGTTGATGAAATTGTTGGCCATGAATATGAATTTTTATGAGTTATAAGTATTCACTATGGACTTGTGAACAAAGAGTAATCATGAATAAGAAAGAATATGAAATTGTGACATGAAAGTGATTATGACTTAAAGATTGTGAAATGAAATTTGAAATAGAGTAACTAAGTCTCCCCGGCATTGAGAAATAAGAATTGAATTGAAATTAGACCAAGGTTGGTCATGGTAAAATGAATGAATAAGTCCGGATGATGGAGAGGCTAACTCTAGTGATTATTTTGTTCATGATTTTTAAATAAAACTAAGGACTAGTACATAGTGGAGATGTGACGAAAGTAGAAGAAAAACATGAGTATGAGGGCCAACGGATAGCGGTGTGAGAGCGATTCACAGGTTGCCTGCTTGATGCGTCAAGACAGTGCGTGGGCGCTACTCCGGAATTATCGTCCCGGTGGCGACGCTCGTGGGATGTTCGAGTGGCTATGGGTGGTGCCATTGTTCCATGGCAGAGGCTGAATTGTCCATAGGTTGCCTGCTCGATGCGTCGTGACAGTGCGTGGGATTCCCCTCCAGGCTGCCTGGACATGGGCTCATAGATCATAGGACATCTAAGACACTACCGTAGTTACAGTAGTAGTTTAAGACATAACGGGGGATTGAACCCTATCAAGATAAAGAACGAATAAGGGCTTGCCCTCGGACCTATGTAGTATGGGATGTATAGAATCCGAACAAGTGTGCATTAGTGTCATGTAACATAATTAACTGCATTAAGGACTAAGTGCACAATCACAACACGACATCAATAGGGTAGTCCCTTTAGTTTGAAATGTGACAAGTTTGTGTTTGCTAAATATGAAATGTTAAGTTATACTATTTCCGGCAAGCGAGGACGGCCGTGTATAATGATCGTCGGTTGAATAAACTGACGTACCCACAGTCTAACATGCAGGTAAATGTCATGCTAAAGATTAAAGAGGATTTGGATGCTTAAAGATTTTATCAAGCTGTTGTACTTGTACTTAATTGTTGTATTTTACTTCCGCTGTGCAAAAGGAAGATGTAATTATGATGTAAACTCTGATGTATGATGAAAAGTTTTTATTTCCCTGTAAAAGTGTACTAAAGAAAGTGAAAAGATCCTGTAGAACATCTCGAATTCAGTGTATTTGGGATTCGGGGCGTTACAGAGAGATTGTGAGAAATCTTCACGTGTGGCTCGAGATCCACACCGAGTGCCGAGGGTTAGCGAGATTGTGAAAAATCTTTGCTTGTGGCTCGAAGTCCACTCCAGCACCGAGGGTGGTGTACTTGGAAAATACAGCAGAATAGTACACTTATCAACCTAGGTAACATGCGATTGGGTTGACACCAACTGACCTCATAAGCACTGTTGAGGCACGTACATGGCACGAGATCAGACTGGCATCATGGTTTGGGATATTGAGGCATCCCATCTTATTAGCCATTGGATTGAATTGAAGGGCCAAGATTGATTGTGAATATCGAGGGGTATCAATGTGGCTTATATATCCCTTTACTTTCTCTCACTTGCTTCAGAGCTTCTCTCTAGAACTTATTCAGGCTACTGATGATGTACTTTTTGATGACATTTCCAGCAACAGAATCCGGTATAGTGTCTTTAAATTATGTCGAGGGTTACATCTAGTTCTTCAGCATCCACATCTGGCCGAGGTGACTGTGGTTCCTCTTCATCGTGGACTTCCCGGGAGATTTGAGACATTTCTTTCGAGTCGACATCTTGGGAAGAAATCTAGGAAATCAATGAAGTCAAGCAATTCCAATCTCGGGGTAAAGTCGAGGAGGTGGAGGAGAGTGACTGGGAGGAAGAGGCCAGAGAGGTGGACGAGGAAGACAAAGATAAGGTGGAATAGGTGTTTGGGGAAGGAGAAGATGAGACATGTGAGGAGGAAGAGGCAAGTTAAGAGAAGGAGGCTGGCGAAGAGGAGGAGGTAGGTGAGGAGGGAGATTGAGGAGATGAAGTCAATGAGGTCATCCCTTCCGAGAGAACTATTTTTTTGGGACATCTGGCATGGCCATCCCCTCCAAGGGCCCCTTGAGCTCCAAGAAGGAGGCTAAAGTTCACTTCGGCCACTAGACCCAAAGCGAAACCCATTGAGTATTTTCCGGAGGGTAGCTTTCACATCCTTTATTACCAGGAGCCGTACTCAACTAGGATGTACCCGGACGATCTTGAGGACTTGATCCAGTTGGGGGTACAGCCTTCTTCGTCAAGACAGAGGAAGATTGAAGTGGATAAGATTGAGAGCATGCTGACGAGGAGTGATTGTCCTAAGATCTGGGTGAATTACTTTATTCCCCGAGAGTTTAATGATTCCGAACCTCGGGCTTAGGTGTAACGCCCCGAGCCCTGCTCAGCAGCGCACGCAGCTACGCGTGTGCAAATACGCATCTACGCGTGCACGCACACGCGAACAAAATAAATTCTTACAACTGCCCACCACAGACTTGCCTTATAAAAGGTGCTATAGCTTCAGGTACCTTATGCTCAACGACAATTTCTATATATACACAACTCACTCTTCAAATTTTTTCCATGTGGGACTAAGTTTAACCAACTTACCCACACAATAAAGCACGTGCACACACACACACACACACACACACACACACACACACACACACACACACACACACTCTCTGTCTCTCTCTCTCTCTCCCCTCCACTTCTTCCACGTTAGCAAAGGACCCAGTTCATTTAACCAGTGCAGCCATCCCTACTTCCTTCTCATTCTAATCTCATTTATTTTTATACTCCAAGTACATATAAACTCCTATAGGCCCACCTACCCCTTCTCATCTATTATATATATATATATATATATATATATATATATATATATATATATATATAGCAAATGCTTCATTGAAAATGGGTCTAGTTTTCACGGGTTGGAAAATAGCTATCTGAGCCATTGAATCACTCTTGAACGTGATCAGCGGCTTAGATCGCCTCCGCCCATCACCCAATATCACTTAAGTGGCGGAGGGTTATTTTGGGAATTTCGTCCCAAATAACTCTTCGCCTCAGGGATTCTGAAAAAATGAATATAACATAGGCCGTTGTTAGGAACAACGGCCTAGGTAATATTCAATTTTTCAGAGCGAATCAGGCGAAGAGTTATTTGGGACAAAATTCCCAAAATAACCCTCTGCCACTTAAGTGATATTAGATGATGGGCGGAGGCGATCTGAGCCGCTGATCACGATCAAGAGTGATCCAATGGCTCAGATTGCTGTTTTCCAACCCGTGAAAGAAAACCCATTTTCATTGGAGCATTTGCCTATATATATATATATATATATATATATATAGTTAGTCTATTATGAGCTCATGAGCTCAATTTCTTATCGTGAGCTGGAGATCGTGACCGTTCGATCAAGATCCAATGCCTCCGATCATTTGGGACCTCCGATCATTTCCGCCCAAATAGAACTTAATAGAGGGACATTTTGGTAATGTTTTAATCAACCCCTTTCTCTTCAGGTTCTCTCCTCCTCTTCTCACAAAATCGATCCAAAAGTCGATCCCGAAGCCCTAACTTCGGCGCTCGTCCAATCGAATCCCCCAATGCCCAATCCACCCCGCTACTCGCTGCTTAATCTCCCAAATCGACGCTACTCGATTCACCTCCCCAAAATCGAACCTCCTCGGCGTTCCTCAAATTTCACGACACATTGGTGAAGCTCCACCATCGGCCCCCAAATTGCAGCTCCACCGTCGACTCCTCTTCGAAATCCCACCTTCGTCCATCTTGTCTTCTAGTAGTATCCTCCCCGCTTCTCGACATCCCAAATTTGTGGTTACCTCCACTTTCCTCCTCCAAGCTTAGCTCGCGACGTGAGCTTGACTTCCTCCCCCAACTAACCCAGCTATTGTTTTGTCTGGAAATCAGGTATGGAACCCTAACTGTACCATTATTTTTTAAAAGAAATTAATTTGAGGGCGAATCGAATGTGTTGGATTTATGTGTAATGTGAATTTGTTGGATATTAAGGTGGCTGTTTGTTGATAATTGAATAGACAATTAGTTTTTATTCAGATAGTTGAGTTGAAAGGCATTGATGTATGTGAAAATCACATGTTTTCTTAACGATGAGTTATGCATGTTAAAGAATATATCTTTGATCGCAAATACTTCTTTGATGTTGTAGTTTATGAATATAACTTGAATAAAATTTAACACAAAAACAGTATAATGCTCACAATATTTTTAACACATGCATATGTAGGATGGAGATTGAAAATGACCAACTACTAAACCAAGATTTTTGGAACGGGTGGGGAAACGTTGATGAAGATAGTAAACCAAAAATTGGACTATCGTTCGAAAGTTTAGAAGGGTTTAATTTTTATAAAAAGTATGCTAAGTTAGCTAGTTTTTCTGTTCGTAAGTATGCTACAATGATTGACAAGTCTACCGAGGAGAGATATTCACAACAATTTGTGTGCTCAAAGCAAGAAAAGCCGGTAGATAAAGGTTCTGTGGAAGATGCAGATGTAGAAGAAGCATGCTCAACTACTGAACCGACAAAGAGAAGAAAAAGGGCTGTAACTAGAGAAGAGTGTTTGGCTATGATAAGAATTCAAAAAGATGTCGATGGGAGGTTGTCAATTCGTAGGTTTGTTGAAGTGCACATTCATGCTTGTGTTCCCCTAAGAAAGCAACAATTTTTAAGAAGCAATAGAAATGTTTCTGAAGCACAAAAAAGTCTAGTCGGTGTATTTAAAGAAGCTAATATAAGAACTTCAGATTTTATGTCTGTTATGGAGATAGAAAATGGTGGGTTCAGTAATATTAGTTGCACAGAAAAAGATTTTAGAAATGCTTTGCAAAGAGACAAGGATGAGAAGAAAGATTATGATGCACATATATTAATGGAGCATTTCTAGGAGGAGAAAGAGATGAATCCTTCGTTTTTCTTCGATTATAAGGTGGATGAAGGAAACAAATAAACACATGTATTTTGGGTTGACGGTTTTGCTAGAAAAGCATATCATCATTTTGGAGATGTGTTAATTTTTGATACGACATATGACACAAATGGGTATAAATTGGTGTTTGCTCCATTTACCGAAGTTAATCACCATGGTCAGTCTGTCAACTTTGGTGCGGCATTCATAAATAAAGAGACGACTGAGTCGTTTGTTTGGTTGTTTGAAAAATGAACTGAAGCAATGTGTGGAAAGCTACCTAAAGTAATTATTACGGATCAAGATCCTGCAATGGAGATTGCAATGCGAAGGTCGTTTCTTGGTTCTCGGCATTGGTATTGTATGTGGCACATTCTTAAAAAGCTTCCAGAGAAGCTTGGCGGTCCAGGCCTTAGGAGTACATTTAGCATTCCATTCCATAGTTGCATTTAGGATTCAGAGACTGCGAAAGAGTTTGAGAAGTTGTGGAAGAAAGTTATGGATGAAAATCTTGAAATAATAGGTAATTCTTGGCTTTATGACATTGAATGCTAAAATGTGATCTTCACTCTATATTATCTAAAATTTAAAATTATCTAAATTATGTAAATTATCTACAGTCTGCTGCGATGCTATGCTATGCAGGTCATACTTGGCTTAATGACATTTTTTGTGATCGTGAAAGATGGATACCGGCATATGCAAAAGATATTTTCACAGCCAGAATTCACACAACTCAACGATATGAAACTATGAATGCTTTTATTGATAAGTATGTTAACAGTAAGAATTCTTTAAATGAATTTATTACTAGATTTGAAAGAGCTATAAGGAAACAAAGACAAAATGAATTAGCAGCAGATTATACTACTTTTCATACAAAATCAAACTTGAAAACAGATTTTGAAATTGAAACACAAATGTCCGGAATATACACAAGAGAGAAATTCTATGTTTTCCAAGATGAATTAGTTCAAAGTTTGAGTTATACATCGTTGATGAAAGATGATAATGGTGATGTGCGACACCATATAGTCAGAAGAATTGGAAAGTCTCCAAATTCAGATAAAACATGGGATGTGTTTTTTAAAGGCATAAACGAAGTTGGGTCATGCGGTTGTAGAAAATTAGAAATTAAGGGAATTCCTTGTAGACATCCATGTGGTGTTGAGGAATGAATTTATCAATTTGTTACCTCAAGCTTATGTTTTGAAGAGATGGACTGCATTAGTAACGACTGAGCTTGTATATGATTGTAATGGTGAAGAAATTCTTGGAAGCTATGGCAAGCCACCAGATTTGGATTTGGTGGAGTTATCATCTAAATTCCACAAGCGTATGAACATAGCTCACACATCCAAAGAGATGTGCCACTTGGTAAAACGTTTACTAGTCAAAGCAAATTCGGAATTGCAACAAGCTAGGCCCCAAGAGAGTTCGCAAGAAAGAAGGACAACATTACCTGAAACAATAAATATTCATGTTCCTGATATTGCAAAGACAAAGGGTAGTGGGAAGCAAATTAAAGGCAAGAGGGAGAAATCCGCAATGCCGTTGAGGAAGTTTCGTTTATGCAAGAAGCTTGTAGATCATGACAGCCGTAATTGCCCTATGAAAGAAAGGTTGGAATTCCCTCATTGTTTTATATCAATGTTTATTATATATCATACTTTCTAATTCTAAACTGTGCAAATTATTGATGCAGTGCTAATTTGAATGAGTTACAAGCTTCTACAATTTTTTCAAGATTGGAACCCATATCAGAAGAATCACCAGATAATGCCAGATCTTAATTGTTATAATTGAGTGGTAATGTAGGTATTATTTTTATCGTGTCAATGAAGTGCATGTCTTTATTACTAAATTATTTTTGTATATAATGTCTGATATTTTACCATTTCTTGATGTTCAGGCCGTGTGCATGGACGCATGTATGTTAGCTGTGATGGTTAGAAGAGTGTATGGAGTTCCCACTAACATGAAGTGCTTAATTTAAATTTTAATTCACCCCCTGCCCTTTTTTTGTGTTGATCTAGGCAATAATGATATGCACTAATTATTTTGAATGTGTGTCCCACCCCTCTGCCTAGTTTTGTTGTGTATTGGTCAAGAGGAAACAAAAGAGCAAAAATAGTGAAGATGACCTCAATGTCTAGTTCATTACTTGCTGATTACTTGCATGATATTGGTTTTCTCCTCATAGTTTTCCCTTGTTCTTCACTCTATATGGTTTGTGGTATATGTGTTGCTGTAAAGATGGTTCGAACAGTTTTTTGGTGGTCTTTGTGGTCCTCACTGCTTGATATATATATATTTTAAGGGGGGGGGGGGGGGGGTGGGCATGGCATACTAATGCAACCCTAGACTAAGCTTGATGCTTGATTTGAAAAATCATTATATATAAGTGTGTTCTGAGCCTACGACTAATTCAATTCATATTTTCCTTTGTCTTACAATTTTCTTGATGCCTCAAATGTGTAACACCCCGAATTCCAAATAAGACTGAATTCGAAGTTCCACAGGATCTTTACACTTCACTTCGTACAATTTTACAAAGAATTTAAAACTTTTATACAACAATGATTACATCAATGCAGCGGAAATATAAATTACAACACGTTACAAGAATTAAACGATAACTTGAACATTTCTTTAAGCAACATTCATTATTATGTATTGTCAATCACTTTATCCTGTATAGAAACTGTGGACATGTCAGTTGCATACAACTGACGCTAGAATATAACACATCAATTTCTCTTAAATAGAAAGCACACACTTGTCACAAACAAAGCTAAGAGGGACTATCCTATTGATGTCGTGTGTGATTGTGCACTTAGTCCTTAATGCAGTTATTTATATTAGATGACACTAATGCGCACTTGTTCGGATTCTATGCACTACATAGGTTCGAGGGCAAGCCCTTAATCGTTCTTCATCTTGTAGGGTTGATTCTCTCGCCATGAGTTAAACTACTACGGTAACTACAGTAAGTATCCTAGGTGTTCTATGAGGTACGAACCCATGTCCAGACATTCTGGAGAGAATCCCACGCACTGACATGACGCATCATGCAGGCATCCTATGGACAATTCGCCTCATTTAAATGATAGATACTGACACATCATGCATGCATCATGCAGGCATCCTATGACAATTCCCACTAACATGAAGTGCTTAATTTAAAAGTCTACGCTACAAGTTGTCTCATTTAAATGAGAATAAACTAATGGGCTTATTTTAGTGGACTAAGACTCCATGGGCTAGAATTAATTCAATTAGTGTGGGCTAGAATTAAACAATTAGGCCTTTAAGAATTAATAATAGATACTAATAGGCTTTTTTGAAAAAGAAGAAATAAAATACTTGTTCACGACATATAAATAAATAATTTTTAAGGGAAATCTACATAAATTTGCACGCGCAAAACACGTGAAATTAAACAAAACTCATATTTAATTATAAATGAAAATTCAGGATGTTACAACACTCCCTCCTTAGAATAGTTCCGTCCCCGGAACTACGCTTAAAGAGTGAGAAAACAAAACATAAAAGAAGAAAGAAAAACAATACAATCAAACAAGAGCTCGGGATGATCCTTCAACATCCTCTCCTCGTATTTCCAAGTAGCCTCTTTAACCAACTGGTTTCTCCAGACTACTTTGACCATCGGTATCGTCTTGTTCTTCAAAACTTTCTTTCGACGATCCACGATCTCAACCGGTAGCTCAATGTAACTCAGATCTAGCTGCAAACCCTCCGGCACTTCGGCCAAATGATGACTTGGATCTAGAATATAATCTCTCAGCATAGACACATGGAAGACATTGTGCACCCGGGACAACTCTTCTGGTAACTCCAACCGGTAAGCAGTTTTCTCAATCCTCTTCAATATCTTATATGGGCCTATGAACCTTGGGGCTAACTTCCCACCTCTTCCAAAACGAATCACACCTTTACTATGTGATATCTTCAGAAAGACAAAGTCACCTTCCTCGAACTCAAGGTCCTTCCTCCAGTTGTCTGCATAACTCTTCTGCCTACTCTGAGCATCCACCAACCTCTTCCTGATCAAATCGATTTTTTCAGAGGTCTGCTGCACGATCTCGGGCCCAAACATCTGCCGCTCCCCCACTTGAAACCAACAAACAGGTGTTCTACACTTCCTACCATACAGAGCTTCATACGGCGCCATCCCGATACTTGTCTGAAAATTGTTGTTGTAGGCAAACTCTACCAGAGCTAGATGCCTCTCCCAACTGCCTCCAAAATTTAGAACACAACACCGAAGCATATCCTCTAGAACTCGGTTGACCCTCTCAGTCTGTCCATCAGTCTGAGGATAGAAGGCAGTTCTGAGCTCCGTCTTAGTACCCAAAGCTGTTTGAAGAATCCTCCAGAAATGCGAAGTAAACCGCTCATCTCGATTAGACACAATGGTCAACAGAACATCATGAAGCCTAACGATCTCCCAAAAATACAGCTCGGCTAACTTTTCCATAGTCGAAGGGAGTTTCATTTTCAAGAAGTGAGCTGACTTGGTTATTCGATCATCGCATCATTACCCTTCGGACTCTTGGGCAAACTCGTGATGAAATCCATGCTGATATTATTCTACTTCCACTCCGGAATGCATAACGGTTGCAATAAACCTCCGGGCTTCTGATTCTTGGCTTTCATCTGTTGAAAAATCTCACACTTCGCCACAAACTCAGCCACATCCTGCTTCAAACCTGACCACCAAAAATGTTGCTTGATTTCTTTGTACATCTTAGTGCTCCCACGATGTACCGACAAAAGAGTAGCATGTGCCTCCTGAAGAATACTCTCCTTCAAATCTGATTGATCCGGAACACATAGTCTCTCTCCAAACCACAACACTTCATCCCTGATCTAAAACTCTGATAACTTGCCAACACCAACCTGCTCCTTCATCTTCTGAATCTCTGCATCTTCCTTCTGACTTGCTATAATCTTTTCATTCAGCGTAGGCTGAAGCCTCAACTACGCCAAAGATACTCCCAAGCCTTGCACAACAACCTCAATACTAGCCCGATCCAACTCCTCTTCCAGATACCTCTGAGTCGTAATCAAACTGGCCAAATTGCTTTTACGGCTAAGTGCATCGGCAACAACATTAGCCTTCCCCAGATTGGTACTTAATCTAAGGACGAATGTCCTTAAGTACTTCCAGCCATCTTCGTTGCCTCAGATTCAGGTCCTTCTGCTGATTGATGTACTTCAAGCTTTTGTGGTCCGTGTACATGTTCAATTTCTCACCGTACACGTAATGTCTCCATTGCTTCAAGGCGAAGATAATTGTAGCCAACTCCAGATCGTGAGTTGGATAATTCTTCTCATGCGGTCTTAGTTTCCTAGACCCATAAGCGATTACTTTTCCCTCTTGCATTAAAACACAACCAAGCCCACGATGTGAAGCATCGCTGTAAACATCATACTCAACATCTGCTCTAGGCAAAGCGAAAATGGGAGCAGTAGTCAGCTTCTCTTTCAACTTCTGAAAGCTAGCCTCGCTCTACTCGGTCCACTTGAAATCCACATTCTTCTTGGTCAGACCAGTGAGCGGCACGGCTATCTGAGCATAGCCTTGGATAAACCTCTTGTAGTATCTAGTTAGCCCAAGAAAACTTCTGATTTCCTTCACTGTAGTAGGCCTTGCCCAATCCTTCACCGCTTCTATCTTCTGAGGATCAGTTGCCACTCCCTCCTTAGAAAGGATGTGACCCAGGAATGCCCCTTCTGATTTTTAGAAATCACACTTGGATAACTTGGCATAAAACTCATGCTCTTGAATCTTCTTCAGAACCTCAGCCAGATGCTCAGTGTGCTCCTCCTCCAACTTGGAGTACACAAGAATATCGTCGATAAATACCACGACGAAAGAATCAATAAACGGCCTCAGAACTCTGTTTATCATGTCCATAAAGATTGCAGGTGCACTCGTCACTCCAAATGGCATAACTAAGAATTCGTAAAGCCCATGTTAAGTTCTGAATGCAGTCTTATGCACATCTTCAGTCTTCACTCGAACTTGATGGTATCCCGATTGAAGGTCTATTTTAGAGAAAACAACTGCTCCTTGTAGATGATCGAACAGGTGATCAATTCGGGGGATAGGATATTTTTTCTGAATAGTGACCTTATTTAGTTCTTGGTAATCGATGCACATCCTCATCGACCCATCCTTCTTCTTCACCATCAGTACCGGTGCTCCTCAAGGCGATGCACTTGGCTGAATAAAGCCTTTCCCCAAAAGTTTCTCAATCTGCCGTTTAATCTCGTCCTGCTCCACAAGTGCCATTCTATATGGTGCCTTGAAAATGGGTGCACTCCCTAGCTGAATAATGATGCTGAACTCTACATCATGATGCAGGGGTAACCCGGGCAAATCTTCCAAGAACACAGCCGGGTAATCCCGAACATTGGAATTTGCTGCACCTCTACAGGAACCTTCTTCTTGCTGATAGCTACCACCAAATCTGAACATCTCTTCTTCCCCTGGAAAGTGACTTCAGGACCCCTTAGAGCCTTCACTGTTACTTCCTTGGTCTTGCACTCGATGTTCGCACTGTACACCGACATCCAATCAACGCCAATGATAACATCGACCCCAGGATATTAAGTTTGATAAGATCAATCCCGAAAATCCTATCTCCTATCTCGATCTTGTAGTCCTTATAGTACCGATCAGTGGTTAAAGTCTCCCCTGAGGGAGTAGCTACTGCTAAGACCTTGTTTGGAACAATCTTCGGTTCGACATCCAAAACTCTAGCAAATTTAGGAGATACAAAAGTATGAGAGGATTTAGTATCGAACAGAACAATAGCTTTCTTTCCATTTAATAAAAGTTATCCAGTTACATAACACATTCTCGTTATATAACAATTCTTACTAAATAAACAGGGAAAAAGAACAGCAGAAACTTCTAAACATCTGCCCCCGTACCAGTAATGACGTGATCCACTTCATCAGCGTCGGCTTCAGTCAAGACAAATACTCACCCCTGCTGGTATGGCCTCTTCCCAACCTGCTGCAGTGGTCCATTTCGGGCGACATTTCGCGACTTGGGGCATTGAGATTTGTAGTGGCCCACCTCTCCACAGTTGAAACAGGTCACAGGAGACTTCACCCAACTGTTTCCGGGTCTTCCAGCCACATTGACAGCGTTCACCCCCGTAGGTTTGAACCTTTGAGCTGGCGGCTGCCCTCTGACTTTCCAGAAACTGCAAGCCTTTTCCCAACATGCCAATTGTTCCTTCTGTTCTGAACGGCATGAAACTGCTCCATATTCGCCTCAGTATCTGCAGCTCGCTTGACTATCTTATCAAACCTCCTGATACCAAGGGGTATCATCCTTGATCTTAGACTCGACTTTAATCCATGCTTGAAATTCCGAACTTTCTTCGCCATCACAAGTTCGGGTGCATATCTCGAAAGTTGAGTAAACCTTGTCTCATACTCCCTGACAGACATGCCTCCCTGCTATAGTGCCAGGAACTCCATCACTTTCTTCTCTTGGACATCAGATGGAAAATAGTGACCGCGGAACTCCTCCAAGAATTCCTCCCAGTCGATAACACCATTTCCTATAGTCCGCTTCATCGATTGCCACCACACAGCCGCATCCTTCTCAATCTGCAATGTAGCCAACTTCACCTTGCTACCTTTTGGAGTTTCCAAGACTTCAAAGATAGTCTCAACTTGCCGAATCCAATTGTCAGCTGCATCAGGGTCTGACTTCCCTTCAAACACTGGTGGCTTCATCCTCTTGAATGACTCCACTAGTTTGATCGCCTCAGGAACTGGATTCGCAGGCATCCCCCTATGGTTTTGATTCATGGCTACGGCGTTGAGGATCTGATAGACCCTATGGTTTCCAAGTCGAGTCCATAGCTGGGTCCTTCTCCATTCCTTGATCTTCTTCCAGCCATACTCTGATTAAAAAGATTCATTAAATTTGAAGTAGAAAACATGAGTTTAAACCAACTTCTTTCATTTCATTGAATTCAAACTTTGTACATTCAAATTTAAAACATCGTCTGACATCAAGCAAAAGCATTGAGAAGATACAACATTCTAATCCCTACGGTTCTTCTTGGCTTTCCTAAGCTCTTCCCGTAGTTCTGCCACTTCTTCCTTCAACACATCATACATGTTCTTTCTCTTCTTGTATTCCTAAACACGATGACTGAGGGTTGTAATATTCTCCTTGCACTTTGCATACTACTCCTGTAATAGATCTGCTCTCTCCCTCTGAGTCTCCACTTGCCTATGAAGAGACTTGATGAGATCTCCCTGATCTGGCTCTTCCTCGTCGGATGAAATGTCTGATGAGTCCGGAGGTGGGATGATCTCTCGGGACTCGGGCCATTCTTCTTCATACTTCTCGGGATCTTTTTCATCGGAATCTCCTTGTCCAGGGTAGTAGTCCTCTTCAAATATGTGCCAATCATCATCGCTTGCTGGGTCAAGGTGGTTCGCCATCATGGGGAAGGGAGAAGAAGAAGCATCAATCATAGAGCAACACAAATGTAAGTAGCTTACATTTACTCTAATGTTCACTCTAGGGTGTCGTTCCTAATAGATTTGTACTACATGGAAGCATGGCTCTGATACCCCTCTGTAACACCCCGAATTCCAAATAAGATTGAATTTGAAGTTCCATAGGATCTTTACACCTCACTTCGTACAATTTTACAAGGAATTTAAAATTTTTATAGAACAATAATTACATCAACGCAGCGGAATTATAAATTACAACATGTTACAAGAATTAAACAATAACTTAAACATTTCTTTAAGCAGCATTCATTCTTTTGTCTTGTTAATCACTTTATCTTGCATAGAAACTATGGGCACGTCAGTTGCATACAACTGACGCTAGGATATAATACATCAATTTTTCTTACTTAGAAAGCACACACTTATCACAAACAAAGCTAAGGGGGACTATCCTATTGATGTTGTGTGTGATTGTGCACTTAGTCCTTAATGCAGTTATTTATATTAGATGACACTAATGCGCACTTGTTCGGATTCTATGCATCCCATACTATATAGGTCCGAGGGCAAGCCCTTAATCGTTCTTCATCTTGTAGGGTTGATTCCCTCGCCATGAGCTAAACTACAACGGAAACTATGGTAAGTATCCTAGGTGTTCTATGAGATACGAGCCCATGTCCAGACATCCTGAAGAGAATCCCATGCACTGACATGACGTATCATGCAGGCATCCTATGGACAATTTGCCTCTGCCATGGAACGATGGCACTACGTAGTCACCGAGCACCCCACAAGCATCGCCAACGGTACGATATCCTGGAGAAGTATCCACGCCCTAACATGACACATCATGTGGACATCCTGTGAACACTCTCACACTGTAGGTCCGAGGCCCTCATACTTATGTTTTTTTCTTACTTTCATCACATCTCCACAATGTGTCTAATCCTTAGATAATTGAATCATGAATAAAATTAATACTCCAGAATTAGCGTTACCTCTACATCGGTCTTAAACAACAACTATTACTCACGACCCAAACTTGGTCTTTACTCATCACATTTCTCTTTCAAATATTTCATTTATGCCAATGTAAGGACTTAGCTAAAACTCTAGTTTCAATATCTTTTTCATGTTCATCAAATGAGTATTCATATTCAGAACTCCATATTTCATCATGATTCTTCTTATTTCATTTTCCATACATATTTGCATTGATTTTAATCAACAATCTCATATTTTGTTTTACTCAATATTTTCAAGGCAAAAATCTCATTTTAGAACTCTACACGAAATTTCTCTTTATTAAAAAAATATTTGTGTCTTTGATTATCAAGAAAAATCATATTCTAAAAACTTATTAGTTCTTCTTCTCAAAATTACTTCTAATTCTCATTATAATAAGTCAAATATTATAGAAATAATTTTCATGAAGTCTAGGCATTTTTAGAATAATTCTAAGAATTTTATCAATTTTTTATACATTAACATTTCTTAAAAATATCAAAATATAAAAAGAAAACAAAAAAAATTCAAAATGGCCAGAGGCCGGATCGAACCCAGAATCAAACCCCCGCTCGGTGAACAATAACGCACCCAAATCGCACCCAAGGACCAATTGGTCTGAGTGAATAACCTGTCATATAGGAAACATAAATTATATTTAAAGTGTGGCTCTCGGATTTGATTAAAAATTGAATTTCCAGAAAAATAGAGTCTCTTCTAAGACTCGAACCCAGGTCAAAAGCTCCGATGAGCTACAATAACGCTCTTAAAATGCACCTGAAGACCAGTAGGTTAGAGTGACTCACCCGTATAGGAAATCGATTAAAATGTTTTTGTGTCAGACTGTATTGTTTCTAGTTCTTTTTAGTAAAAATTTTTCTCACTTTATTTGCACTTATAAAATCTCGATCTTTTCCTGATTGTATTTTTTTTTGTGTGTAAAACATTAACTTATACTTTCTTAGATTATATAAAACTCATTTTTAAACACGTAATAAACTATTTTTCTTTAGTTCATTGAAAAAGTAGATCATAAATACATTTTCGACATAGACATATTTCTTTTTAGAATAATCTTTCATCAACAAAATCCCCTTTCATTCATAATGAATTTATACAATTTTTCGTTCTTTAACCAAGATCAAGCTCTTTAAATTAGTCCTATTTCACAAACTAATCATTTTCTTATGTTTCAAGAGACAATATGGATGATAAATCTAGTGACTACAATATTATTTACATATGGCAATTAAAAACACACTTTTACCACAATTCAATCTATCTCATAATACATGAATACTAGTTTAAAATCCATAATTTATTCATAGGCACAATTCTTCCCATATTGCGTTCTACAACTCATTCATAAGCGATTTTTCATATAATCATGTTTCATCAATCTAGCATGCCAATATATATATACCAAGCATCATAACAATTCTTAACTAACACATTTCAATTTATTATACTAATTTTTCATGTAGATAAGCTAGGGTTTCTTTTCTTACTAGTTTCTTCAAATAAGTACAAGCAAAATTTTCCTATTGTTTCTAGCATATTCACAATTTAAAATCCTAGCATGGTATCTAAGTTAGAAGCGTGAGAAATTGTCCACCTTAATGAAGAAACAAATAGAAAACTCCTAGGAAGCTCCTTGAACGCTCGAACGGTTCCCTTCTCCTCTTAGATTGTGCCACGAAATTGAGCCTTCTCCTCCTTGCTAGATGAAACCCGAGCTCCTTCCTTCTCCTCTTGATGTAGGTCGGCCTCCACTAGTGCAAGAACACACCACACAATCTCTCAATCATTTCCTCACACAACTCTCAATCTTTTTCTCACAATTTGTTTCTTTTCTTTCTTTTCTCTTGTAAATATTACTAGTGCAATTCATGAAGAAGATGAGGGGGGTATTTATACACTTTTCAAACTCAAATGGAGGGTGGAGATGCATTTAGATGAGTTTAGATGAGAGGCTAGGATGCATTTAGGAGTTAGGACAACTACCCATTATCACACAACCACCACACCACTCTCTCCATCTTTCCCACCTCCTTTTGAACAATCCTGCCACCCTTTCATGCACACTTGCACGTGCACGTGCAATGCACGTGTCACACAATGCATACCTAGTTACTAAATGTTCATGTGTTATTAATTAATTTGTAACAAAAACAAGTCTACCCTACAAGTTGTCTCATTTAAATGAGAATAAACTAATGAGCTTATTTTAGTGGGCTAAGAATCCATGGGCTCTTAATTTATTTAATTAATTTAATTAGTGTGGGGTAGAATTAAACAATTAGGCCTTTAAGAATTAATAATAGATACTAATAGGTTTTTTTGAAAGAGAAGAAATAAAATACTTGTTCATGACATAAAAATAAATAATTTTTAAGGATAAATGTACATAAATTTGCACGCGCAAAACACGTGAAATCAAACAAGACTCATATTTAATTATAAATGAAAATTCAGGATGTGACAAAATGAATCAAATTAATTCTAACAATACTAACTCCATCTTGATTTTATAGGCAGTACGATTAGTTTTTTTGGTGGACTATGTTGTGATCATGTCGAATCTGTTTTGATAAAGGTAAGATATGAGATAATTGAAGTTAGTATCAACTCAAATTTAGTTCTACATAAACCAATGTTTCAACAGCCCTTAGTATCTGAATTACCTGTACATGTCTCCAGTTATTGTACCTTTATATCTTCCTAATTTTCTTCTTCAGGAATCAAATGTTGACATATGGAGCATTGGTGTGATGCTTTATATTCTGAATTTTTGAAGAGAAAGTTGTAATCACATTTGAGAAAATAAAGAGATTAAAATTTGGAAATTGGATTATCTCTGCACATCCTTAAGAGGTCAAGTGACCCAATTCCGAATCAAGTTTTTGGACGATCAGAACCGACTCATCATGAGGAATGTGAAGGGCCCAGTGAGAGAAGGTGATGTTCTCATTCTTCTTGAGTTTGAAAGGGAAGGCATGAGACTTCGTTGAAGCTGCTGTTTGTCTCGGCTGCCATGGGATCCATTTAGATGATCTTTTGTTCATATTATGAGTTTTGTCTCAAGTGGGTTATGTATTATTGTTTTTTATATTTGATTTTTGTGGAATTTCGCAATGGATGAAACACGATTGAAGTTTATGTTGTAGTTTGTTTTTGTTTGAATGCTTGATATTTGAACGAGTGCAGTTTCAGCTTGCGGGCTTTTATGGAACTAAATATGATATTAGTAGATTGTACTAAGGCTTTATATCTCATATTTGTTTGGTTGTCTACTTTTTATGGCTTTTTTATCAAAGCTTAGGTAATTGGATTTGTGTTTTTCATATGCTGACGGGTCATTGATATAGGAGTAGAAATTATCTGCTACTAGGATTGTCAGTATTTTTTTGTTTCAGTATATCCCCAATGCTTACCCAACTCCAATCAATCTGATCTTCATTCTTTAAAACATGTGTGAATGAAAATTTTATGTTATTTCAGTGCATTTTATTTAAATTTGAGATCACTGTTGAAAGATGGAGTTATTCAATCAAATAATCAGTATCGAACCTGGAAGAATTTAACTACCGGAAGAGATTTATAAGGATTGCAAGATATGAGTACATGTTGAACTAAAAGGATTTTTTATGCTTTGTTATCAAAGCATAAAAAAGTTCAATCTGCATATCACAACTCCCCAACAGTAATTTGTAATCCGATTCACCTGAGTTTTAAAAGATCGCGCATAAATCCTGTAACCTGCCTTGTTTTCAAATGTTGCTTTTCACTGGTGATTTGCCCTTTTGTAATGCTCATTGTGTTCTATTGAGAAAAAAACTGTTAATAAGATAGTTACAAAATATGAAACAGAGGAGAATGTTCAGTTGTTGGAAAAGAAAGTTCGGTGGGATTCGCTTACAGCAAGTTCCATTTAATCAGCTGCAAACACTAATAAAGAGGAACTGTATCTACGACCATTTTGTACCTTTACTGATTGACGAAAGAAACAAAAAACATTACAGAACCAACATACTCCTAACCTATTAGCTCATGCATATCAGATACGAATGGGGGTACACTGTAGTAAGATGCTTGATACAATTCAAGCCATTCTCATTGCAAAATGATCTTCTATTAGCAATGTGAAGCTTACTAAGTTCATCACAAACAATTTTCAATCTCAGACACCAATGTCTAGCTTTTTAGGTTCTAAACAAGATTCTGACACTTAAATCATGTACTGAATAACATACCTACATTCAAAACAAAGTTTTCATCACGATCTTTCCAATTTCGATGACACCATTACCTCAACACAGGGAATCAAACATGGTCATTTTCCCACCCAAAAAACAACAAAATTTGAGCTCTAAGTCACACCTTCAACCAAGCAAAAATGGCAGCAAACAAAAATGAGCTCTCAGTCCCACTCTTATCAGGTATCACTCTCACCCACAGCTTCCCACCACCGCGTCCATACCGTGCATTGCAGATGGAGAGGGGTATGGAGGAGATGGAGAGGGGTGGAGAGGGGTTGCATCGACGCTCCATGTAGGATGGAGGAAGGTGGGATTTTGAAGAGTAGTCAACGGTAGAGCTGCGATTTGGGGATGGCGGAGCCTCACCAATGTTTCATGAAATTTGAGGAGCACCGAGGAGGTTCGATTTTGGGGAGGAGAATTGAGTAGCGTCGATTTAGGGGATTAAGCAGCGAGTAGCGGGGTGGATTGGGCGAGCACCGAAGTTAGGGTTTCGGGATCGACTTTGGGGATCGGTTTTGTGAGAAGAGGAGGAGAGAACCTGAAGAGAAAGGGGCTGATTAAACATTACCAAAATGCCCCTCTATTAAGTTCTATTTGGGTGGAAATGATCAGAGGCTTTGGATATTGATTGAACAGTCACAATCTCCAGCTCACGATAAGAAATTGAGCTTTTGAGGTCATAATTATATATATATATATATATATATATATATATATATATATATATATATATATAGGGAAAAAAGGGTATGAGCAACTTGCTCATTTAGTAAATAAGCAATTGATGAAGTGACATACATGTGATTGGAAAAGCCTTAAAAGGGTTAGTTGTCCAATGTATCACATGCATGCCACATAATCAATTGCTCATTTACTAAATGAGCAAGTTGCTCATATCCCTTTTACCCATATATATATATATATATATATATATATTCTCCCAATATAATATTATATATATACTCTTAAGTACGGGGTGCCCCCCCCCACCCCACCCCACCCCATAATAATAATAACTTAGCATCCTCACTAAGTTCGGAGCAATCTAGCACAATATTCCTTTCTAGCTGGTGTGAAGTGGAGTACCCTGATTCTGCTACCAGTACATCCCTACCCGGGACATGTACTATCCTAGCTCCATCTCAAGCATACCTCTTGCACACAATCCGTGTCGAAATTTGGTTTTGATATTATATGTAACATCCCGAGCCCTACTGAGATACGCATGCGGCTACGCGTGTGCGCATATGCAAACAAAATAAATCCTAACAACTGCCCACCACAGGCTTGCCTCACAAAAGGTGCTATAGCTTTCAAGCACCTTATACTCATTAGCAATTTCTATATATACACAACTCATTCTTCAAAATCCTTCCATGCAGGACTAAGTTTAACCAACTGTAGTACCCCATATTTTTAAATATTATTTTTAAGATTTATAAATGAATTAAAATGATTTTTGGTGATTTAATAAATATTTTTCTAAAAATTTATCTTCTTACACATGCAAAACACGTTCAAATGTTTTCTCGGAATGTTCAAAATCCAAAATTATTTTGGGAAAACTCATTATTTATTATTTGAGATTATTTGTGATTTTTCTAGATTTTACTGACAATGGTTGGACCCATTTGCAAATATTTCAAAAGAAGGACTTCTGTGCAAAATTACCAATTGGAGTAAAAACTCTAGATTTTTGGATTTTTGGGCTGGGTGTAATGCCTAGTCAACTCAGGATTAAAAATTTTACTTTTTTTTTGATGAATTTGATTTATTTTACAAGTTTCGATAAAAGAGGATCTTTTTGCAAAATTGCTATTTGAAGGGGGTGAAAATGCAAAATTATTTTCTGGGTTTTCTCTACAGTGCCGGCTGATGCTAGTGGGGGTATTTTTGATTTTTGAACTCGATTAAAGTTTTTTTAACTAATTTTCTAGTATGGGGATCTATTGGTGTAAAGGTATATTTCAAAAGGAGTATTTTTACAAATGTGTTCAAAACCCTAAAAAACCTATATTCCGGTCTATTTAAAAGGTGGAGTGCAGCCTTCTTTTGCTGCACAACACAAAGGATTTTATTATTAATATTTGGAGTTTTAAAGAGAAGATCTTGGATTTCTTGCGAAGGAGAGGTCTTTCTTATTTTCTATTTGTCTTCGTTCGATTTCTTCAACAAGGTGAGTGATATATTTATTTTGTTTTGTTCTTTGAATGTTGTATGTGGTGTTTCATCGACTAGAAAGCATGCTAGGGTTTGGGTATGAATATATATGATGGATTGGATGAATTGGTGAATTAAAATTGGATCTTTTATGAAAACCTAATTATTTATGAGTAGTTGCATGTAGATGATTTGAGATTTGTTGAATGACCCATTATAAATCATGAGTAGGCTATTTCTTATGGATTAATGCTGATTTGATTGAGTATGGTGAATGTAATGCATACATTGATTAAATACGATATTTTTATTGAGTTTGGATGAATGCAACTTGGTTGTGGTAATGTTAAATTTGTGTATGTTTATGAGTCAATAATAGTGATTGAGTTTGAGGAAGTCTGAGATGGACTAATGAAATTAAGAGATCATGTCTTGAGAATTGAAATTTGATAAATTGAATTGGGTTTGATGCAATATGACTAAATTCGAGATTTGGGGATTTTGTGAAAGATTTTTACTTGAATCGGGTTTCTCGAATACGAAGTTTTAAATCTGAATAAGTTGCTATTTCTAATCGATGAATTTGTGAAGTTTTCTTTGGTGCACGAACATGCACAATCATTTTACATGAATATCGTATTTCATTGCTTTCGAAGAAATTGAGTCTTTATGTGTTTTCTAAGAATTTGACTATATCTCAACTTATTTTGATATTGATATGGTTTGGAATATAAAAACGAAGTTATTTTGATGTATGATTGATTCTTATAAACTCTACTTTTGATATATGCACAAATTCGTTTTCTATTTGAAGAAAATCAACAAATTGCTATTTTGATTAATTTAAGTGGTTTTGATTAGTTTTTAGGGATCTTTGTATATCCTAAAGTTGTATTTGATCATATCAGAAATACGCCTTTTACAGAATTTGTTTTCATAAAGTAAAATCCCATATCAGTTGAAATGTGCACAACTAAAAACTGCAGTCTGCAGGTCGACAGTCGACCGGTTGAATTTTACAGTCGACCGTTGCTACCTGCCTGCTGTGTTTTCTTGTTTTCTTGAAATTTCGCGCAGAACAGTCGACTGACCCATTTTTCCAGTCGACTGCCTTTGCTCTGTTTTGATGTTTTCTGGAAGTTTTGGATTTTCGCTTTGAACAGTCGACCGATTACTTTTACAGTCAACTGCTACAACTTAGAATTTTATTTTTTGAAGTGTTGGGTTTTCGCTCTGGACAGTCGACCGACTGCTGTTTATAGTCGACTGTTACCGTTCTGACTGATATTTTCTTGAGTTTTCTGACGTTTCTTCGAATGATTGTTCCTTCAATATTATATTATTTCAAAAGATGTTTTGCTACAGATTTAAATGTTTTATAGAGATTTATGTTGGAACTTTAAATGTATACTTTTGGACCTTATTTGAGTTACGTGTTTTCAAAGGAATTGATGTTTTGTGTTCTTCTACAACTTAAAAATATGATTTTTAGTTATTCAATGGATTTAATATTTATTTGGATTCTGAAATTTTATATAAGATTTGGGTTTTTTGTTGATTTAAGAAATTTCTTCATATGATTGTTTTGACGATGGATTTGTGAGTTTTGGTCTTGATGATATCTCTAGGAATTGAGTGGGAGTCCTGCGAACCGGCAGATGAGATTTGTTGATTTAGACCAGTTAGATTTTGGGATTGTTGTTGTGTATTTAAGTCCGACAGGATACACTAACTCTAGAGATGAAGATTTTTGTGTTTTAATAATAACCAACTTGAGGACAGACACTAGTGGAGATGTGATGGAACTTGGGAAACGTAAGTATATGCTCTTGGTTTTGTTAGTCCAACGGATGCGTTCCAGGACTGTTTGTTGTTATGTCTCGAGAGGACATTTGTATGTTCGCATGTCGAGGGTCTGCAGGCCTATTCACGGAGCATGTAGGGTGTATTCGCGTGTCGAGGGTCGGTGGGCCTATTCACGGAATGTACTTGGTGTGTCTGCACGTCGAGGGCCTCACAAGCCTATTCGTGGGGTACACGACAGGAAGGTGATTCTTCAGTTTCAGAGCTATTCTTACATGATGCTTGCGTGTCGAGGGCTGTGGTGCCTATTTGCGGAGTATTTTAGATCTTGTTTCCATCACCGTAGTAGGATTTGTTGCATAAAGAGGGGTTTAATCCTATAAAGTGGAGATCGTTAAGGGCTTGCACCGGACCTATGTACTATGGAATGCATAGAATCCGACAAGTATGCATTAGATAGTTAGCATATAGCGATTGTGTTTTCTTGACTTGGTTTTATGCTTGTGTTTTCCTGTTTTTCCTACACTTGACACTTAGTCTAGATTCACTTGATGTTTTCATGTATTACTATTTACTATCTTATATTCCTTGATGTTTTTCATGCTTTACTTATTGTTATTTCTCATTTAATTTATTCTTGATGTTAATACATGTTGTTGACGACTCTATGCTCTATGTTTTATTTATGTTGTTTTCTCTTATGTCACTCACACCGTTATGGCTGACCCCTATAGTTTTGGGGGTTAGGGTTATCTCTAGCCTCATGTTTTATAGGTAGGTGTTTATAACTTGGGATTTGGATGCTTGTGCTAGAATGTTAAAAGAGCTGATGTAAAATTGTAAAAGAAGTGTTGTAAAAGAAAAGTTTGTAATTCAATGTGTTTTGTATTCCGCTGTATTTTGTAAACAATTACTGTAATAAAAGTTTGAAATAAAAATTATCTGTGTTTTTGGCTATGTTTACTATTGCAATTGAAGTTGATGCTGGAAATTGTGCCACGTATTTTTGAGATATCATATTAGAAATTCGGGGCGCTGCACTAATTTACCCACACATCAAAGCACGTGCACGTGCAAAGCACGTGCACACACACACACACACACACACACACACTCTCTCTCTCTCTCTCTCTCTCTCTCTCTCTCTCTCTCTCTCTCTCTCTCACTTCTTCCACGTCAGCAAAGGACTCGGCCCACTTAACATGTTCAGCCATCCCTACTTCATTCTCATTCTAATCTCATTTATTTCCATGTTCGAAGCCCATATAAACTCCTAGAAGCCCACCTACCCCTTCTCACTTATTGCATTATATATTATATATATATTATTATTATATTCTCCCAATACAATACTATATATATAGTCTTAAGTACAGGGTGTTACATTAGGCCCATGGACAACATGGCCCCTTGGTTCTGCATGCTTCCTTTAGATGCTTTCGGCTCGGGGCTGAGGTTTCCCTTGCTCCCATTTGTTAAGGAGGTGTTGAATTGGACAGGCCTGAGTCCGATGTAGTATGGCTCGAACTCCTGGAAGCAACTTGTCTGTTTTATGTTTCTCTACGAAGAGAAAGGGGACCCCATAAGACTGAAGCATGTCTTGGGATCCATTCCATGGGGACATATGAGGGGCTCTTCTATTTCTCGCCTCGATCCCAGAGGCGTGTGGTTCATGGCCATCCGGACTCCATCAAGGCGTGGAAGGAGAAGTATTTCATTGTTCGAAGTCCCGTTCCTGGGGACATCCCGACAACTTGGTCATTTTATAAGCTAAACTACAAAGCCCCTAAGGATCAATAGTTATGAAGGAGGAGAAGGAATAAGTGTGTCAGATCATTGCTGGGGGAGTATCAGTTGGTCGAATGTGACAGTGGGACACCTGGTGAGGATTGGACTGAGACCCGCCGACCCTTGTATGTTTTTTGTTTCCTATTTTCTACTTTTCCCTTCATTCTCACAACCTATTTTTATTTTTGCAGCTATGGGTGATGCTGAGATTGAGGTGAAGATGGATGTTTTTGCCAAGAGGAAGACTGCAGACTAGCCAAAAGGAAAGAAGAGATCCGTGTCCCCTTCCTCTGAAGGGACTTCCGAGGCGAAGTCCAAGAAGTCGAAGACTTTGACAATTTCTGACGCTCCTAGTTCGACCAAGGAGATGGCTAACTCGGGTAATCTTAAGGTTGCCGAGCTCGTGAAGTCGGGTCTTTCACCCGACCACGCCAAGGCCAAGGATATAATCGGGGAGGCGGGAATGGAACCATGGGTTTCGAACTGGGCCGTGAAAGTAGCAGACTCTATCATGGAAGGTCTGGTGGCACTGAAGGTGGTGGACCACTTGGCCACACCTTGAGACAGGGAGTGTCTCTCGGCTGAGACCTTCAATTCAAGCTTCATGAAATGGGTTCAGGCCAACATGATCATAAGTGTTTCTTCACCTGGCCTGTTCATTTCTTTCAGCTATTTTTGTTTTTTCTTCTAAGTTTTTGCTTATTATCTTGCAGGCGACTCTGTAGGGGCGGAGTTGAGGAGGCAATACACCCACAAGCTCAAGCTCGCCGATTGGAGGGTGTTGAGGTTCAAAAGGGAGATGAAGGGCCTGAAGGTTCAGGTCAACAATTTGGAGGCACGCTAGCGTGCTTTGGAAGATGAGCTGACCACTGCGGCAAATGAGCGAGCCTAGTTGGAAAAGGAGAAAGCTCGCTTGCAAGAGAGCGAGAAGCAACTGTTGGCCGGCAAGATGAAGGCCACTGATAAGGTGGTTTTTGTCTAGGACCAAGGGACTGGACCATCGAGCACGTACTCCGAAGATACCCAGACCTCGACCTTGAGGGCTTTAGCTTCTTCATGAAGTTCACCGACGCTCCGCCTACGCCAGGGGAGGTGGGCGAAGAGGGGAACCGTTCGCCTAGAGCAGAGGTCGAACTTCTGGGGGTCCCCATTAAGGTCGCCGTGACAACGACCAAAGAGGTGTCTCTCTCCCCCAAGCAGTAGTTTGTTTTTTCCTTTTTTTAATTATTATTATTATTATTATTATTTGGCATTTGCCGCAACTGCTGACTAGCCACCACTTTTTGTACGAACGCTGAAGTATGAATGAAAAAGTTTTTTGGGTCGAACCCCTAGACTTGATATTTTTATGTAGTGTTTTGTATTCTTTGGATTTGGCCAAATTTATGTAGCTCGGAATGATATGAAATTTTTCTTGATTGTTAGATGACCAAGCAAGTTTTGACTGATCCTTGTGATGCTAAGCTCGAATATCTTAGGAGTAGGGTGCGCAGCATGGAGTCGAGCTTGGCCCGCTATCGTAAGAAAGCAAGGGATTTTCGTTTTACATCAAAAAGTAGTACCAAATGAGCTTGAAGTTGGCTTGCTTGAAGAAGGCGATGGTCGACAGGGATTTGAGAAGTGTCGAAACTCAGTCATTTGTCCCGAGTGGTTCATCCCGACATCTGACCTCGGAGAGTGCTACTTGTTCGGCTGACTCGTTCCATCTGGAGATGTTGGTGGAGAAGAAGCTAGAGATATACAGACTGAAGGTTGCATTCAGAGTAGTGGGATCCCGAGCGGCCTCTCTTGATAGCGGTTGGCCTTCTGTCAGTGGTCCATCTCCGATTCTCAGATTGGAGCCAACAAACCCCAGCAATACCCAGAGCCCATGGAGGTGGTGTCTACATTGGCCACCTTTGGGAGGAGATCGATAGACCCGTCGAGGAGCCGACCTGCTCAGTTGGTCTTGAATTGGTTTGTGCCAGTCCTAAGCCCCCCCCCTCCCACGCGACCAAGAAGTAAGCTAGACAAGCGACCTTCACAACTTGTTATAATTTATTGTATCTTGTTGTAACTTTATGACCTTGCCAGTTGCACTGATGTGTACTGTAGACTTCAATTAACCAAATGTGTAATAATTTTATTAATGAAGACTTTAATTTGAACCATATTCTTAGCTTTTGTCTTGTCGAAGCATCAAAGTTTTGGGGTTGAGGTATCTCAACTTTGGAAGTTGAAGTTTCCGACCTGGGGAATTGTACTGTATCATTTAAATGCGCTGTGTTGGAATTCGAAATGCTGGTCATGGAACTTGAAATCTTTCCCTTGGAATATGTAGCGACATTCTTTAAAGGCCGTTCGATGGGGTTGGGTAGTTCAGATTTGTCCATGTCAGTGCTGCGGTAATCGAGAACCTCCTCCCCTTATAGCGTATATAATTCCCCATTCTTTCTCAGTTTCTTGGAGAGACTCAGCATTGGAGTAGTTCTTCTATTTCCCACTGACTGTTAGGGGCTGCAGTGATTCATGGCTGCTCTACCCCTAACTATCAGTGGGTGAAAGAAGGATCACCTACCCCGTCTCATCTTGTTTTCATCCTGAGTGTTTGCAAGAGTTTACGTGGTGCTTCCGACACACGCTGACAGTTCGGGGTAATGGTGAAGGCCTCGTTCCCCCGACTATAAGCGCGTGATTGAATGTCCAATGTGATTGATTGGGTCAACATGGAGGTGAAGGTCGAATCATCATTTCGTGCTATGGTTTGATGGTTCTGTTAAGGGAGAGGCTTCTCCTTTTCGGACTCGGGGTCCACTATGAAAATTTTGATGTATAGCGACGAGGCCTAGTGGAGTTGTAAGAAACTTTCGCTGGTGGCTTGCAGTCCACTCCAAGTGTCGAGGCCTTATAAGACTGTAGAAGTCTTCGCGAGTGACTCGAGGTCCACGCGGAGTGACTTAGCCTAGCAAAATTGTGAAAACCTTCGTGAAAGGCTCGGGGTCCACGCAGAGCGGTGAGGCCTAGCAAGATTGTGAAAATCTTCATGAAAGGCTTGGGGTCCATGCCGAGCGGCGAGGCCTAGCAAGTTTGTGAAAATCTTCGCGAAAGGTTCGAGATCCAAGCCAAGGATCGATGTCAGGAATTGGCCGAACTCGAAAGAGTTAGTTTAAAACATGTTGATTTGAAATGAAAATTTATTGCTTTTATTGTTTGGCTGCCGAAAGGCTAGCACTTATTACATTTGCTGGCTTTTAGGACTGCATTACAAGTGCAGACCGCTAGGGGCCTTCATGGAACATCATCAAGTGTTCCTCATTCCAAGTCCTTTTGACTACCCTGCCCCATTGGAGACCCTGTAAAGGCTCTCCCAGTCTGGGGCCAATTTTTCCCTCTTGCTTGGTTCAGAGATGTTGAGTCTTCTAAGCACTAGGTCACCCTCTTTGTTCGCAGGCCGGATCATTTTGTTATAGAATTGCTCTATCCACTATTGGTAAACATTTCTTTTGATGGTCGGCCTTTCGCGGACTTCGTTGAGGAGGTCTCCAGGTTGGCCCTGAAGCCTTCTTAGTTCAAATCCCCATTGAAGCTTATAACCCTTGGCGATGGCAGTTTGACCTCTAGAGGAATAACAGCTTCGGTTCTGTAGGTCAGACTGAAGTGTGACTTGCCCGTCAGGATCCTCTTTGTTGTTCGGTAGGACCAAAGGATGTTGGATAGTTCATCCAAATGGTTGGCATTCTTGGCTTGGCCATTAGACTGGGGATGCAAAATCGAAGAGAACTTTGCTACATTTCCAGGTACTCGCAGAACTTGCGGAAATCTTTGGCAGTGAATCGGGAACCATTGTAGTGATGAGGATCTAAGGGATCCCGAATTGGCAGATGATATGTTTCCAAAAGAATTGCTGAGCCCGATGCTCGGTGATCGTAGCCAAGGGTTATTCTTAGACTCACTTAGAAAAATAATCGATGGCCACAATTAGGAAGCGCATTTGGCTAGTTGTCTTGGGAAACAGTCGACCAGATCCATCCCCCACATGACAAAAGAGGCTGGACTGGCCAGCGATTTAAGCTCGTCCTGGGGATGCATTTGATTGTGACAAACCTTTAGCATGGGCCACATTTTCTAACAAAACCCTGAGCATATCGAAGGAGGGTCAGCCAATACCCGTGGTTGAAAACTTTGCTGGCGAGCGATCTGCTTCCCATATGGCAATTCCTAATCCCTCAAGCATTTCCTCGAGCACATACTTGGCTTCTTCTGGGTTAGGTAGTTGAGATAGGGTCTCCTATCAACTTTAGTGTATGATCGCTTGAAGAGCACATCATTGACGAGTACGAACCTCTCGGCCTTGACTCGGACATTTCTTGCTTAGGACGGGTCCTGCAGTAGTTTTCCATTCCGTAAGAAGTTCATGAGCGGATCCATCCATGTTTCCGGTGGCGTGGGTGGCCCGAAACAGAGGACTTCGGGGTTATCTTTGCCGATGATCGGTCGAACAAGGAATTCCACAAGCACCATGCAATCGAGGCCCTTGAAAGAGGATGAAGCTAGCTTGGATAATGTGTTTGCTTGACTGTTTAGCTCGTGGGGGTTTCGAACAACTGAGGCTTCTTAAAAATTTTCCAGAAGGAGCTGGGCATGTGCTAAGTACTGGTCCATTCGGGTGTCTCAAGCCTCGTACTCTCGAGAGACTTGGTTGACCACAAGTTGGAAATCCCTGAAAACCTTAACCCTTTTGGCCCATGCTTTGCGAGCCAGGAGGAGTCCAACGATTAGTGCCTCATACTCTGCTTCGTTGTTGGAGGCCCGAAAGTTGAGGCGTAGGGAGTATTGGAGGACGAAGTTGTTTGGATTGTTCAGTATGACACTGGCTCCACTAACTTCTTTACACGACGAGCCATCCATGTAGGGTTCCCATACCTGCTTATCCTCTAGAACCTCAAATGCTTCTGGGATGGTGCACTCGGTTATGAACTCAGTGAGATCCTGCCCCTTGATGGTGGTCCTAGGCTTATAGCTGATTTCATGTTGACTAAGCTCGTTGGACAACTTGATCAAGAGGCCCGAGTTCTCCGACTTGTTGAGAACTTGCTTGAGGGATTGATTTGTAAGAACTTAGGTAGAGTGCGCTTGAAATTAAGGGCAAAGCTTTCTTGCTGCCATGACAAGGGCATATGCCTCCTTCTCCATTTTAGCATAACGGAGCTCGGTGTCGTGGAGGACTTTGCTGACACAATAAATGGGCTTCTATTCCCCATCATCTTCTATGATCAGGATGGCACTGAGGGCATGCATAGACGCTGTCAGGTAGAGATCCAGGCCCTCACCCAGCTTGAGTTTACAGAGGAGAGGGGGGTTGGCGAGATATTCATTCAGCTAGTCAAAGGCCTACTGCTCAGGCTCTCCCCACTCAAAGTTCTTTGCCCCCTGGAGGGCCTCAAGGGCGGGGGGGGGGGGGGGGGGGGGGGGGGGGTTCACCGTACCTTTAAAGGAAACACCAGATGGCTGCAAGTCGACTGTGAGTCTTTGAACATCCTTTACATTCTTCGGAGGGGTCATGTCCGATATGGCCCAGATTTCCTCAAAATTTGTCTCTATTCCTTGTTGGCTAACCATGAATCCAAAGAACTTCACTGAAGTTACGCTAAAGGCCCATTTGGACGGAGCCTCAGGTTGTGCTCTCTGAGACCTTGAAAGCCTCCTCAAGGTCTTTGACGTTGTCCTCTTTCCGGAGGCTTCTTTGGGGTGGCATCGGGTCCGTGCCGGCCCGGACCGCGCGGGCCTTGGCACGACCTAGACCATCGTTTGGCAGTTTCAACCCGAGACCGGCTCCCCAAACCCAGTGGCTGGTTTGGTCCTCATTTTGCCATAAAAGCCCAGTTAGGCCCGTCCCGGTTTTGGACCGGGACCGGATGAACCGGTTCGCCCTGCCCCAGGCCGACCGTTGGGTAATTTTTTTTGTGGGTTTAGAATTAAAAAATAAATTGGAAAATTACCAAATTTTCCCCCAACGGATCTATACTAGCTAGTTTTGGGGGGTACTTTAGGAAATAAAAAAATGCATTTCTATATATACAACATCATTTCTTTCATTTCTCTTCACTAATTCACTCAAATCTCTCTACTATCTCTCAAATCTCTCCACTATCTCTCAACAAATCATGTTTCTACTACATTTGGCAAGGATCAACAATCAACAATAATCAAGTGATCAACAACAACAATCAACACTACTACAAGATCTCAAGCCTCAACTCTCTCAACTTTCATTCTTCAACTTCAAACTTCAAACACTCATACGGTATTTTAGCACATGTTTGATTTTTAGATTTAATATAGTTGATTATTCTCATCTATATCTCTTAATTAGTTTGGGTTTTCTTGAACTTCTTCCTCTCATTTTTTTAGATTTTATTTGTAAATTTGGTAAAGTGGTAAACATATATACACTACTCACTTGTTCTTGTTATTATTGTTTTTTTTAGTTGAGATAGATTGTTGTTTGTTTTAAATTTTGTTGTTTCTCTTTATTTAATTTTGTTGTTTTAAATTATTAGTTGTCATACATTTAGTTGTTTCTTTTAATTTAAATTTTAAAACTTACACTTGCTTTCTCTCTAACTATACATACACTAGTTTTTAATATTTAAATGGCTTCTAATCGATCACGCAGTGGTAGATATAGTAGTCAAGAGTCCACTAGTCACCACATTCCTTCCATTCCAATTCCATATATAGATATTGAAGAAACATTCATGAATTATGATAGTTTTTCCGATTAGAATGAAACACACTCAAATCCTATAGAAATAGAAGATCATGTAGAATCACAATCATCGGAACAAGGTCATTCTTTAACCCATAAAACAAGAGGGACTAATTCCGAAGTACACAATTATTTCAATTTTGTCCCTTCGCAAAATGATAAATGTGTAGGACTAGAAATATGTAAGAAGCGCCAAACACTATATAAGTTTAAAATAGGATCGGGCACGGGTACACTTCAACGTCACTTAAACAAATGTCAATCCAAATTTTCTAAAGACAATTTCACACAATAAAAAATACATCATAGAACCGGTCAAGTAGATAGTCATAGCTACGATCACGATATCGTTCATAGGGAAATGACCAAGCTAGTAATTATGGGTGAATTACCATTTCGTTTGGTGAAAGTAGGTAAGTAAAGACTTTTGCACAAACCTCCTTAAATCCCCATTATAAAAAAATTGTTAGAAATGTAGTTAAGGGTGATTGTAAATTAGTTTACAATGAGACTAAGGATTTTTTGATAGCAACACTAACATTACTAAACACTAGAGTTTATTTGATATCGGATGGGTGGGTAGGAGTAAACGACGTTCCAATGATGTGTGTAACATGTCATTGGATAGATTTAGATTGGGTACTTCAAAAGAGGATAATTTCATTTGGATTTGTTAGGTACCCACATAAGGATAAAATTATAGCCACACATTATGGAAGTGTAATAATTTTGGTATTTATGATAAAGTATTTTGCTGTTGGTTTTGATAACGTCTCTAATAATACTAAGCCAATTGATAGTTTGAAAATTACTTTAGATCCTATAGAACCCGAAAATTTTCATGTTAGGTGTGCTTGTCATATTTTAAATCTTTGTGTCAAGATACACTAAAATATGGAAATGATAAAGTTGATGCAATGAGAGATTGTGTTCATTATATTACCTTGAGTGGTCTAATATATCAAGCTTTTCATGATTGGTGTAAACTTAGGAGAATTGTATATAAATGTTTTCCTAAAGATGTTAGACATCATTGGATTCTACATTTGATTTATTAGGTGTTTTTCTTCATTATCGTTTTAATCTTAGAGATTTTTGTGTTACAATGGGTATGCAAAATTGTATGTTAGATGATTTTTTTGGTTTTTTTCCGATAATTTGTATAAATTTTTAGAACCTTTTAACAATGCTACTTTGCAATTTTCAAAAACTTATACATCTACATCTAGTGGTATTTTACTTGAAATTGTCACTATGATGAAAACAATTAAAGATTTGCAAAATGAACCTTTTATTGGGGATATGGTTAATGCAACATATATTAAAATTTTAAAATATTTTCATCCACTACCAATGTTAGATTGTGTATCTAGTGTAATGAATCCCATGAATAAATTAGATGACACAAAAAATTTAATTGAATTTTTTTACACTTATGCCCCACGCGATGCAATACAAGAATTTGATCATGTTGTTTTTACTCGTCAATTTGAGCATATTTTGACTAGGTTATATGATACTTACGATAAAATTTATTCATCTAACACTACACGAACACAAACACAAAATGTTGATTCTTCTTCTTCTTCCTCCATATTAGCAAAAGGAAAGAGTCTTGCAACTAGTAGTGTTTTAAATCTTGTTAAGTAAAAAAAAACCAAGAACCAATTCACCAAATGAGTTTAATTGGTATAATGCACAAAGTTCAATTAAAGATGTAATAGATGTGTTACAGTTTTAGAAGAGCAATAATGTTATTTTTAATATTCTTTCTCGTATTGCTAGAGATTTGCTAACAACACCGGTATCAACCATTGCATCAGAAAGTGCTTTTTTTCTTTGGGGCAGGATAGAGAGCCGAAACAAGAATCAATTGATAGCCAAAAATTTGAAGATGCTAGTATGCGCCGAAGATTGGATGAAAGCGGAAGAGAGGACCCAATATTTACATGAAGCACAAGCTAGCTCAACAAGTAGTGATGAATGAACAATTAGATTTAGTCCATTTACATTAAAATGATATACAATATATTGTAAATAATTGGGAAATTTAGGGGGATGAGATTCTATATTTAGGTTAAGTAGAAGTACACGAAAATAGTCCAATGTCTTCTCTTCAATCTAAATAGAGGTCATCTCGATCTCTAAATTCAAATAATTCTCTTGTTTTGTAATTTTATCTAATTTGTATGAAATTTTATTCATGAACTTCATTTTATTTAACAATTTGTAATTTATTAAATCAATTTAAATTTGGTTTTAATTTATTTTATTTATTAGTTCTTTGCAATTGTTATGAAATTACAATTTAATACTTGATCTTCATCTTTGTTTAAAAAAAAAATTACAATAAAAAACCAGCCCAGCCCAGCCCCCACACTTGGGGCCGGGGGCCAGGTCTGGGCCAGAGTTTTCCCCACCTAGCCTGGCCTGGCCCGACCTGCAAAATCCTTGAGCCCGGCCCGGGTTGGCCCGGGATCGGGCAAGGCCCGGGCGGTTCCGGCCCGGCCCGGCCCGGATGGCCCGAATGCCACCCCTAAGGTTTCTGACGAGTATGTCGTCCATGTATACCTCCATGTTCTGGCCAATTTTCTCCTTGAAGACCCAGTTAACGAGTCTCTGATATGTGGTGCCAGCATTCTTCAGGCTGAAAGCCATAACCTGATAGAATTAGAGCCACTAGTCTATCACAAAGGCCTTTTTCAGGATGTCTGGTAAGAATATCTGAATCTGATTGTACCCCGAGAAGGCATCCATGAAGCTGTGGAGCTCGTGCTCGGACGTCACATTGATGAGGGTGTCGATGCTCGGGAGGGGAAAAGTGTCATTTGGATACGCCTTGTTGAGATCTGTGAAGTTAATACAGACCCTCCATTTTCCATTGGATTTCTTCACCATTGCAATGTTGGCCAACCACTCCGGCTAGTTGACCTCTTGAATAAAGTGGGCGAAGAGGAGCTTCTCTACTTCTTCTTTCACCGCATGTTGCCTCTTGGGGGCAAATTTTCGATACCTCTGCTATACTGTTTGGAGTCCAGGTGGATGCTCAACTAATGCATTATCAAGTCCTCTGAGAGGCCTGGCATATCCGAGGGAGTCCAGGCAAACAAGTCTTAGTTCCGTTGAATGCAGGTGACGATGTCTTCCTTGATGACTGGAGGTAGGGCCTTGCTCACTTGGAACCATTTGGCCCTTTCTGCTTCGAAGAAGGGGATCTTCTCCAACTCGTCAACTGGTTTGGAGCATGTTGAACTCCTCTCAGAATGGAGTTCAACTGCATCAAGAGAGAGGACTGAGCACCCCACTGTGGCTGTATAACAAGCTTGGGCAGCCTCTTGGTTGCCCTTGAAGACCTCGACCCAAGTCTTAGTGGGGAACTTCATCCTTATGTGGTAAGCTGAGGGCACTGCCTGAGAGAGGTGAGGTCGGGACGCTCGAGAATTGCATTATAAGCAGCTTTGACATTGACTATCATGAAGTCCATCGCCTCAGCTCGGGAGGTTGAGGATTTTTTGCCAGTGAAGTTCATGGTGATGATCCCCTCGGTCTGAACTGGGGCACCTGAGAAGCTGTGAAGGATGTAGCCCGCAAGCTTTAACCTCTCCCGAGAGAATTTCAACCCTTCGAAGGTAGCAAGAAATAGGATATTAACCGAACTTCTGTTTTCCACACAAATATGACGGACCTCATGGTTTGATAGGCTGAAGCTAATGACCAAGGCATCACATTGAGGAACCTGAATGCCTTCGAGGTCCTTTTCCTCGTCTGAGAATGAGACCAATAGTCCGTGAACTCTAGGGGGAGGACAGTTGTGGACCGAATTGACTTCCCGGACGAAAGCCATGCGGGAGGAGTTTGAGTTTCCTACCATGGGTCCACCATGAACACAGTGGAGGATGACCATCCTTTCAGAGTCATGGGGTTCCGACTCCACTTCCGGACGTTTGTCCCACCTAGAGTAGAGGGAGAGGCTTTTGGACCATCTCGAGTGAATTTAGATAAGTACCCTTTCCGTATGAGGGCCTTGATTTCATCTTTGAGCGCCCGACAGTTGTCAGTCTAGTGGCCATGGTGTAACATCCTGAATTTTTATTTATAATTAAATAAAGTGTTTGTTGATTTTTGCGTGTTTTGCACGTACAAATTCATGTGTATTTTTTCTAGAAAATTATTTATTTTTATAACATGAACAAATATTTTAATCCTTCTCTTTTATTTTTAAAAGCCTAATTAAATTCTAAGGCCTAATTTTTATTCTTAAGCCCACCCTAATTAATTAATTATTTTTAATAGCACATTGAGTTCTAAGCCCACTAATTTGAAGTCCACTAGTTTAATTCTCTTTTAATTGTCAAGATTTGTAGTGTAAACTAGTTTTGTAGACAATTAATTAATTAATCATGTACAACTAGTTACTAGGGGTGCTATGAGAGACACGTGCATTGCACTAGCATGTGTCTTGGGTGTGCAATAGGGTAGGCCGGATGGAGTCAAAGAGAGGTGAGGGAGTGGCTTAGTAGATAGGTGGTTACTTGTATATGGGTGGTTGCTACAATTCCCTAATACATCCTAGCCTTTATCTTTAACCATCTAGATCAATCCTCGCCCTCCATTTCACTCAAAAATAAGTATAAATACCCCTCCTAGTTCTCTTCATGTAGCACATTAGAAAATTTGTAAAGAAAGAAAGAAAGAAACACAAAAGTGAAAAAAAGATTGAGTTGTGTGCTAATTTGTGTGTGTTCATCCCCATTGGAGGCCGGCCAATTCATCAAGGAGCAAGGAAGGCTCGGGTTCCATCAAGCACAAGGAGGGGAAGGCAATTTGTGGCACAATCTAGAAGGAGAAGGATCGCTCTTTGTTCAAGGAGATTTTTAAGCGTTCTTTTTATTTGTGTTCTTCAAAATAGGTGGGTGATTTCTCAAGCTTCTAGCTAGATACTATGCTAGGATTGAATTCGTGATCATGCTAAAATGAATAAGAAAGAAATTTCCATGTTTTTGTTTAAGGAGATTTAGAAGGAAACACCAAAATAATCTACAGGAAAAGAATAGTAGAATAGATAGAATGTGTATGTGAATATGTGTATGATGAATTGGTAGTTTATTTGCATGCTAAAGTAGGTGAATTATGAATTGTTGTGAAACTTGTCTATGCATGAAATGAAAGATACAATATGTGGAAATTGTGATTATGGATAGATCTTTGAATTTAATTTACTTGGCATGAAAAGTTAAATAGATGAAATTGTGATAAAAATGTGTTCATGTGCCTTATACAAGTAGAATTGTGATAATTGAATTTATTTAGCCCTAGTTGTCTCTTAAATTGTGTAGTTGGGAAACTAAGATTAAATTGATCAATTAAATATTTAGTAAGGAATGAAGGAAAGAAAATTGTGTTTTTACTCAATGAGAATGAGGAAAATTGTTAATAAGAAGATTATGTAGAAACAAATGTTTTATGTCAACATGAGTTTATTTTATTAATCTATGGTTTAGACTAACTAAGAGAGAAAGAGTTTTCGGTTAAAAAAATGAATTTCCATGAGAATTATGAAAATGCAAGTTAGTATTTTTCTGTAGAAAATTTACTCAGGAAAAATTTACTTTTATAAAGAACTATTTGAATGAGAAAAATTGGTTTTTGTAAAATAAATTAGAAACAATACAGTCACAAACAATAGTATTTTTGATCAAAACTCTTACGGGTGAGTCACTTGGACCTACTGGTCATCAGGTGCATTTTAAAATAGTTACTGTAGCAAGCGGAGCCTGAGGTCTTGGGTTCGAGTCTCGGCAGAAACAATCCTTTTTGAAAAAATTGATTTTCTTAAAATTCAAACACAAAACCTTAAATATATTTTGAGTCCCCATTTAGACAGCAAGTTGCTGTGGACTTTTTGGTCTTCGGTGGGGCCCTAAGAGCGTTACTGTAGCTCTGGGCGGGTCTGTTGTGCACGGTTCAATTCCTGGCTTCGGCCAACTTTTTGTTTTTTTTTTGATTTTTTTGATAAAAATTATATATTTTTTAGATTTCTAAGTGTTTTAAAAATAGAGAAAAATTATTAGAAATGTGAAAAAATATTTGGACTTTATGGAAAATTTTCTATAGCATTTTGAATTATTATGATGAGGTTAGAAGCAAATTTTGGGAAAAAGTGAATAACTAAATTTCTAAAAAAAATATAATTCTTTGTAATTAAAGATGAGACTATTTTGTGAAACATAAGAAATTGTGAAGAACTCAAAAATGAATTTTTTTGACTATAAAAATTGTTGAGTAGAAATTAATGTGAAATTGTCTAAGAATATGCAAGTTGTGCATGGAAAATTGATTAAAAAGAAACATGATGAATTGTGAAAATTGTGAACAAATATAATGAACATGAACAGAGAATTTAGACTAGAATTATGGCTAAGTCCTCACATCGGCAAGAAAGAAAGTTCTTGAAAAGAGAAATGTGATAAATTGTGACAAAGTTTGGGTCGTGGATAATGATTGATATTTTTAAGACCGATGTAGGGGTAATGCGAAATTCTAGAGTGTTGATTTTTATTCATGATTCAATTACCTAAGGATTTAGATACATAGTGAAGATGTGATGAAAATAAGAGAAAAACATGGGTATGAGGGCCATTGGATTGGTGGCGTGAGAGTGTTCACAGGATGATGCGTCATGATTAGGGCGTGGATACTACTCCAGAGTACCGTCCCGGTGGCGATGATTGTGGGGTGTTTCGGTGACTACGGGTGGTGTCATGGTCCATAGCAGAGGTGAATTGACCACAGGATGCTTGCATAATGAGTCATGTGTCAGTGCGTGGGGTTCCCTCCAGGATGTCTGGATATGGGCTCGTAATTCATAGAACACCTAGGATACTTACCGTATTTACCGTAGTAGTTTAAGTCATGGCGAGGTATTGAACCCTACAAGATGAAGAACGATTAAGGGCTTGCCCTCGGACCTATGTAGTATGAGATGCATAGAATCCGAAAAAGTGTGCATTAGTGTCATATAACATAAATAACTGCAATAAGGACTAAGTACACTTTCACATACGACATCGATAGGATTCCCCCTTAGTTTGTTTTGTGACAAGTATGTGTTTTCCAAGTAAGAGAAATTGATGTATTATATCCTAGCGTCAGTTGAATGAACTGACGTGCCCACAGTTTCCATGCAGGATAAAGTGAATGACAAGACTAAAGATTGATTGCTGTTTAAAGAAATGTTCTAGTTATTATTCAATTCATGTGTAAATGTTGTAATTTATAATTCCGCTGCATTGATGTAAACCCTGTTGTAATAAAAGTTTTTAATTCCTTGTAAAATTGTACGAAGAGAAGTGTAAAGATCCTGTGGAACTTCGAATTCGGTCTTATTTGGAATTCGGGGTGTTACACATGGTCTCAGTGGAACTGGCAGTAAAACCTTCGATTCTTTCTTCTTGTTACAATTATTGAGGTGAAGGGGGGTGTCGGATCAACCCCTCTTTCTCCACCTTCATGAGAACGGCAAAGACACTCGCGTTAAGTGAAGTGAACTTCTCAAACCGAGGCACCGGGTGAGGGCATTTCTGCCCTGAGGTATCCTTCTGGGTTTTCTTCGGGGCTTCAACACTGTCCATCTTCCTCTTTCCCATGGCGTGGGATTCTTTTCGACCTCCTAGTTGCAAGGCATCTTCGGCCTGGATATACTTCTCGCTCTGAAGAAGGAGGTAGGGGAAAAATCCATTGGTGGCTTTTGGTGAAGGAGGTCTTCAGCAAATCATGTTAAGCATTATGCCTGAAGGCAGCTTTCGCAACCCCGGCTTCGAGGTAGGAAATAGACTGGTATCGGCGGTGAATCTCTGGAGAAAATCCCAAAGGATTCCCCATTTTTCAGCTTGAGGTCAAGTAAGGAGGCACTCGTCTCGGCCTTGCGGCTGATCACGAAGTGAGCGAGGAAACTCTCCTTGAACTGATCGAAGGAGAAGATCATGTTCGAGGGGAGTTTGGAGTACTATTCTCGCATGGATCCCCAAAGCGTGGCTGAGAATACACGACAGAGGAGGAGATCCGTGGCATTGTGAATCTTCATAAGGGTTTTGAACCCCTCATTGTGATCAGCATGATTCGTCTCTCAGTTGCAGGTCGCAAACATGGGAGGCTTGAAGCTTCTCGGGACCAGGGCTTCGAGGATATAGGAGGAGAAAGGGGGCCAGACTGGACGGTAACCTCGGCTTGATGATTTCTCGCCGTCCCTCATTCGGGCGAGCCGATCTTCCATCTCTTGCAGTAGTTTAAGGACCTCGTCTCTTCGTCCCTCGAATCGGGTGGACCCGTAGGACTCTTCATGCTCCATCCCTCCGGTATAATGGTCTTCAGTGTGATGCTCATTTCGAGTTCTGCCTCGGAGGGCCTGAAGGGCCTCATTCTGAAACTCTGGAAACTCGCCCTCATCACTTGGCCTCCTTTTTCGTTTCTGCCTCGGAGGGCCTGAAGGACCTCATTCTGAAACTCTGGAAACTCGCCCTCATCACCTGGCCTCCTTCTCCGTGACCATTTGGGGGTTGGCGGTCCCTTGGGGTGTAACGCCCCTACCCCAAGCTCAGATAATTTATATAATTTATCAGACAGATTATTTATAGTATAGTACAACTGCCTACCACAGCCTGCCTCTCAAAAGATGGTTAACCGGATTGGTGATTCTTGATCATAGGCTATATTATTTATAGTTATTTATTCTTGTGTGATTCCCGATATGGGATTAATCTACTCTATCTTTACTCTTTTCCGTGTGTGTGACGTCTACAAAGACAACACACACAGCTGTCTCCACAAGGCCCTGGGTGGGCCCCTAGTCCTGCCACGTTTGCCAATGCTGACGCAGCACCCCGAAAGCAGCAGCATGCTGCTTCTTCAACCCGTTCCCCCCTTCACACAATATTTACAATTATGCCATTACCCCTATATATATATATATATTTGAAATTACAGGATGTTACTTGGGGAGCGGTTGCGCTCCTTCTCCTCTCTGTAGGAGGTGTGACGGCTTCGGCTCGGAACGTGATACGAGGGTCCTTCATTCCTAGAGTGGTTGAGGCGATGTCGAAGGTTATGTTTGTCTTGATGATTGTTGATGACATTTTGCAGATCCGAAACCACTGGGCACTCGATCCTTCTTGTGATTGATTGTGAAGCACTCAGAGCCGACCCCTATGGGCGTTCCACCTGTTGCTATTGTTACCCTTGGGTGACCGCTCGGCTACGGGATGGACGGGGAGAAGTGGAGGGTCGGCATTGCGACCCGTGGTGATGGTCTTCTTGGCCTTGGGGGCCATGGGAGAAGGCAACTACACGTTAAAACTGGGTCGGAGGCCGGATCTGTGCTTTTTTCCGACAGATGGCGCCAATGTGATGCTGCTATTTTTCGGTGTGGGAGCAAAAGATAATGAGTTCTTTTGATGAGAGGGAAGAGAAGATCTCAGCCGTAGATCCGATTTTGAAGATAGGCTGATGTGTGTTCGGGATATGTGGATCTGGTGGTGGTGGCGCTGACCGTTGGCTGCCGAAAACCTGTAAAAAACCTAGAAACGCCGGAGTTTTTCCGGCGACAAGCCCTCTAACGATCAAGTCAGTTATTGGAGAAGAAGATTAGGTTTCTAGAGGCTAAAGATTCATTACTGATGTTGATATTTGCAAGTGTACAAAATCGCACAAGTAATATAGATAGATGAGTAGAGTGTCGAACCCACAGGGACTAGATATTTTACTGAGTACCGATATCGCTAGATGAATCACTATTTGGAAGATCGGAATTTAATTATGATAAAGCAACTAAATTAAATTAATCTAACTAAATCTAACTAAATTGGTGAAGAGGGAGAGGGCTGTGAAACAATGAAGCACTTGTACTTTGTTTAATGGTAAAATTAGTTCTAGGGCTCTTGGTTCACCTCGTTTATCACATACACAAATTATAATTCCTTATAAATAAAAATATTATCTTTCCCAATTGTCGACCAAAATCCTAAAGATATTAACCACTCTATCAACGTAGTCTAAAAATTATTCTCAATTAATCATTCGTCTATCCACCAAATTATCAATTGAGAAATTGGATTTCTTAATGGCCACGTCCTCCAATATACGGTCTTAATCTTTATTAATCACAAATCACCTGTTCGGTCTCTTCATGATTTTAAAAATTATACAAATGTCTATCCACCATGTTGTACGCATAAATAATAAAAATTAAAACACAATCAGGAAAAATAGAGAAATAAGAAGGAATTAAAATTTGTGTTCAAAACTCGGCTACACCTTAGCCTCTAGAACAATAAATTCGAGCAACTCAAAACATTGGAGTAGATTGACTTTATTCAAATTTTTTTTTTTTTTTTTTTCATTATTACTCTATTTACTTAAACTCTGTTTAGGACTAGATTAAAGGGGATAATCACAAGAAAAAGCATCACATTTGTTTTTTTTATATATAATAGCATGACCCACACAATTTTGTAAGGAATTTTGAAACTCAATAATCCTAAAGTAAATAAGTATGCTTAATATTGCTTTATAAAAAAAATTGTTTATACCAAAAAAATTGTCTTTTATGCTTATCACAATAAAGAACTCAAAAGTGTAATGGTGAGCCCAATTATAATCCTTTTGTTTTGTTTTTTCTTTTTCAAAAATAAAAATAAATTTGTAAACCTTCCCCCCAAACTTAAATGTCACATTGTCCTCAATGGGAAAGGAAAAGAAAAACAAAAAGAATGCAAAAAGTTTAGAATATCTCCCCTGATTCGTCTTTAAATTTCTGCACGCGCAGCCTTCAGTATTTTGGCGATATCTGGAGCTGTAGATGTCGAAATGGGCTGATTTTTTTTTTGCTGGAAAGCTAAGACAATTGTCTACAACTCCTCTTTGAATCAGTTTTCCAGATTCTGACTCTATGCTGCTCAAAAACAGCCATCAATGCAGGTGTTCAAAACAGCTCCGCCCGGCGACTTTCAAAATTGATGCAATCCTACAAAATAAAATCAAAAATTAAAATAAAATAAACTAAAAGATAAATCAAAACTAAATGCAATAAAATAAAACATGGGTTGCCTCCCAAGAAGCGCTAAGTTTTAAGTCTTCAGCCAGACATGGGGGTGAGATGATTATGTAACGCCACGATCCAACAACATTAGCACATCTTTTCTAATTTTTCTCTTCAGATGTGGATCAGGTTCAAGCTCAAGTTTGAGGCGTTTCCTTCGTGATGATGATGTCTTTGATTCCCCCACCTCTTTGAATTTATGCTGAAAAAATGAATAAATAGAAGGTTCAGCATCCAAATACATGACGTGTTCAAAAATATTTTCTTTAACGGTTTCAAAAATTGCTGAATTTGTTGGACATACTTCAATTGGTGATTTTTCAAATTTAGCCTTATGTTTCTCGCCCACAATTAAATGAGTTTCACTTACTTGAATCGATGACTGTTCTTCAGGAGGAAAATTTATGGAATTAAAAACATTAAAAGTTACTTACTCATGCTGAATTTGTTCCTCCACAATTTGTTCAATCTCACTTTGCTTTTCAACCACATTATGTTCTTCATTTTCTTCTTGTGGTTGCTCAATTGTCCTCCGGCTGCTTAGTGTTATTGCCTTGAAATCTTCCATGGGGTTGACAACTGTGTTGCTTGGTAATGTTCCTGCAATTTTGTCATTAATAATATTTAAAAATTGACTAATTTGTACCTCAAGATTGTGAATGGAAGCCGAAGTTGAATTTGTAACATTTTGGATTACCAAATCTGTCTTTTGCATGTAGTGCATAAACATGTCTTCAAGTGTCGGCTTCTTTTCTTCCTGTGAAAAATTTTGAGGGTGTATAACTGCTTCTTGATTGTTGTTCCATGAAAAATTAGGGGTGTTTCTCCATCCTGAATTGTATGTGTTTGCATAATAATTATTTTGCATTTGAAAGTTTGACACAAAATTTTCATGTTCGGCATTTGATGGAGCAAAAGGGTTCCCCACTTGACAATCTGAACTTGCATGATTTCCTGCACAAAGATCACAAATCATATTAGATTGCATAACATTAAAATTTATATTTTCTACTTGTTTGTATAAAATATCATTTTTTGCATTTAAAGTAGAAAAAGGATTAAGTTCAAAAACTCCAGCCACTTTTCTTGGCATCGTTCTCTCTGAAGACCACTGGTAATGATTTGATGCCATCTCCTCTAAAAGATCATAGGCTGCTTGGTAAGTTTTGCTCATGAGTGCACCACCAGCTGCTGCGTCAACCATAGATCTATGTATAACTCCCAAACCATTATAGAATGTTTGCATTTGCAGCCATTTTGGTAGTTCATGATTAGGACACTTTCTCAATAACTCTTTGTACCTTTCCCATGCATCATACAAAGACTCGGTCTCAAATTGAGTAAATGTGCAAATGTCATTTCTTAGCCTTGCGGTCTTTGCTGGTGGAAAATACTTGGCTAGAAACTTTTGTGCAAGTCCCTCCCAAGTAGTAATACTACCGGGTGGTAGATAATGTAGCCAAACCTTCGCCTTATCTCGTAGGGAAAAAGAAAAGAGTCTCAGTCTTATTGCATCGTCTGATACACCGTTGTGCTTGAAAGTGTCACAAATTTCTAAAAAATCTGCAATGTGAGCGTATGGATCCTCGTGTGGTAGTCCCCAAAATTGAACAGTCTGTTGAATCATTAGAATCATCGCCGGTTTAATTTCAAAATCGTTAGCTTCAATAACCGGCTTCTTTATGCTTGACTCATAAATTGAGGGCATAGCATAGTCTCTCAAAGGCCTATTTTCATCGTTCGCCATGGCAATATACGTGTATGTCCTGAAATGTGTGTATCTAAAAAAGAAAAAAAATAGAAAAACTAAAAAAAACTAAAATAAGAAAAATAAAAAAAATAAAAGTTAGTCAAAAGGAAATAAAAGATGTAAAATAATAATAAAATAAAAATAATTACAAAGAATCCAAATTAGCAATAATCTAGCAATTTTCAATATCAATAAAAGAATAACTAGTCCCCGGCAACGGCGCCAAAAACTTGATGTTGATATTTGCAAGTGTACAAAATCGCACAAGTAATATAGATAGATGAGTAGAGTGTCGAACCCACAGGGACTAGATATTTTACTGAGTACTGATATCGCTAGATGAATCACTATTTGGAAGGTCAAATTTTATGAACAATAAAACAACTAAATTACTCTAATCTAATTTAATCTAACTAAATTGGTGAAGAGGGAGAGGGCTGTGAAACAGTGAAGCTCTTGTACTTTATTAATGATAAAATTAGATCTAGGGCTCTTGGTTCACCTCGTTTATCACACACACAAATTATAATAAAAATATTATCTTTCCCAATTGTCGACCAAAATCCTAAAGATATTAACCACTCTATCAACGTAGTCTAAAAATTATTCTCAATTAATCATTCGTCTATCCACCAAATTATCAATTGAGAAATTGGATTTCTTAATGGCCACGTCCTCCAATATACGGTCTTAATCTTTATTAATCACAAATCACCTGTTCGGTCTCTTCATGATTTTAAAAATCATACAAATGTCTATCCACCATGTTGTACGCATAAATAATAAAAATTAAAACACAATCAGGAAAAATAGAGAAATAAGAAGGAATTAAAATTTGTGTTCAAAACTCGGCTACACCTTAGCCTCTAGAACAATAAATTCAGTTCATGATCAATTTGCAATTAATAAAATGTTCGGGTTGCATCTAAAAATATTTAGAGAAGAAGTACACAAAAAATTATACTAAAAAAAAAATACATATGCACCCGTCTCAAAAAATACCGAACCCAAAAGCGTCTCCGTCAGCACTGGAGCCACGTCAGCCGTCCTGTCGCCTGGGTCAGCGCACCAGAGGAGAGCTCGCCACGTGTGCACTGTCTGGGTCCCACGCGTCAAAGAAGAAGAGCAGCAGCAGTCCGTCAGTTGTTGAGTCGCCAGGTCAGCATGCCTCTGGGTCCGCGCATCTGCCAGGGTCCAAGTCGCAGTCAACAGCAAAGCCTGGGTGCACTTCGGAATCCGCATCGAAAACAGCAGTCCTTACTGCCCAAAACGTGCTGTCCTTGTCGTCTTGAGCCGCGTGCAGAGAGCTCTCTCTCTCTAACCTTTTTTTTTTAATTTTATTTATTTGGTGTGTTCAGCCGTCACCTCCTGAGTTTGTATCCTCTCTTTAGTTTGTATTTATAGGGAAACGGAGAGAAGCTTTAGGGTTTGCACTTTTGCAGAAAAGTCCACGTTCTTCCTTTATTTCCTTCCTTTTATAATGCAGAATTTTATTTGTTTCTCTTTCCTTCTTTTCTGCCTTTTCTGCTCACCACGTGCTTCTGCATACACAAAATAATACCAGAATTTAGAATTTTAAAATAAAATAAAATTAATTAGTTTAAAATAAATTAAACTAACTATATATCATATTAGCGTATAAAAATTCTTTTAAAATTTATTTGTCGCACTTTTAACTCAACAAAACAATAAAAAAATGATAAATCAATTATTTTACTTTGTTTGTTGATTTTTTCCACAATTCTTTACTTTTTGCATCAAAAATATTATTTCTTCAAAAATAATTAATTAAATGAAATCATATAGAAATAAGATGAATTATAGACAATATCAGCGAAAACAAACACTTTTAATAGGTAAATGAGTACAAATATTTATATATAAATTCGACACATCAATTACCTGGTAACTGAGGAGAGAGTTTGGTATTTATAGGTAGAGAGAGGTACCCTTGATGGACCGAATTGACCATCTTCTATGGGCCAGATTGGAGTAGTGGGTCAAGCAGCGGCCCAAAGGGAGTATAGGCATGTTTTTAGGGATCTCTGGATCCGTTGGGATCAGACGGTTCAGGTGAATTGAATTTATACCCACATCAATAATAGACGATGAAATTTGACTCACATTATGCATTTTATTTCATTTTGGGCTAATGTGGCAGCAGCAGGTCCCAGGGGAAGGATTGCGAGTGTATTCCAAGTAGAGAAGTTTGATGACGAGGAGATCGAGATCGGGGCGACGATCGATTGATAGCCAGGACGGCCTACTATGGTTATTGATACCCATCATCCCAGGGTTTGTTGGGGGTTATGATGTACTTCTTTGCGTCTACTCTTTGTTTCTTTTGTCCCACCCTCCATGTTCGGGGTGAAGTTTATGTACTTTTGTTTTGGTTGTAGGATTTTGTTGTTTGCTCAGTATTCTGAGTTTATTTTATTAATCACTTATTATGAAACAGGGTGGCCAGACTCCACATTTTCTTTAAAAAAAAATAAAAATAAAATAGACGGTGAAAAATATAATGGATCTTCAAATAATTAGTAAATTTATTGAAAAAATTATTAGGGCTACTTGTTTGACAATGAATTTCTGTTAGGCCTTGACCTTTTCAACTTTATTATAAACTTCCCAAATTTATTATAAACTTCCCAAATGATAGATAACTTCCGGTAACAATACATAACAACTATGACATAATCGAGTGTCAAACCGAAGGTCTAAACTAAAAATTCCCCATGTGAAGACAACCCCAACACAAGGGGCCGAGAGAGGGGGAGAAGGAAAGAGAAATAGAGGAGAGACATGAAGAATTGAGGAAGAAAAAGATGGGGTAAGTAAGATGCCAATTATATGATGATCATGTGGGGAACTTAGTGGAGGGTAATACTAGGGCTTTAGGGGGAGAGCCTATAGAAATGGGTGCTTGTATTGTGGGAGCATAAAGGAATGAGGTTCGGAGTTTTATGCACGTTGGCAAAGGCAAGTACAGAGCGTATGGGGATGAGTTTAAAATTTCAGGAGCTCCTCTTGTTGTGCATAGTGACGCAGTAGTACTGTAGTAGTGTGTGGCTGCACTTGATTACAGATGAGGAATATAGAATGGAGTACATGCTTTCTCATTATATGTTGGAATTTTCGAGCTCATTATATGTCTAGGAGGTTTTGCTCCATTACCAACGGATTGTTCCTTGTTTCCTGATCAATCAATATATTATTAACTTAAAGGAAAATGGTAATTGGTAATTAGTGTACTAATTCTACAGTCTACACTATTAGACTCGAGAACGTACATTTTATGTAAAATTAATAATTTTGTATTAAATACTCGTGGCCATTATGTTTTATATCAAACAGTGTGAAAGGAGTAATTAAGTAGTAATAGTGCAATTAACAATATTCTAACTCAGAATTATTTGAAGAACAATATGTACCATCTCTTTTGAATTTGCAATCTAAAAGAAAATTTTAATTAGGTAACAAATTACTGAAAAAATAGTAGTAGAATATATTGTTGGATATATTGGTATATTCTCTCTATATAAATATTGCATGTGCATGAGTAACACGTGTAATGAACGTATAATTGATTGGATATTGGAACGCGGGTTTGTGGGTTTATAACCCGATACCCAAACCAATATTTAGAGATAAATACCGGCTTGTGATAGCAGTCTAGATATTCCAATCTTGATACTTAGGGTGAATATCTCAAGCAACTTAGATCTAGAGATAAACCTAAATTCCCAATTGTTAATTTCTCACAAAACCTAACAATCTTGAGATATCATTAATCAACTGTGAGATTAATTAAGAGGAAAAAAAGGAGCTCTGTTGGATTTCGTCGAAGCCGTCGAAGCCGCCGTCGCTGCCGTCCCCGACCATCGCAATCGTGGTCGGAGTCGCTCGCCGCCAGTCGTCGATCCCACAGCCGTTCACCGTGAGTCATCATCTTCTTCACTCGAAGCCGATCTCAACCTGGTCCGCTCTCGTCGTCTGGACTTGTGGCTGATCGACGGCGCCGAAGAAGATCCGTTCTCGATCCGGTGTGACGTCGACTGAGCCGCCTTCGTCGTCGTCGAGACTGGTCGCTGATCGACGGCACCGCATCTCCCTCTGACGCCGTGCTCCGTCATCCTCCTCCTCCTGTTCCTCTTTGCTGTGTAGATCCGAACCCAAAAATCCAAATCCATTTTGGTTTTGATCTTGAAAGATTTGTTCTTTTGTATTATCGGATCCGAACCCGATCTATTAAGAATTCTGGTGAAGGAGATGGGAGAGGAGTACTCTTGTGTGGTCCCCAACTTCGAGCTTCATCCATGGTTTGTTATGGAGAGGTCGCCAAATTGGTTGAATTTGTTGAGGAATCTGTATGCGACTACGCCTTCTACTGCGGTTGAGGAGCTTGCAGTTTAGATGCACGCAAGGTGTTCGATGCTGGGTCTCTTTGGCGCAGAATGGCTTGTTGTTTGGATTTGTTCCCAAACAGACATGAGTTTAATCAAATGAAGGGGAAGAGATGGTGAAAGATAAGTTCTTTACTTTTCTCGTTTTAAATTTCCATTAAATATTTTGATACGTGCTGGAAGTTCAAAACATTCGTTTTAAGTTTATGATTTGAATTATAGAATTACTATGATGCTGAGTGGTTAAGTTCAAGACTATATTAATCATTTGTTTAATTAAATACAGGTTGAACAGTTGTTTTGGCTATGTGCTAAAACCAAATATCTATTTTTGATAAGTTAAACTGTATGTTGACTATAAAATTCGAATCTCCAATGAAATTGTTGCTAGAATTAGATAGTGCAAATAATTTGTTTAATTGACTAATCTTTAACAATTTGATGACTGTAGGAACTTTAATGTTACCTACAAATTGTGTATGTTGGAGACGATGGATATGCATCACGGTTGAATAAGTCTGCACCACGCAGGTTTCTCCATCGAATTTGGAAAATACTTCTAACTTGAAGTGTCGGTATGATCTACTCTAATCTTGCTTAGTACTTTTATGTGATGAATGTGTTAACTTTTTGTGCGTTTGATTACATGCTTGAGAGTTTTAGATCATAGTTATTCTTGCTTTGAAAACTAGCATGTTTAGGGTTGTTAAGTGCTTTATCATACTATGTGTATAGATATTTTGACAAATCCATTGTTTGCAGTTTGTGTGAGATTATATATTTGCTTCTCAAATAAAATAAAATAAAAATTGTATAAGATGTATAACAAATGTTTGTAACTTAGGAGGGAGCATCTCTTAATGTAGGATATGACTCTATTAGTTACGCGTTGTTCTTTCTCGTTCATTGTACTGTATGTGCAAAGTTGAATTATAATATGTTAGTCATAATCTCATCTAGCGTTATGAAGATGATGAAGAACGAATAAAGAAAAGAACTCTTTGCTCAATGTGTTTGAGCAAGTGGACATTGTTAGATACATTAGAGAAAACAAATAATTTTGTAAAATGTGATAAAGTAATTTTGTATTAACTCTTATAAAGTGCATATATTGTCAATCGTATGTATAAGTTGAGTTTGACAAATGAGACAATTAATATTAATAGTTCTAATTGTGTTCTTGAATATAGCATAATTGGCTAGGATGTGAGAACTATATATTCAATTGTTTGTGAGGAAATGTGATCTAATTATCAAAACTGTGGGGAAATGGAGTTAAAAGCTATTGAGACAAAGCTTTAATATCCAAGTTGTTTTGAAATTTAGAATCACTATGAACTATATTTTAAATTGTTTGTTCTTGTTAAAACTCATAACTCTGCTAAATGACACTCCATTAAATATGATAAATATGAAAGTTGTGCTCAGAATATGATCACTAGAAAAATATTTAGTATGGTCTCTAGGAGCACACAACTTATTGAGTCAATACATTCTGATATTTGTGATCTTAGTAGTTTTGTGACTAGATGAGACGATTGTTGGTCAGAAGTATTTAATCAGTTGTGTATATGATTAATATGAGTCTGTCATATATATGAAGAATGAAGCACTTGTTATTCTTAATGAATTAAAAATTATAGTTAAATGCTGAAAATCAAGGGTTTAGATTTGATAGAGGTGGTGAATATGTTTTAACAACTTTAGAGAAGTTTGCATTGGGCATAATCTCTAGTGCACTTTACTTACAACAGTCAAACGGCATTGATAAAAGTTAGAATCAAACACTTAGTGAAATGTTGAATTCTATATTATTGACTGTTGTTTGTCTTGTGTAATTATGAATGATGTTGTATTGTTAATCATATCTCTAATGTGTTACTACACTCTAAATTGAATACACCTTGTAAATCATGGCATGAAAATACAAACAATTTTGTTATAGTGAAAATTTGTGTTGTAATACATTTGTTAGAGTACATGACCCTAGAAGGCCCAAAGTAGGACCTACAACAAATATTTGTGTGTTTAGAAAGTGCAGATGTAGCTCTGTGGACAGATGTTGGATCTATCTAATTTGTGTTAGAAGAATCTAGACTTGCAAAGTTTTTTGAGGATATGTTCATCAAAGATAAATGTATGAAATAATTTAGTCCTACAGACATGTTCAATGATTCACAGTTAGAATCAAGAACTAGTCTTACTGACACTTGAAACCTGAATGAAAAATGAGCTAAGAAGAGTCTTTAGTAGACAATGAGATAATTTTGTGTCATAAAATAATACTTTAATTTAGTTGATTTGCCGAAAGGGGCCAAAACTATAGTAAGTAAGTGGGGTTATGTAGAAAAAACTTAATTTTGATTGTTCAATAGCAATTTTAGTGTTTTTTAGTAGCTAACAGATTGACTGAGAAAAATAGGATAGATTTATTTGATATCTACTCATATGTTTGTCATATTGCTACAATAAGTATTCTTCTTACTCTTATATCTATTGAAAATTTTGTCATTCATAAAGGATATTTAAAAAGATTTGTACTGAATGTTTTATACTGGAAAGTTTGAACTAATATGTTTAGTGAACTAATATGTTTAGTGAACAAGATTTACAATTTAGTAAAATCATTGTATGTGTTTAAAACATGTATAGCTGACGAATAAATAATTTGACAAAATTTTAAAAGAGTCTAGTATATGATTCAAGTAATTCAGATCAGTGCCTTCAATTTTGTGGTGTGTCAAATATAGTGGCTATTATTTACTTATTCTGTTGACATGCATGTTCTTGGAAGTGACCTTTCTATTGCTAATGAAGTTAAAATTGTGCTATCCAAAGAATTCAACATGAAAATCTAGGTACTGTGGACACCATAGGTATAAGGGTGAGTTTTCAGTTGGCAAGGGATAACTCTTAGTCAAACTCATCAAATCAAAATGTATTTCAAAAGTGGGGATATGGTGATTGAAAGTGTGTTTTGAAACACCTTATGATTATGATAAAAGATTGACACCTAATGATGGTGCAACTATGAGACAGGTAGATCATTCTAAAGGAATTGACAGTCTCATGTATACAAAGATCTGCACTAGAATAGACATAGTTTTTGAGGTAGGTATGATATGCAGATTCACTAATAATCCCATACACATTTGAGTGCCCTTAAGAGGCTATTGAGATGTCTGAGTGGTATTCAAGAGTTTGCTTTGTACTACTCTAGTCATTCTTCGAATGAATGGCTGATCTGATGCATTATGATGCTCAGAATTTAGTAAAAGTCGATAACTAGTAGATATGTGTTTACACTAGGAGAAACAAAAATATTATTGAAATAAAAAGCAAACATGCACTGTGCTATCATCCATGAAATCAGACCTCTATGTGTAATCCTCTGTAGGAGAAAAGGCTGAGTGGATTGAAGAAATTATTGCTAGTTATCCATTAAGAAATTTAAGTAACTCTCTAATTCTGTTATGCGACTATCAAGCTTCAATGCACTGTAGCTCATAACTCACTCTATAATAATAAAATGAGTATTTAAGGCTGAAAGAAGCCTAGATGAACTTTCTCATAGATAAAGTGCAATTGTGACAAGTATGGCTAATGCTCTTGCTAAGAGACTTGAAAGTGATCTAATTATCAAAACTGTCGGGGAAATGGAGTTGAAAGCTATTGAGTCAAAGCTTTAACATCCTAATTATTTTGAAATTTAGAATCCAATTGGAGCCATAGAGAAGTTCAAACTTAAGCATCAATTTTAGGCAGTTAACATGTTTTAGATAATTTTGATGATTCCACATAAATTCCACAAATATATAATGTCATTCCAATTTTGATGGTATTATATATCTAGAGAATTTACTTAGAATAATCATATGATTCCAATACGAAACATGAAAACTTGTCGATGTGTTTCCGATGATTAAATTGTCTTAAATATCATTCTAATTTTGATGATATGTCTTTTATAAATACATGTTTCATTCCAATTTTGATGATTCAATGTTAAATCATGATTGAAATTGCAGTCTTTTCATTTCAATATGAAACATAGTTTGATTATTGTGTAGAAACTATAAAAGTTCATGTTCTTTATTTAGTTAAAGAAACTTTATTGTGATGCTTGCGTTACATTTTTGTTAAGCTAATTATGAATTGTACTAAGTTCGTTTGTGGAACTAGATACTTTGTGAAATTCATTGGAATTCTTAGAGATGTGTCTCTTGATATTCTTGTTTTCCATAAGCTAGCAAAGATGGAGAAGTTGAATCTGTCAACATAGATTTCAAAAATAATGATTTACTCAAAATAGAGGAGTAAACATAAAGCAGTGTGCAAGGATGGAGTTTCAGTTTATTTCTTTCGAGAATAAATTAGTCACTTACTTGGTAAAACTTCTGTTGAGTTTAAGACTCTTGTGTTCATGAGCTTAAAACTCATATTTTGTTCTTGATGTTTATTTGCTTTGTTTGATTTTGAAACTAAGACAGATTATTCCAGTCGGTTTAGTCTTTAAGAACTATTCTGATTTGGATATGGTTTGGAACTAGTTAATTATATTGGTTTAGTCTTGATTGAACTATTCAGTTTTATAATTCTATTGGTTCTTATGAAACTATACCCTTATGATGCTTTTCTTTTATGGACTGCTATCAGCCAGTCAGTTTTATACTGAACTGAGGAGATAATCCTGTACTTTATATATTGAGAATATAGGAGGAGAATGTTGGATATATTGGTATATTCTCTCTATATAAATATTGCATGTGCATATGAGTAACACGTGTAATGAACGTACAATTGATTGGATATTGGAATGCGGGTTTGTGGGCTTATAACCCCATACCAAAACCAGTATTTAGGAATAAATACTGGCTTGTGATAGCAGTCTAGGTATTCCAATCTTGATATCTAGGGTGAATATCTCAAGCAACTTAGATCTAGAGATAAACCCTAATTCCCAATTGTTAATTTCTCACAAAACCTAACATATATATATATATATATATTTCCATGTTCTTTTAGGCTAAATTTTGATATCTTATAATAGGCTTCATTTTATTTATAGAATTCACTTGAATTTTCTGTTTTCAAAAATATCTCAAAGTTTTTGTATTTTTTTAATGATTTGGGAAACCTGAATTACCAATACTCCTAAGAGCAAAATCTATGTCCAGACGTTCATTTTCAGTTTGAGAAGTATGCATGTATTTACGTATCATTAGAGCATCCACAATCGTTTGTTAAAAAATATGGCAAAGTGACAAATGAAAATAGCAATATGAGAATTTCGTTGTAAAAGTTCTTTGCTATAATTTTGCCATTTTTTTAAAATTTTTTTTATTAAGCGGACGAGACAACATATTCCGTCTCACTTCAATTTTTTTTATTATAAATCTTAATACTAGATTAGATTAAGTTAGTTACTAATTAGTAGTTGATATGGGTTAGAAATGACGTGGCCCACCCTGGGCCACGGGATCCCCTCAGGATGCGCGCACCTCCTGATCCTCCGGATCCGCCACGTCAGCACTAGAAAACCGCCTGGGCGTCTGCCACGTCATCCCGGAAACCGCCCGGGCGTTTGCCACGTCAGCCCCATACCGTCCGGGTTTCCACCGATTCAGCCCCACGGGCAGCCGGGTCCAGACCCGGCCCCAAACGGGTCTAGACCCTATTGGCTTCTCCTATAAATACCAGACCCCTACCCCTGGATTCAGGTAATCAATCTCTGCCCACTCAAACCCTAGTTACTGTTACTCTCTCAGTAGCCTAACTAGATCGTCGGAGGGTCTGCCACCGGGACCAACCCCGGTGTTTCTAGACCGTCTGCAGGTACACGAGACTTCGGATCCAAGCCCCCTGATCCGAACCGAGAATCCAGCCTCCACCCTACTCCAGCCCACTTCCGTACCGTTTGGCCACGCGAAGGCCGTCCGCATAGGAGCTTCCTCCTTCAATACAAATAGAGTAAGAACTCACACCTGGTGCATCCACACGCCTCCCAAAAACAAATCGCATCAGGTTGGCGCCGTCTGTGGGAACACTCTCTATTGCGGACACTGGTCCGAGCTCAGCCACCAGCTGTTCAGAAGTCAACCCGTGCTCACATGGCACCCAAAGCCACGAGAGCTGTTACCTCAGCATGTCGGCAGGACGTGCCCCCACAGGGCGTCGGCGCCGACGCTCAAGCATCCAACCACCCGCCGGCCAGTCACAGAATCCAACCAGGTGCCTCCCGTCCGATCCAACCCGATCTCCGGGGGGTAATCTTGGATCGACAGGTCAGCCGCAGCAGGGGAAAGGCCGCTTCCAACTCGGCCCCGAACCATCCAAAGCCTCCGTCCCAAGGATGGGGGCCGACGCTCAGCCGTGTCGGGCGACAACCTTTAGCTCAACCAAACTGGGCCGAGCGAGCCCCGGTCACTCACCAGGAGTTCCAGGACTTCCTGAGGGAAATCATGGGGGCCATCCGAGGGATACCCATTGATGAGAACGTCCGCCGCTCTCATACACGGTCAGATGCCGAGGCCAGCGTGTCTTGCCCCTCAATAATCCCTCTAGAGTGTGACGACGACATTTTGAAGTGCCTCCAAGAAATGGAGGATCGCCTCGATCACTTCGGCGACGGCGGCCCAAGGACGGCTCAGGGGTACAGGCCTGTCCGACCTCCTTTCTCCGCCATCATCCTGCAGGCGGAGATACCCCGGAATTTCTGCCCCCCTCAATTCGAGACCTACGATGGCGAGGGCGATCCTGCTGATCACATGGAGGGCTTCAAAATCCTCATGATGATTCACAGCGCATCGGATCCCCTCCTGTGCCGAGCCTTCCCCGCCACACTCCGGGGTCCAAATCGGGAATGGTTCTCCAAACTCACCCTCGGCTTCATCTATTCTTTCAACCAGCTAGAGGGCAACTTCCTTGCCCAGTTCATAACCAGCCAAAAAGTCGAAAGAACAAGTGCGTCCCTACTCGGCCTCCGGCAGAAGGAAGGGGAGTCACTCCGGGTGTTCGTCCGGAGGTTCACCGCCGAGGCGAGGTCGGTCTCCTCCCTCGACCCTGGGGTTGCCTCGGCCGCCTTCTGGCACAACATCCGACACGGACAGCTGAAGGCCTCCCTGGCAAAGAAGCCCCCGATAGACTTCCCTGACCTCCTCAACCGGGTCGAAAAGTACATCCGAGCCGAAGAGGCCCTAAATCCAGAGGACCAGAAAGAAGTTTCCGGGAAGGGGAAGCGCAAAGCTGACGAGGTCGAGCCGGCGAAGAAAGCTCCGAGAGACGGGGGCGCCGCAAAGAAGGTTCCGCCGGTCCCCCACTTCGAGAGGTACACACCGCTGACGCAAAACGTGTCGACGATCCTCTTAGCGATTGAAGATAGAGACCTCATGCAGTACCCCCCTCGACCCTCCAACAACACCAGCAAGAAGAGGGATCATCGGTTCTACTGCCGCTTCCACCGGGACAACGGGCACGACACAGATCATTGCCGTGCCCTGAAGGACGAAATTGAGGCCCTCATTCAACGAGGGTACCTCTGAGAATTCAAAAGGGAAGGCCTCCGGGAACAGAGGGATCCAGAGATAGGAGGGATTCCCTTTTCCTCGAGCACCCCGGCATCGACCCGATCGGGAGCCGGAGCCCGAGGAGCCCGAGGGCTAGGCAATCTTACATTGCGTCCACGGAGGGCCCATGGGAGGGAAATCCAACACTTCCCGCAAGGCATTCATCCGGGATGTCAATACCGTCCAGGGCCCTCTCTCCCCCCAAGTCCAGCAACTCCCTGTTTCTTTTTCGGGAGAAGACCTGGAGGGAGTCCGGCTCCCTCACTGTGACGCACTTGTCATCAGCCTCAGCATGGCAAACTTTGAGGTCCGGCAAATCCTCGTAGACAACGGGAGCTCGGTCAACATTCTATTCCTGGGAGCATTCGAGAACCTGAAGCTCTCCCGTAAGAAGCTAAAGCCGGCCGGATACACCCTACACGGATTCTCCGACGTCCCAGTGATAATAGAGGGGATCGTCACCCTAGACGTCACGGCAGGCACGACCCCGAACAGAAGAACCGAGTCCATGGACTTCATGGTTGTGAATGTTAAGGCAGCCTACAATGCCATACTCGGCCGTCCGGGGCTCTGCTCCCTCCAGGCGGTTCTCTCGGCCTACCACCAGAAAATGAAGTTCCCCACCAATACTGGTTTCAGAGTTGTCCGAGGAAATCAAGAGGCATCCCGTTCGTGCTACATGACGGTGATCGGGAGCGGTGTATTTCCCCTCGATGCCATCGAGCTAGAGCCCGAAAGAACCCAGCCAGAACCAGAGCCAGCGGACGAGCTAAAAGCTGTCTCGTTCGAGACAGGGGATGCATCGAAGCACTTCCAAGTAAGTTGCTCCCTCGCGCCCGACCTCAAGAATGCCCTGATCGGCTGCATTCGCCGCAATGTCGACCTCTTCGCCTGGAAGCCCTCTGACATGCTCGGGATCTCTGAGGATCTCATCATGCACAAACTCAGCATGATTCCCGAGTCAAAACCCGCTGTCCAAAAGCGGCGCAAGTTCGCTCCGGAGCGACAGCAGGCAGTAAACACAGAGGTGGACAAGCTCTTGTCAGCGCGTTTCGTACAAGAGGTCAGCTACCCTGAGTGGCTGGCGAACGTCGTCATGGTCAAGAAGGTGAGCGGGAGTTGGAGGATCTGCATAGATTTCACCGACCTCAACAAGGCATGCCCTAAGGATCCGTTCCCTCTCCCCAGCATTGATGCCCTGATCGATGCCACCTCGGGTCATGAGCTCTTATCCTTCATGGATGCCTTCTCGGGCTATAACCAGATTCGGATGTTTCCTCCTGACATCGCCATGACGTCCTTCATCACAGACCGGGGACTGTACTGCTATCGGGTTATGCCCTTCGGGCTGAAGAACAACGGTGCCACCTACCAGAGGCTCGTCAACCGAGTCTTCAAAGATCAAATCAGACGTAACATGGAGGTATACATCGATGACATGCTCGTTAAGAGCCAATAAGGACAGGACCACGTCGCCGACCTGGAAGAGGCCTTTGGGGTCCTTCGAACCCACATCATGAGGCTCAACCCGACTAAGTGTGCCTTCAGCATCTCCTCGGGGAAATTCTTAGGGTTCATCGTCAGCCAGCGCGGCATCGAGGCTGACCCCAAAAAGATCCAGGCCATAATAGACATGGCCCCTCCCAGGTTGTCAAAGAAGTCCAGAGGCTAATGGGGAGACTGGCAGCCATCGGCCGTTTCCTCTCCAAGTCTGGAGAGAAGTCCCTTCCGTTCTTCAAGGCACTGCGAGGCACCGGAGGGTTCGAGTGGGGTACTCAGCATCAAGAAGCCTTCGCCCAGTTGAAGGATTACCTCGCCAACCCTCCTCTCCTCAACAAGCCCGAACCAGGCGAGCCACTCTGGCTCTACCTCTCGGCATCGGAGAACGTGCTAAGCGCCGTCCTCGTTCGAGAAGAGGAAGGGGTCCAAAAGCCCCTGTACTATGTAAGCAAGGTCCTGCTCGACGCCGAGACCCGGTATTCCAGGATGGAGAAAGTAGCGTACGCCTTGGTCACGGCCGCGCGGAAGCTCTGTCCTTACTTTCAGGCGCATTCGGTCCAAGTACTCACGGATCAACCCCTGAAGGTCGTGCTCTATAAGCCCGAGAGCTCTGGTCGACTAGTCAAATGGTCGATCGAACTCAGCCAGTACGACATCGGCTATCAACCAAGAACGGCCATCAAAGGGCAGGCCCTCGCCGAATTCATCACAGAATGCACCATCTCCGAGCAACCCGCGAGCAAGGAAGCCGACCAGACGTGGGAAGTTTATGTCGATGGCTCCTCTTGCGAGGCAGGAAGCTGTGCGGGCATCATTCCCCTGGGTCCAGATGGTTTCCTCCTTCAATACTGTCTCCGCCTCAACTTCTCGGCCTCTAACAACGAGGCTGAATACGAGGCCATGATCGCCGGGCTCAACCTGACCCACCAATCCGGCGCCAGACAGATCAGGGCCTTTAGAGACTCTCAGCTGGTGGTCAACCAGATCACCGGGGAATACGAGGCCCGTGACGATCGAATGATCAGGTACCTGGCCGTGGTCCAACGCCTATTAACGTCCTTTGACGAGTCGGCTGTCTTGAGGATCCCCCGGGAGCTGAATGCCCAGGCCGATGCCCTTTCAAAGTTGGCTTCCTCATCCTTTGAAGGCCTCGACCGCACAGTCCTGATTGAAGTCCTGTTGAAGCCAAGTACAGACTTCCCGGAGGTTCTGTGCGTCGAAGACGGAGCCCCTCCTAACGATTGGACCACTCTCATCAAAAAATTTCTAGTTAAGGGAGAGCTCCCCGAAGACCGGGCTGAAGCGAGGCAGATCAGGGTCCGATCTGAAAGATTCGCGGTCATCAATGCCACCCTCTTCAAAAGGTCCTATACAACAACGGATGGCAGACCCTACCTCTGCTGCCTAACCCCAGACGAAGCCAAGTACACCCTCAAGGAGCTGCACGAGGGGATCGGCGGATGCCACATGGGAAGCCGTTCACTAGCGCGGAAGGCATTAAATCATGGGTACTACTGGCCCACTATGCTGCAAGACGCCTTTGCCCTAGTGAAGAAGTGCGGCCCCTGTCAACGGTTCTTCCCCGTGAAGAGGGCTTCTCAGGCGAACCTCCGGTCAATGGCCAGTCCGACCCCCTTTGCAATGTGAGGGATGGATTTGGTGGGCCCATTTCCAAAAGCAACGGGCCAGTGAAAGTTCCTCATCGTGGCGATCGACTACTTCACTAAGTGGATCGAGGCCGAGCCATTAGCAACGATCACCGAGCGACAGACCCAGCAGTTTTTCTGGAAACACATCGTCTGTCGGTTCGGGATTCCGCAGGTGCTCATCACAGACAATGGGACTCAATTCGCGGGTAAGCATTTCTGCAAGTTCTGCGAAGATCTCGGGATACAGCAATGCTTCTCCTCAGTATGCCACCCCCAGTCTAACGGTCAGGCCGAGAACGCGAACCGCCAAATCTTCGACGGCCTCAAGAAACGACTCGATAACTCTTCTAAGGGGTTATGGGTCGACGAGTTACCCAGCGTTCTTTGGGCCCACCGAACAACAAAGAGAATCCCTATGGGAGAATTCCCTTTCAATCTGACTTACGGCGCAGAGGCCGTCATTCCCTTGGAGATCGGGATCCCTTCACCTCGAATCATGGCTTTCGACGAAGCAGCTAACTCCAAACAGCTGCGAGCCGACCTGGACCTCATAGACGAGGTTAGGGAGAAGTCCGCCATTAGAAGAAGCATCTACCAACAAAGAATTGAGAAGTTCTACAACAAGAAGGTGCGTCCCACCGACATCAAACTCGGAGACCTCATTCTCCGAAAACTGGCGGTATCCAATCCCGGTCAGAAAAGGAAACTGGCCTCGAACTGGGAGGGCCCTTACAAAGTATCGGAGGTCGTGCGCCCAGGGACGTACCGCCTGACTAACCCAGAGGTCAAGGCCATCAAGAGGCCCTGGAATGCGGAGCACCTCATCAAATTCCTAGGAAGAGATTAACCTCCATGTAAATTATCAAGATTGTAATCGGCACGTCGTGCCTTGTCTTTTGTAAAATTCAAGTGTTGTAAATATACCAGCTTTCTTAAAACAAGCTTATGGCTTCGTATTTTGTTACAAATAAAGAACATGTCTCGGGCTCGGTACTCGGATGGCATCGCAAGCCAGAAAAGCTTCCCTTACAAGCTTGGGGCTCGGTACTCGGATGGCATCGCGAACCAGAAAAGCTTCCCCTACAATTTTGGGGCTCGGTACTCGGATGGCATCGCGAACCAGAAAAGCTTTCCCTACAATTTTGGGGCTCGGTACTCGGATGACATCACAAGCCAGAAAAGCTTCCCTGACAAGCTTAGGGCTGGTACTCGGACGGCATCGCGAGCCAGAAAAGCTTTCCCTACAAGTTTGGGGCTCGGTACTCGGATGGCATCGCGAGCGAGAAAAGCTTCCCTTACAAGCTTGGGGCTCGGTACTCGGATGACATCGCGAGCAAGAAAAGTTTCCCTAACAAGCTTAGGGCTCAGTACTCGGACGGCATCGCGAGCCAGAAAAGATTCCCCTACAAGTTTGGGGCTCGGTACTCGGATGGCATCACGAGCCAGAAAAGCTTCCCCTACAATTTTGGGGCTCGACCCTCGGATGGCATCGTGAGCCAGAAAAGCTCCCCTAACAAACTTGGGGCTCGGTACTCGGATGGCATCGCAAGCTAGAAAAGCTTCCCTTACAAGCTTGGGGCTCGGTACTCGGATGGCATCGTGAGCCAGAAAAGCTTCCCTTACAAGCTTGGGGCTTTCTCCCCGGTGTGGGGGCTCGGCACCCGTCCCTCGCTCGGTTTGGGCTTCTTCAAGCCCATCAACCGATGCATGAGGCGATAATCACCAGCCACGCCCACACCGTCTTTCCTGAGAACAATTGCGGGTGCTCGACGTCGACCTCGAGCAAGGCAGGGGCTTTCTTCAAAGGTCCTCTGCCTTGACGCTCGGCGGCGACCCTCTGCTATGTCTGCAACTGGCTTTCTCCCCAGTGTGGGGGCTCGGCACCCGTCCCTCCCTCGGTTTGGGCTTCTTCAAGCCCATCAACCGATGCACGAGGCGACAACCACCAGCCATGCCCGCACCGTCTTTCCTGAGAACAAGTGCGGGAACTCGGCGTCAACCTCGAGCAAGGCAGGGGCTTTCTTCAAAGCTCCTCGGCCTTGACACTCGGCAGCGACTCTCTGCTACACCTGCAACTAGCTTTCTCCCCGGTGTGGGGGCTCGGCACCCGTCCCTCGCTCGGTTTGGGCTTCTTCAAGCCCATCAACCGATGCTCAAGGCGACAACTGCCAGTCACACCCACACCGTTTTTTATGAGAACAAGTGCGAGAGCTCAGCGTCGGCCTCGAACAAGGCAGGGGCTTTCTTCAAAGTTCCTTGGCCTTGACGCTCGGCGGCGACCCTCTGCTACGTCTGCAACTGGCTTTCTCCCCGGTGTGGGGGCTCCGCACCCGTCCCTCGCTCGGTTTGGGCTTCTTCAAGCCCATCAACCGATGCTCGAGGCGACAACCGCCCACACACCAACCAAGAGATAGCGGGTCGTCGTCAGTCTAGAGCAAGGTCGTGGCTTTCTTCGAAGCCGCTCGACCAATTCGCTAGGCTATGGCCTTTTGCCACGATTCAGCAAAATTTTATATTAAGGTTTAGAGCGTCCGCCTCCGGCAGACGCCCCGAGCGTCGAGTCGTTTGGTTGACCACCCTCTCGCCCGCGAACAACTTGGGGTTTATGGCTTTCGCAAGCCTAAACCCCGAATTGTTCGAGGACGGCAGGGGAGCCACCGACCCTCTACTCTCTCCGTCCCGGACTGACCCTCTGCTTTCAATCGACCCTCCTCTCGCCCACGAACAACCCAGGGTTTCCTGCTCTTGTGAGCCCAAACCCCGAATTGTTCGAGGACGGCAGGAGAGCCACCGAACCTCGGCTCTCCCTGAACCCCCGAACCTATCGGCCGGCCCACCACTCACCAACGGACAACCCGGGATCTCACGGCTCTCCAGGGCCCGAACCCCGAATAGTCCGAGGGTGATTGGTGTGCCCCTGATCCGGAGCGTTCGGAGAATATTTTGTTTCTGGGTGCCCGCCTTCGGCAGGCACCCAAGTCAGGAGACTTTTACTTCTTAGCAATCAGCTGGGGGGAAGTGGGGATTATATAACCCCCTGAGGGGGGCAGTTATTACGTTTGGGAATACGAAACGGCGGAAGGCAAAACGTTGCCATTAATGCTCATGGGAAGGCGAAACGTCGCCATTTATGACTTATCGAAGGGCGATATGCCACTGCGTGCTTTCCCGTTGTGCCCAATCGCCTCGGCGGCGACCCCTTCGCAGCAGACATAGCAGCCACCTTCGGCAACCGAGACAATCAACGTTCAAGAAAACAAATGCTATTATTATTACTCATTGCTTACAACTCAATGAACGTCGGTACAAATACAAAGAACAACTCACAGACTCACTTGCGCTCAGCTTGAAATTCAAACTCGACGCCTCCTTCGGGGCCCTTCTGACGCTCAGCTGGACCGGCCTGCGAAGATACTCCCGCCACCGAGCTTCCTGCATCATCAGGCTGGGCCTCATCCAATAGAAATGTCGAAGACCACCCCGGGGTCAAGTTGCTAGCCTATTCGATCAGACCCGTGCCTAACACCAGCTTCAGCCTACGAATCTCCAGCTCTTTCTCAACCACGGCCTCACGAAGAAAAGATTCCGAAGCCGACCGCCCGCTCGAGGCATCCGAGAGGGACCAGTCCATCTCGATTACCCACCAGTCCTGGTCGGCTATGGCCTTCTTCAGGCGCGCAACCTCCAGACCGAGCTCCCTAGACTTGTTCAGAAAATAATTAACGGCGACCGCTCGTTCCCGAGCCTGTTTTCGCTGGCAAGCCAAAGCTGCCTCCATGGCCTCCTCCCCCGCTCGAACTGGAGGTACCTCGGCAGCAACAGGGGCGGCGACCCAGGTCCCGTGCGTCTATCAAAAGACGAGAGCAAACATCACAAAAAACGCAAGTCTTGAAGCCTTGGCACAAAAAAGTATATTCCATTTCTTTCAAAAAATTGATACAAAAGCCGCGGTGGCCAGTCCACTCGAGGCATTTACATCAAAACAAACAAAAAGAAAAAACTATTCTATTCTTGAGGGGGGGTGGCACCTCATCTTCGGCCTGGACGCCCCCCACTTCGTCACCCCTCGGGGTCGGCGGAAGGTTCGCCTCCCAACCATAGTAGAGGTGGTCCACGCTCTGCTCGGGGTAGATCTGCCTGAAATGCGCCTTGGCCTGCTCATACGCCTTGTCCTGCGCTATGACCAGAGCCTCCGCCGAGGCCGCCTGCATCCTCTTCAGGGCCTTCTGCCCCTTCTCCGCCTCCTCCTCAATCCTCTCCTTGAGGCGAGCCACGTCCGCCTTGTGGATGTCGGAGAGCGAGGCTATCTGGGCCTCGTGGACGGTCGCCATGGTCTGAGCCTCTTTCAGGTCGTCCGTAGCCTTGTTCAGCGCGCGGAGGTACTTCTTTGCGTTCCTCCTCTCGATGAAAATCTCCTTCTCCAGGCACTTTTGGAAGTGCTGGCCAAGGAGCATCGCCTGTCCGAGGAAAAAAGATCAGAAAAATTCCACCAAGTTATAACCAGGGAAGAAGGCACCGAATTAACTCACCGAAATATGTGCTTGGGACCAGCGCATGAAGGCCTGCTCGGCCGTCTGCGACGCCAGCGCCATGAAGTCACGCTCGGTGCCGGCCTTCGTGACGAACTCAACCGCCACTGGTCCGTCGAGCAGACTGTCGCCCCGGACGATCGACCAATCGGGGGCGAAGGGCCGCAGTCCCTGTTGGCCCACCATCTCCTCGGCGGTGGGGCATGGCGGGGGAAGCCCCTTCCCCGGGGCATCAACAGTTTTTCCCGAACTGCCCCCTGTGTCCTGGGGCGCCCTCGGCGTTGGGGGGTGGTGATGCTTCTTGGCCTTCTTTGATTGAGAAGGCTCCTCGGCTACCGGGGTCGGCACCTTGGCGGACCCCCCAGCCTGAGCAACCAGCTTCTCTTTCTCCGCCTTCTTCTTCTTCTTCTGCATATCCACCCTCGCCTTCGCGGCCACGGCTAGCAGAGCTCGCCTATCATCCACCTGTTCGGAAGACATCTCTGCAATAATGAAGAAAGAGGCTAAAGTTAACACGAAGGCAGAAAGATGAAAAATTCAGAACGAAACATACTAGGGTCGGCCGGGCTCAGTCCGGCCCGGGCGAGGTGCAGCTCGGTCACTCGAGGTCACGCAATACTGTGCCCCCTAACTATCTTCTCCACTCGCTTCCACTCCTTTGCTGTTAAGTCGCTTTGCTTCGGAGGTTTATGGCGCGGCTTGAAGAAGCTCCACTGGGTCGGTATTTCCCAAGCCTTCTCACTCCGCACCACAAAATACTTCTCCTTCCACCCTTTGATGGAATCCGAATGGCCGTGCATGATCTTCTTGTGCGGCCTGGGTGAGCAATAGAAAATCTATTCCTGATCTTCGAGCGAGCTGACCCCTAGGATGGCTCGGAAGTACGTCAACCTCAGCTTCACCCCCTTCTCTTGGCACCTTAGAATGAAGCAGATCAAGTGTTTCCAAGAATTCGGGCCGTACTGCATGGGGCATAGTTTTGCCCAATTCAAGACCCTTTTGACAAAGGGATGCAAAGGCAGCCTCAGGCCCGAGGCGAATGCATCCTCAAGAAACATACAATAGCCCGGCACCAGGGTCGTGGTGGGCTAAATGCCGCGGCTCAGAATGAAGACTTCGAACTCCCGCGGGATGAAATAAGAGGCCCTCAGAATGTGGAGATAGTCCACCCTCAAGATGCACGGGATGCTGTCCATCCGAATCTTCATTCGGCCCTCTACACCTGGCACAGGAGGGATGGGGCCTATATCCTTGATATCATCAGGATACATGCAAATCGACCCCAGATTCTTGAAGGAGACTCGGGGGAACTCGAGCCCCGGTCTGGGTGCATGTTCATCTTGCGGAGGACGACTGTCCGGGATAGTCAGCTTCCGCTTCTTCTGACGAGGACGAGCCTTCCTCTCAGGAGACGGCATCGACAGGGGAGGGAGAGGTGGAAGGTCATCCCCGACCGACCTTCTCGCTGTGCCTTCGCCAGTGCCCTCTTCAGCATCCTCATCCTCATCATCAACAGCGCCCTCATCCTCCACATCCTCTTCACCCTCATCATCGGTATCCGGATCCTCCTGATCCTCATCCTCCCCCTCCTCTTCGCCTTTGGCACCCTGGCCCTCCTCGTCCTCTCCCTCCTCCTCTTCGCCCTCGGCTCCCTGACCCCCCTGATTTTCCTCATCCTCTTCCTCCTGCTCTTCGCCCTCGCCCGCAGGCTCCTTCCCCGGCCTTCGGGATCTAAGTGGCGACACTATGAAGGCTACGTCGTCACTACTAGCCGACCCAGGGTCTGTCAGGACCTCCTGCTTCACCTTATACTTGCTAAAAGACGAGGACGTCTCGGACTCGGACTCCCTCGCGGAGCGACCCGATGAGCTGGCCTCGGATCCGGACTGAACGCGCGACATTGCAAAATAGAGAATACTAACCTGAAGAGTTATCGAACGATCACCGAAAAATGTCGTCGACAGCAAGGAAAACCCTGTTCTTGAGATAGTGGAGAAGTGAGAGTAAAGAAATGAAGAAGAAAAAGTGAAGAGGGGGGAGGGGATTTATAAGCAGAAGGTGGCTCCTCGATTTTCGCAATGAAGATCTGGCCGTTGGATCTTAATCATCAGGATCTAACGGCCACCAAGATCTGGAGACGCTTTGATCTTTGCGCTCATGATATCAGCAATGGGCGTGAAATTACACCCACTACCCCCAGTCCCTTTTTTCCTCATACAGAATTTTCGACAAAGTCATGGAGCTCGGAGCTCGGATAAAATCGCGAGCCAATAATTCCTTTTCTATTTCACGGGAGGGTCGACGCTCGGATAGAATCCCGAGCCACACCACGTTCTCTCTGTTGACACGGGAGCTCGGAGCTCGGATAAAATCGCGAGCCAGTAATTCCTCTTCTACCTCGTAGGAGGGTCGACGCTCGGATATAATCCCGAGCCACACCACGTTCTCTCTGTTGACACGGGAGCTCGGAGATCAGATAAAATCGCGAGCCAGTAATTCCTCTTCTATTTCACAGAAGGGTCGACGCTCGGATAGCATCTCGAGCCACACCTCTTCCCCTGTTGGTTCATGGGAGCTTGGAGCTCGGATAAAATCGTGAGCCAGTAATTCCGCTTCTAGTTCACAGAAGGGTCGACGCTCGGATAGTATCCCAAGCCACACCTCTTCCCCTGTTGGTTCAAGGGAGCTCGGAGCTCGGATAAAATCACGAGCCAGTAATTCCTCTTCTATTTCACAGAAGGGTCGACGCTCGGATAGCATCCCGAGCCACACCACGTTCTCTCTGTTGACACGGGGGCTCGAAGATCGGATAAAATCCCGAGCCGTAAATTCCCCTTCTATTTCACAAAAGGGTCGACGCTCGGATGAAATCCCCAGCCGCACCTCTTTCTCTGATCATCATGGGAGCTCGGAGTCCGGATGGCATCCCGAGCCACTTCTCCTTCTCTGCTCGTCGGTAAGCTCGGAGCTCGGACAGCCTTCCGAGCCGCAAATTCCCCTCCAAGTCGGCGGTAGGGTCGACGCTCGGATCGCATCGCGAGCCCTGTAAGCCCTCCTCTTGTCACAGGAAGCTTGGAGCTCGGATGAAATCTCGAGCCCCAAATCCCTCCTTTTGTCCCAGACACCGGCTCGGCTGCCGACCCCTAGCGCTCGGCGAACCGAGCTCCAGCAAAAATTGACCTCGACGGCTCCTCGCTCTTCCAACTAGCAAGAGGGCCGTCCACCGACCCTCGGAGCTCCTCTGACGACCCCAGATGCTCGGCAAGCCGAGCTCCGACGAGATCGACCTCGACGTCCCCTCGCTCTTCCAACTAGCGAGGGGACCGTCTGCCAACCTTCGGAACTCGCCTACCGACCCGAGACCTTCGGCAAACAGAGCTTCAATCGGACAGACCTCGACGTCCCCTCGCTCTTCCAACTAGCGAGGGGGTCGTCTGCCGACCTCCGAGGCTCGTCTGCCGACCCCGGGGCTCAGCGAGCGTCACTCCGACTCTTCTACTCTTAGCATCCCGCGCAAACTCCAATAAGGGATCCCTTCTTCCTACCCCCTGGCATCTTCTGGAAGTAGCAAATCCTACCTTCTCACCGCACCTTCTACCATGCTCTTCCTACAGAGGCGAAGAATCACTCCTACACAGCGGGTTCACCCAGCCCTACAGGAGTGTGGGGCTTGTGATATGGGTTAGAAATGACGTGGCCCACCCTGGGACACGGGATCCCCTCAGGATGCACGCACCTCCTGATCCTCCGGATCCGCCATGCCAGCACTGGAAAACCGCCCGGGGGTCTGCCACGTCAGCCCAGAAACCGCCCGGGCGTCTGCCACGTCAGCCCCATACCGCCCGGGTTTCCACCGCTTCAGCCCCACGGGCAATCGGGTCCAGACCCGGCCCCAAACGGGTCCAAACCCGATTGGCTTCTCCTATAAATACCAGACCCCTACTCCTGGATTCAGGTAATCAATCTCTGCCCACTCAAACCCTAGTTACTGTTACTCTCTCAGTAGCCTAGCTAGATTGTCGGAGGGTCTGCCACTGGGACCAACCCCGGTGTTCCTAGACCGTCTGCAGGTATACGAGACTTCGGATCCGAGTCCCCTGATCCGAACCGAGCATCCAGCCTCCACCATACTCCAGCCCACTTCCGTACCGTTTGGCCAGCCGAAGGCCGTCCGCATAGGAGCTTCCTCCTTCAATACAAATCGAGTAAGAACTCACACCTGGTGCATCCACAGTAGTAGATTTAGATTAAATTAATAAGTAGGTAATTAATTAGGTTAATTAGGGATTAATTAGTACATTATGATTTAAAGGAGGAAAATCCTTCCTGGATTCTTCTCCAAACATTTTTTGCTTAAGAGTTAAGACGGGACAACATGTCTGGTTTGAAGTTTTTATTTATTTATTTTATTTTATTTTATTTTTGAGACGGTACGACATGTATCGTCTGATCATTAAAAAAAATCTTTAGACAAAACAACTTATTTCGTTTCATCCCATTAAAAAGAAAACATGTTCCGTTCCCTATAATTTGTGAATCTTCATTTTGTTTTTTAAATTTGAAAAGTGACTGTAACGTTTTTGTCAAAATATGACAAAATAGCATAACGATTGCAAACGTTCAATTGGTATAAAATGGTAATTTGGCAAAAGTTGCAAATGTGTGGATATGGGCGAAAATAGCAAACCCAATGTGGATATCATAAATGAACAAATATATGCATATGGTCAACCAAAAGTAATTAAACAGTTGAAGCAGATGAAGACAAATCAAAGGTCCTTGAATATTACTTTAATTTCTGCGATTAAGCCTCGAGGTTATACTTATGCTATTACTGCTCTTGGTCTTATGTTTGCGGTTCCCATACTTCAACAGGTTCCAAACTGCTTTCTTGCTGACGTGATAATCCTGAGATAATATGCAAGTGGTCCTAATATTTAAACCACATCTCTTCTTTAATTCAAATTTTCCCTCTTTTCAAACTTGTTTAAGAAAATACCTTAAAATAATTTGTGTTGTCTCAATTATGTGTCTGCCGTATACGAAAATGACTACTTTAGGGGTGTTTGGTACAAGGAATTTTTTTTGTTTTCTGAAAATTTTAACTTTGGAATTTAGTATCCCATATTTGGTATGCTAATTTTTAAAGTTAAATTTCCAGAAAACTAACAATTCTAGAAAATTTTTTTGTCACAATTCTAACAATTTTTTATCCACGGAGGGGTGGGAATTCCCAAATGCTTGGAAAAATATTATTTCTTTAAAATTACAAATTTACTCCTAAAATAAATAAAACCCTAAACCTTTGTTTCTTCTGTGTTTCTATGTATTTGTTTATAGAGTTTAACACTGATTGAGCCTTGTGTACGTTTGACTTATGATTTGGTGTTCGGATCTTTTATTTTTGTCCCTCTTTGTAGTATGACAAGTTGTTTATCAATTGTGAGCGTCATTGTAATTTGATGTGAAATGTTTTGCTATGCCATGTCAGATGCATGATTTCTGACGCTCTAATTACAAACATGACACTAAACAGAGGCTCATTTTTCATCTTTCAATACACAATTTACTTCAATAATACACAATTTACTTCAATAATACTTATGAGATTTCTGACGCTCTAATTACAAACATGACACTAAACAGAGGCTCATTTTTCATCTTTCAATACACAATTTACTTCAATAATACTTATGAACTGTATCAAAACCAAACACAGAACAAGTCGGCCATCTAAATGTAATAGGAGTTCCATCCCATATACAGGGCATTGCAATTGTTCATAGATCATCCCATGCATCTTCCAATCTTTATAATAGAACCATGTCAAACCTTTTGCCGCTCCTTTTTTCTATATAGCAACTTCTTGTTTGTTTCGTTATTCATAAAGACCACTGTTCTCTTTGCAAATATATTGTCCTCTTTCAATTTTAAGTCATGTTACCACTTAAAATTGTTTGTATTTTGTGGCCCAGATTTGCATCATTTTTTTAACTCAGGTATTTCATCAAATAATTGTTTTGTTATTTGAGGATGAGAGGGGTATTTTGGACAATAAGATTAAGATTCTCAGAAAATATGTAGCTCAACTAAATATAGGAAATTAAGTTTTCAACTAACATTTCTAAAGATGTTTAAGACCTACCAAACATGTTTTATATTCCTAGGAATCATAAATTCCAGGAATCATAAATCACAGAACCAAAAAAAAATCCTTGTACCAAACGCCCCCTTGTAGAAATGTTTAAACTTTCCGAGCTTTGAAATTATTAAATACACTTATAAATAAAACTTAAATAATAATAAATAGAAGGGGTAAAATTAATATGCAAAATGCTAGACATACATGAGTTTTTACCCCAAATATACATTATAAATGCATTGTGGTCCACTTCTCACTAAAAGACAAAGTTAAAACCTTGTCTTTTAGTGAGAAGTGGGGCCCAATGTATTTATAATGTATGTTTGGGGTAAAAACTCATGTATGTGTAGTCATTCTCAATTAACATAGAAGGAATTTCGGAGAGTAGAAGGCTATAAGAGCATATGTAGTCGTCAAGACTCAAAATTTTCAAATTTAGGGAAAATAAATAGGAATTTTGAGTTGGACGTCGTCAAAAACTCAAAATTTGGTCGAATGGTCGATCTAACAAATTCAAACCAATCTCACCCGTTAACTAAAAAAAAAATGAGTCCAACATATTTACAATTTTTTTTCTTCTACGCAACGTACACATAACAATTCCTATAAGCCATTTCCATCTCATCTCTTGATCAAAAAAATCAAACCAATCTCAAATATAGACTATATGCATAAACAATCTTATAGGCCATATTCCATAAGAATTTTTTTTTTTTTGGGAAAAAAAGCACATGATGCAAGACCTTCTTGTGTCCGTGCTGTTTTGATTTTTTTTTCTTTCGATGCCAAATGATTTTGTGCCTGTTTCTTCAGATTTTTTTTGAACAGACACAAGATATGATCTTGCGTCCGATATTTTTTTCTCCTTTTTAATTGTTTAAATTGCTCAGACGCAAGATCATCTTGCAATCGAGAATTAATTTTTGTATCGGATGCAAGATGATATTCTGATTTCTATATTTGAGAAACTCCTATATCGTCTCTCAAATATAGAAGAGTACTGTTCCATTTTTTCCAAATTTTGGAAATATAGGAATGCTTACAACAGCTCGTTCCCTATATCTTCAAAATTTTGGAAATATAGGGAACGACTACAGATGCTCTAATATAACAATAACAACAACGGAATTTTCATCCTAAAATTATGGGGTCCTTTGCAATAATCCATATCCTATATTCATCTCTACTGAATGTCATCTCCTTCGTCATGTGTTGCTTCTGCGGAACACACTATACCAAACTAACCTTTGGCACTTATCGTTGCAGTGTGGTGGCGTTGATGCAATCCATCGCGGTGAGAACGCCCCACCAAGTTATTTTATCATTCAGTACATAAATGACCTGACTATTTTTATGCCATCTCAAACCGATTGAATTTTTTCCAAACTGACCCACGTTTTGGAAGTATTTACCAAACTGACCCACTTTTGAAATTGTATCCCAAATTGACCCAAACAACGAGTACAGATCTATGGTTTTCTCCAACACTTGAAAATTTTTTAAACATGAAATTTCTACCTGGAATGTATACAACTACACTCACTATCTGAGATAGCGAGTTCATTTGAACTAGACTCGCTATTTCAAATAGGAGTATAGCTGTACTCATTTTTTCGGAGAAATTTTGAACGCGAAATGTATACAACTACACCCGCTATCTCAGATTGCGCGTCTAGTTCAAATGAACTTGATATCTCAGATAGCGAGTGTAGTTGTACTCATTTTTTTAGAAAAAAATTGAACATGCAATTTCTACCTGAAATGTATATAACTACACTTGCAATCTCAGATAGCAAGTCTACTTCATCTGATTTCGCAATCTCAGATAGCAAATGTAGTTATACTCATTTTTCAGAGAAATTGTAAACATACAATTTTACCTGAAATGTATATACTACACTTGCTATCTCAGATATCGAGTCTAGTTCAACTGACCTCAGATAACAAGTGTAGTTGTACTCATTTTTTCAGAGAAATTTTAAATATGTAATTTCTACATGAAATTTATAGGCCTACATTTTCTATCCCAGAGAGAGATGTTAGTTGAAGTAGACTCGCTATCTCAGATAACGAGTAGGTCAATTTGATAAGTAGTTTTGAAAGTGGGTCAATTGGGTTAATACATTCAAAAGGTGGGTCATTTTGGAAAAACAATTCACACTGATTAGCACAGATATACAGACTTGGGACAGGCAGTGAAAAGAAATGAGACTTCAAGCACTCAGCGAAAGCGTTGAGTTAAAATACAAGTTATAATTAATTGAAAATACATTTAGTGACATGCAATTCTCTTAGGGCCTTAAAACTTTTGTCTAATTTGGTTTGACAACTAAACAGAGGGGAGGAGAAGCAAAACTAATTCCTTTGAGAGTGATATGGCCAAAAATGGGATTAAATCGAGACCGTTCAAACCGGACACGAATCTCTCATGGGTAAAATGGTAATTTCCACCACAAACGGGTCCGAAATGGGAACTGGGTTTTTTCTTCAAGGCCCAGTAACCCGAAAACGGATCTGTCCTATTGGGTACGAGTAACGACCCGTTACAAACTAGCCCAAAGACTTGAAGAGTAATTCAAATTCGTGATTATCTCTAAGAGACTGTTTAAACCGCCTCTCTTATCATGAAACGAGTTTAAATTCTACGTCTTATCCGAAAACATTGGAACATAGAGATAAATTGATTATCTCTAAACTGTCTCTTAAGGTAACTATAAATGCCCCTCTCCCCCACCATAACGAGGTAATCAATATTTTCCACATAAACGCTCTTTCATAATCTTCTTGATTACTGACTTGAGCGTCGGAGGGTTCATTGCCGGGATCCATCCCGGTGTATCGAACTTTTTGCAGGTTAACGACAACGGCAAGGAATTAGTTAAACGCTGGTGAAAGTCAATAGGTTTGCCTTATTCGTTTCCTAAAGAATCCACAAATTTATCTGTTTGCTCCCACAGCAAAATCAGCAGCAACAGAATTACGTCGTCTATGGAAAACAAAAAGCAATCCAGCCTTACTGCACCGGTGAAGTTGTTTCCTAAGCTATGCCACCGAAGAAGGGGAAGGCAGCGGTCTCCAGCCGCAGAGCCACTCCCATTCCTTCTCTTCCTCCACTTCATGATGTCCTCCCTCAACCTGTCCAGCAAGTCTAGCAACCGCAGCTCGAACAGCCTCTCACTCAACCTATCCAGCAACCGCAGCCTGGATAGCCTCTTCCTTAACAACCACACCCCCAGCAGGCCCCTCAAGGGCCTCAAAGGGCTGTCCCGGGGGGACTCTCGTCGAAGTCGGAAAGGCAACCTCCTCTTCACGATCATATCTCAGTACATAACCCCTCATTCGACTCCATGGCCTCTCACAGTCCTCTAACGCCAAAGGATCCCCGACACGTTATTGTCAATCATTAACATGGGTTAGATCTTCAGACCCGCTTGAATAAGAGGCAGACCCATGACAGAATTCCTCGCCGTGAACATCAAAGGTGTCTTGCGATTCGGTCCCCTAAAGCCCGATCCTCCCGTAGTCCAGACCATAGAAGATCGAACTCTTCCAGGAGGTGGAGGGAGTCAGCCCCGTGCCGTCAGAGGAGGAGCTGCACCCCGACCGGTCGATCCGCCCCAAGAGACCATCGAGATTGGGAAACACTTGTCACGAGGGCGAAGTTCTAGGATTTTCAAGAAGTCATTCTGCAGGCCCTCAAGGCCCTCAAGTTCCTAACCATGATCAACGAGCACCTAGTCCTCAACCTGCCCCAAGCCATCACCACCGTACTTCCAGTCCCCTTCCGCATGAGGATGAGTCCCGAGGATCAGTAAGATTTGACCGGAGGGAAGACTCGGTCTACCATCGTCTCCATGAGATGGAAAGGTGCCTTGGCAGAATTGATAGAAAAGAGGAACAACGGGCGAGGAATTTCTGCCCAAGCAGGCCTCCGTTCTCCCGAACCATCATGGAAGCCTCGGTCATGGAAAACTTCAAACCCCCTCACTTTGAGTCATATAACGGGGAGTCAAACCCCGCTGACCACATTGAGAGTTTTAAAACTCTCATGATGATCCACCAGAATTCGGATGCGCTTCTTTGCAAAACCTTCCCGGCCATGCTAAAGGGGCCTGCGAGAGAATGGTATTCTCCACTCGCCTCTGCCTCCATCTTCTCCTTTGATCAGTTCAAGGGGCTCTTCCTTACCCATTTTGTAAGTAGCCGTCGTGCTGAAAAGATATGCACATCTTTGCTGGCACTCAATCAAAGGAAGGGCGAGCGGTTAAGGGACTATGTCAAGCGTTTCACCACCGAGGCCCGGTCCCTCCCCTCCCTAGAGTAGTCGGAAGCCTGTGTTGCTTTTCGACACAACATCAACCACGCCGACTTGAAGGCATCTCTCGCTAAAATGCTCCCTCGAGACTTCTCGGAACTCCTACTGAGGAGCGAAAAATATATTAGGGCAGAAGAGGCCCTCCTCCCACTTGATCAGAAAAAGCCCCTGTCCGGGAACAAACAGAAGGGCGCTGAAGATGAAGGGGCTAACAAGCTTCAGAAAGATAATGGTGGTCAGCACCGCCCTCCTCCCTATTTTGAGAATTTTACTCCTCTTAATGCTAGTATTTCAGCCATCCTAATGGAGGTCGGGAAAGAAGGTATGCTCCCACCACCTTCGAAGATGAATACACGATGCAAGAAGAGGAATATGGACAAATGGTGCCGCTTCCATAGGGATCACGACCATGACATGGATGACTGTCGGGCCATCAAAGATGAGATTGAAGCCCTCATTCAGATGGGGCAACATTCTAAGTTCGTAAGGATGGATGGAGTATATCCTCCTCGGCCTCCCAGAGGGGCTAATAAGCGAACTGAGCGACCTGTCGAGACCCCAGATTCCAAAGTTAAAGCTGTCCTACACCTCATTCACGGAGGCCTAATGGGGGGAGATTCGAACACATCCCGAAAAGCCTTCGTCAGAGAGGTGAACTCGGTACAGAACCATCATCCCCTACGGGCCTTGGAGTTCCTGTTACCTTTTCTGACAAGGATTTGGAAGGCGTCCGAATGCCTCATTGTGATGCTCTTGTGATTAACCTCCATATGACCAATTTCGAAGTACGCTGAGTCCTAGTCGACAACGGCAGTTCGATTAACATCCTTTTTCTAGAAGCCTTCCAGGGTCTCAAGTTTTCTAGGAATCGATTCAAGCCCACAGGCTACACTCTCCATGGGTTCTCTGGGGTGCCAGTGACGATCGAGGGAGTGATTACTCTCGACATAGCCGCTGGCAAAACCCCGATCACCCAAACCGAACCGATGGATTTCATGCTGGTAGACGTGAGGGCCGCTTACAATGTCATTCTGGGCTAACCCGGCCTAGTTGCTCTCCAGGCCGTACCCTCAGTGAAGTTGAAATTCCCCACCACAACAGGGGTGGGAGAAGTGAGAGGGAGCCAGGAGACGGCTCGCAAATGTTACATGACTTTGGTAGGAAGGCCGGTCCTCTCCCTTGATGCCCTTGAGCTCCCACAAGAGAGTAGGCAAGCCATCTCAGAGCCGATCGACGAGTTGGAAAAAATAGCCTTCTCAGAAGGAGATCCGACCAGGTCATTCCAAATTAGTAAGGCCATTCCCCTTCCCGTCAAAACCGACATTATCCAATGTATAAGGGGGAATCGTGATCTATTCGCTTGGACTGCGACCGACATACCTGGAATCTCTGAAGAACTTCTCATGCATCGCCTTAGTGTTGCTCCTGGGGCCAAACTTGTCCAACAAAAGCGACGCAAGTTCGCTCCCGAATGTCAATAGGAAATCAAAGAAGAAGTGGAGAAACTCTTGAATGCCCAGTTCATATAGGAGGTTAACTATCCCGAATGGCTGTCCAACGTTGTGATGATCAAAAAGGCCAACGGGGGTTAGAGAATTTGCATTGATTTCACAGACCTGAACAAAGCTTGCCCAAAAGATCCGTTCCCACTCTCGAGCATTGATGCCCTGATTGATGCAACCTCCAGACACGAACTCTTGAGTTTCATGGATGTCTTTTCCTGGTACAATAGGATCAGGATGTTCCCTTCCGATATTTCGAAAAATTTGTTTGTAACTAAAAAGGGTCTATACTACTACCGGATCATGCCCTTCGGACTAAAGAACGTCGGTGCTACTTACCAGCGCCTTGTCAACAAGGTCTTCAGAGAACAGATCGGCTGGAACATACTAAATATGGCTCCCCCTTCTAGTGTCAATGACATACAGAGACTCATACGATGCCTCACGGCCATAGGGCATTTTCTTTCCAAGTCAGGAGAAAAATGTCTTCTGTTCTTCAAGGCCCTTAGAGGGGAGTGGGGGCAACAGCAGCAGGAGTCCTTTGATCAACTCAAAGCCTATCTAGTCAACTCCCCACTCTTCAGTAAGCCAAAACCAAGGGAAGTCCTTTATATATACCTCGCCTTGAAACAGACTTTCAGCGCTGTCCTGGTAAGAGAAGAAGATAAGACGCAAAAGCCAATATACTATATGAGTAAGGTCGTCAGGGACGCCAAACTCCGTTATCCAAAGGTAGAAAAGATGGCCTATGCGTTAGTCATGGCAGCCCGAAATCTCTGCCCCTACTTCCAGTCGCACTTAGTGGTCGTTCTCACCGACCAGCCGCTCAAGCAAGTTCTCTACAAGCTCGAAACTTTATGGCACCTTATGAAGTGGTCTATAGAGCTGAGCCAACATGATATCATCTATCAGACCAGAACCGCAATCAAGGCACAAGCCCTGGCAGAATTTATAGTAGAGAGTACTATTCCTGACCCCAACAAGGCGATAGAGGAACCCCCATTCTGGATTGTGTATGGTGATGGGTCCTCATGCGCCGACGGAAGTGGGGCAGAGATCATCTTGACTAGCCCCAATGACTTCGTTCTTCAGTACTCACTCCGCATAAGTTTTCGGGCATCAAACAACGAGGTTGAATATGAGGCTCTCATAGCCGGTCTATGTATGGTTCGCATGGCCGGGGCCCAGCGCGTCAAAATATTCAGTGACTCATAGCTGGTAGTGAACCAGATATCGGGGGAGTATGAGGCAAGAGTTGATTGCATGGTCAAATATTGGCCAAGGTCAAAGAGCTGATGTCCACTTTCAAAGATGAACAACTCCAACGGATCTCCCGAGAGGAGAATGCATAGGCAGATGCCTTCTCAAAGCTGGCTTCCTCTTCCTTCTTGAGGTTAGAACAAACCTATTGATAGAAGTCCTCTTGAAACATAGCATCGAGGAAGATGGTCCCGAACTGATGGAGACGCTGCCCCTAGCACTCGGGGAGAATTGGATGATGCCCTTGCTCGAGTTCCTCAAAGATGGAATCCTCCCTCCAGACCCTAAAGAGGCAAGAAGATTCAGAACCAGAGCCGAGCGATACCCGCTCTTCGAAGGGGTCATGTACAAGCACTCTTATAGCCAAGTGCACGGCAGACCCTACTTGAGATGTCTCTCCCCTAAGGAGGCCCAGTACGCTCTAAAGGAGGTCCATGAAGAGATGTGCGACACTCATTTGGGAATAAGGTCCCTCGCCTGCAAAATCTTAAATTACGGATACTTCTGGCCTACATTCCTTAGTGACACCGAACAGCACATTCGCCAATGCGCCCCCTGCCAAAAGTTCTCAACAATTCAGCGTTTACCACAAGCCCAACTCTCTTCCTTATCCAGTCTGACCCCTTTTGCAATGTGGGGAATGGACTTGCTCGGGCCGTTCCCTCCAGCGTCTAGCCAGCTGAAGTTCCTTGTCATTGCAATCGACTACTTCTTCAAATGGATCGAAGCTGAGCCTCTAGAAACGGTCACTAAGAACAAAGTCCAGTGGTTCTTTTGGAAGAACATCGTTTGCAGATTCGGTGTACCTCGAATCTTAGTAACGGACAATGAGACCCAATTTACTAGGGCAGCCTTTCGCGATTTTTCTACGGACCTAGGCATCCAGCAACGGTTCTCCTCGATATCCCACCCGTAATCCAACGGTCAAGCAGAGAACGCTAATCGACAAATTCTCTCAGGCCTAAAGAAGAGACTGGACATTCTGCCAAGGGGTTATGGGTCAAGCAACTCCCCAATGTGTTCTGGAGCTACCGCACTACTAAGAGAACCCCCACAGGAGAATAACCCTTCAACCTTACTTACCGCTCCGAAGCCGCCATCCCACTGGAAGTTGGCCTACCTTCGCTCCACTTGATTGCCTTCAATGAAGAGCAAAATTCGAACCAGCTTCTGGGCAACTTTGACCTCATCGATGAAATTCGAGAAAGATCCTCCATTCGTTAGGAGATTTATCAGTGCAGGATTGAGCAGTCCAACAACAAGAAAGTTCGTCCCACTAATATCAAAGAAGGATATTTCGTACTTAGAAAGCTATCAATTTCTTTCCCAAGCAAGAAAGACAAGCTATCACCTAATTGGGAAGGGCCGTATAGGATCTCCAAAGTTTTCCGCCCTGGCGCTTATCAACTTGAAGACTCAGGGGGCAAGAGAGTACCAAGAAATGGAATGCGAAACACTTAGGTTGTGTTTGGCCTAGCTTTATTTGGGCTTTAAAGCTACTTCAGAAGGAGAAGCCAGAAAGTAGAGCTTTGAAATTAAAAGCTGAAGCTGTTTGGATAGTCAACTTTTTTTTAACTTTAAAGCTACTTTTAAGCTAGAAATTGTTTGCCATAAGATTTCAATTGTAAGCTACTTTTATACTCAATTTAAGCTTTTGATTTTATTTAAAAATAAAATATAAGTTATCAAATTACAAAAAAAACAAAAACCACACCAAATGTTATGGAAAAACAATATCAGAAAATTCCTGTTAACCATTACAAAATGAACAAGAAAGCCTTGAATGTCGATTTTCTCTCTCAGAAAGAGGGAAAATGTGGGTTGAACTGGTTTAGATATTTGTCCCCATTCACTAGGTATTTTTTTCAATGTCGAAATTGTGGAAGGCAGATTCTTGAGTTTCTTTCCTTTCATCCACTACCCCTGGAACCAATCATATCTGAACATCCTATTCTAGATGATATTCTTGAGAACCCTTGAAAGCTCCATTACACTCATACTGTGCATCATTAACTTTTTGGCAAACACTTTTTGACTTCGCTATTGACAATTGGTGAAAATTGCTTGCATTTTGCATTCCTCCCACCCCACCCAAATCCATAACCCTTCACTCACGCAAGGTCAACCTCAAAACGAACAATACTGTTAATCTACGGTCTTCGACGGCGTTTGACGGCGGGGTTCGACGGCGGTGTTCCCCAGTCGAGAGTGTTTGGCGACGAAGGGGAAGGGAGAAATTTTTTGTTGTTAGGGTTTGAAATGTGGGAAGGGCCAAAAAAAGAGAAAAGGTAAAAAAAAGGAAAAGGAGAAGCCAGAAGTTGCCCTTGAGGGCTTTTTTTGAAGCTCCTTTTCTTCATTAAAAATAAGCTACTTCTCCTTCTGTAGAGATTTTCAAAATAAGCGTTTGGCCCAGCTTCTCCTTCTAATGGAGAAGAGAAGCTAATTTTAAGCTGGGCCAAATGCTACCTTATTGAAGTACCAAGAGGGTGTTTGAACACCGCTCCAAGCAACTTCTGTTCCTAGAGCATTTCTAAGTTTTTATTTCTTCTTATTTAGTTGATTTTTTCAAATGTAATAATGGCTTGCAACTCAGAAGCAGCCTCTTAGTCATCTTTAATAAAAGCAGTTTACTTCTTAGAAAACTTGTTGTCTAAATGTTCTGTTTGTCTTGCCCCGAAGCGTACACTCTAAATATGAAACTCTCTAAACAACAAGTTTGGAGTCCAACACTTGGTTCAATGATACTTTAGCTACTTGTGAACAAGCGAGCACGAAGTGGCTTACCATTCGAAATTGCTCCCACAACTATTGAAAACTATCTTAATGAGAAGTTCGGAGTCCAACACTTGGTTCGATGCTAGTTTAGCTACTTGCGAACAAGTGAGTACGAAGTGGCTCACCATTCGAAATTGCTCCCACAACTGTTTGCTACTTTAGCTACTTGCGAACAAGCGAGTACGAAGTGGCTCACCATTTGAAATTGCTCCCACAACTGTTGAAAACTCTCTAAAAGATAAGTTCGGAGTCCAACACTTGGTTCGATGTTACTTTAGCTTCTTGCAAACCAGCAAGTACGAAGTGGCTCACCATTCGAAATTGCTCCCACAACTGTTAAAAACTCTTGAACACAGTGTTATTAGGTGAAAGAAGCTCGTTCGACTAAAACATTGCTCGAACACTACAAATAATTTTATTCCATTAAAAGTCAAGATACAAGTCTTATTCAAAGACTATGCTACAAATTTTTTTTTCCACCAAAGATGGAGATACAAGTCTTATTCAAGGCTACAGGCTCCTACAGAACTATAAAGTCTCGCTCTAACTCCTCCTAGGAAGTGGTACACTTCTATTAAGAGATACGCAAGGACGACGAGCGCCATGCCGCTCCCACCTGGCCTCCGAAGGGATCTCTAAGCCTGCGAGTCGAGTGGTACCATCGGGACCCATAGACCTAGCTGTCGCCCTAATAGATGCTCCGCTCGACGAGCCGGCCACTCCGCTTTGGGCATCCCCAGGATTTCGCAAAAGAGTAGGCAAAAGAAGCTCTAACCCGTGGAATGATCTTCCTTGGGCGTGCTCATCTCGAGGACACAAAGTGCTTTTAACGTTACTCCCCTCAGAAAGCCATTGCAGACGAAGATTCTCCACCTCTAACTCCACAACTCTCTCTTTGAGAGAGTCATCCGTCACTCTGAGCTTCAAGCGAGGCACTCGGCCTGAACTAACCCCCCGTGAGACATCGGAGATAGTCTTCTGAAGATGAGCCGCTTCCAGACACTTCTCGAGCACCATGTTCTTCAATTCGTCCCTCTCGGATCTCGCTTCGAATAAAGAGTGGCGAAGAAACTTGAGCTGCAAACCCTGGCTGACAGCCATCGAAGGGCAGACTTCCTCAACGTCAGGGGGCACTTCTCAAATTCTCTCTTCGAGAGGCCTCATCTCGATATCTCGGCGTGCAAAGGTCAACCTCAAATGACCTAACTCCCGCTCCGCTTTAAAAAGCATCTCCCGAGACCGAGTGAGCCCTAACTTTGTAACGCCTAGCTTGGAGCGGATATCTGATACCTCGCTACCCTGGGGAAACCAATCAAAGAAAGAAATGTAAAACACCCTGACTTCGAATAGAGCTACAAGATACTTTTGAGTTCTAACTCTGAGGAGGCTAAGTGCTGGGTCTAAGGGGAGCTACAAAATTGATCCTAAGTACAAATACTAGTAAACTAAGAACTTTAAGCCTCACAGCCAAATACTGAGTCCAAAAAGCCCATTTCATTTCCAAAAGGAAAATACAAGACGGGTGGCCAGTCCGCTATAAGGCATCAGTACAAAACCACTGAGAAAAAATAACAAGTGCAGATACAAAAAGCCAAGGAGCCACCTTTGGGGGCTGCTCCGCGATCGCCTCCGGTACCCCTACGATAGCTGACTGAGGATCCGCCACGACATCCTCCTCTTGCTCTCCTTCTTCTTCTTCCTTTTTGCCTCCACTGGTGCCCCCTGCCCCCTCGGCCACTTCGAGTTCAAGAAGGGTATACAAACTGTACCCCAAGCTGTCGAAGCCGGGAACGCGTGCTTGTACATGTTTAACGGCCCTTGCATAGGACTGTTCCATGCTCGTGTGCATATGCGCTTTTGCCTCAGCCCTAATCGCCTCTGTAACCGCTTCCACTGCCGCTTCCTTCTCTCTCGCCGTGTCTTCGGCAGCCTTCTTGGCCATCTCCCTCTCCTTGTCAGCCCTTTCCCTCTCCTTGTCTGCCCTCACCATCTCCAAGACGGTCTGCTCGTTCGCCTTCGCCAAGGTAGACTAGAGGAGGCTGATCTGAGCGGCTTGAGACTCCGATAGACGCCACTCCACCTCGTACATCTTCACGGCCATGGCTCTCTCCAACCGATCCTTGTCACTCGCCGCTTTGAGTTCCTTCTCCTGCTCGGCAAACTACTCCAAAAGGTGGCTTAAGTGGCACGCGATCTACAAAAAAAAACAAAGGAAAAACTAAGCTTAGCGCAAGGAAAATTCATATGTTTTGAGAGTCCAAATAACTACTCACCGATATTGTCGCCCTAGCAATCTCGAGGGCATCGTCGCCCACTGTCCCCGCCTTCAACGCTGCTTGGTCTTTCGTGGTTGGCAGGTGACGAATCACCTGCATGCTCATGACAGAGTCCCCTAGGAAGCTGTCATGCTTCATCACTCGCCAATCAGGAACGAAGAGCTTTTTGTGCTCCTCGGTAAGAATTGTCTCCACCTCGACGGTAAGTGGTGGCACCTCGAGCGCCAGTGCAGTACCGAGAGTGAATTCTACGGCTGAGGGGTTAGGAGGGGAAGACAGGGCAGATGGAGTGGAAGAGGGGGGGTTCCAAGTTAACCACCGGGGCTGCCACCACTGAACCCTTCGCAGTTCGGCCAGATGATGGCCCCACTGTTGTTCTCTTCCTTTTCTTGCTATCGGTGGCCTTCCCACCTACTCCTCCTCGATCAAATAGCATCGCTCAAAAATTCATATCAGGGGCCTCTACAAGAACAAAGGTCAAAAAGTTAGTGCACAAAGAAAGCAAGATTAAAAGAAAATAAAAACAAAGGGAAATATCTGAAGCATACTAGGGTCGATCAGACTGAGACCCCCACCGAAGAGAACCTCCTCGGTCATATCCTTCCAACTCAGGTAGGGCGACCAAGGAGTTTTGATATGACCTCATCTTCCTCCGGATTCAATATGGGCTCGGCCTTCTCCCACCTCGACACATCCTCCCTCCATCTCGTAGAAAAATCCCACGGTTTGCTACCCCGGATCAAGAAATATTTCTCTTTCCAAAACTTGATGGAGTCCGGGTTCTCGATCAATTTCACACCCCACCGTGGCGACAAATAGTACCGTCACTCCATTTTGCTCATGCGATGGATCCGATAAAGTCTGAGCTGAGGCTCAACCCCCACTGCTTGGCACTGGAGTATGAAGCCGATGACATGCCGCCACATGTTTGGCATGTACTGAACAGGACTCAGTCCATACCACCACAATACCTCGGGTAAGAATGGCGAGGGGTAGACGAAGACTGGGGTTAAGCGCATCAAATGGGAAGACGCATGTATCTGGTGAGGTTGACGAACATGCTCGGAACCCCGGACCCGGAAGAAGTAGGATAAACTCCACCGGTATCATAAAGCTTCTTCTGATGCGCAGCAAATCCCTCTCCATGAGAACCGAAGGGATGTTATCAACCTCGGAGCATTCCCTCGGCTTGCTCTCCTTGTACGAAACCGAGCTCCCGTAGATAACCTTGGCAAGAAGATCGTCGGAGTACTCTTTGATTCTCCTGAGGCTATACAGAGTAGACGGTATCCTTCCCGACTCCCCCGCTCTCCTCACCTCCTCCACTATCATCTCGACAACCACTAACCCAACAACCTCCTTCCCCTTGTCCACTGTTGGGGGGACTACCAACAGGCGATCACTCCCCTGGTCTGAGGTGGAGGTCTCACTCCCAGACGACACCCTAGACATCTCGTAAAATATATAAAATAAAATATATATTTACCTTGATGTGACAGCTACGGTCGGAAAAGATTGCCGGAAAGCACTAATGATTGACCGCGAATGCCAGGTGAACCACCTATAATGCCCCGAACTTCCAATATGGAGAATTCGAGACACGAGCCAGGACCTTTACATTCAATTAGTCACCATACACAGAAAAGCAAGAAAATTTAAAACTTTTTATTTAACATAATATATTACAAGCCAAGTGTTACCATCATTTCAATAAATTACATCAGAGTATACATGAAAGAAACAAATAAAATTGGGATCTTTACTTGGAAGCTATGCCTTGCCTAGAGTTCTCCCAGATCAGTGGTCCTACATCCACAATCTAATTAAGTGGGGACGTCAGTGTATATACCGACGCTTTAAGGCTGATGACTAGCAACGAAATCTCAACTTTAAACTACACAATTTAAGCATGGTAAAATGTGCAGGTGTAGTTTAACTGTTCGTGGGTGTTATGACTTAGAATCTAATGCAATGAGAACTCAGGCTAGAATGCAATTATTCTAATGCAAGCGAGACTTTGGAACCGTATGCATCCCATAATTACATACGTCCATATCAAGCCGTTCTCCATATTTAGGGATTTGAACCCGCGTTATGAATTCTACTTTTGTACACAACCTGTTCCTGACAGATACAACGTGACTGATGAGGTTGCAGACATGGTCAAGTCCCACCAATGCAGTACGCTCATGGTGTCTATGTTTGCTACTACTACTCGTCGTACCAGACCTCACTCAAAATCCAAATGAACGTAGGGTATCCTCAATACAGGATAGCACGAAGCCTACCCTGTGGCACCCATAACTCATAGAACAATAGTCTATGGCCCGTTCGCTTCCCCAACATAGAACGTGATGGAATTTCGGGGTCCATCCCCTAGTTCCGACAGGAGAACCTCCTGTTCTTATCATGGTATTTCAGGAATTAACAGAGTGAGATACGTAACCCATGCTCCTAACTCGTGAGAAGGCACCGCACGTATCCTTTTGAAAGAAATGTACAACCCAATAACACCACCATGTGTCGGCCTATAGGACGAGTCGGATCATAAGGTATCATCCCTAATACCAACTCTTCCCTTTTGGCAAGATGTAGATAAAATGGTTAAGTAACAATCGTTACAAGTCACTACCCTAATGATGTCACTAATCCTAAACAATCTAACGGGGTTTCAACCTAGACTTTCTTAAAATCGTCATGGGTCCAACTCATGACCTATCGATCCAAGACACCGATGACAGGATCTCCCTCACTCACCACTATCCTTAACTCGGATCTCGTTTATATTCTCGGCCTGCGATCAACCTACACTGGTTAAGATATGCCGGCGCACGAGGCGTGACTTATCCACAGTTTCCAAGGTGGTAAAATACGAGTCTTGATGGTCGATGACCCCTAGGGTTACTACAAAACCCTAAACAAGCTTCTATCAAGCTAAGAACAATAGTGACTTTACCAACCATTATTACCCATAATTGAGTGCATGATTTTACCACTAACATTTCGCGGCATAACCCCCTTATATGAACAAGTATCTCGTGTTAATCTTACTAACGTCTTATTATCATCCATATATTGAAGGTGATGAACACTCACATGATATGGTCCAATTTTAACTAGAATGACATACAAACTAGAATTCATGGGTTCTTCATCAAATTTTAACTAGAACAATGTACAACTAAATTCATGGGTTCTTTCTAAAATTTAACTAGAACAATATGCAATATAAAATTCATGGGTTCTTTATAAAATTTAAACTGGAACAACATACTACATAGAGTTCATGGGTTCTTTCTCAATCTTATGTAGAACAACATGCAATATAAAATTCATGGGTTCTTTATAAAATTTAAACTAGAACAACATATTACATAGAGTTCATGGGTTCTTTCTCAACCTTAACTAGAACAACATGCAATATAAAATTCATGAGTTCTTTATAAAATTTAAACTAGAACAACATACTACTGATATGGCTAAAAATAGGGTTAGATCGGAACCGTTCAAATCAAGCACGAATCTTAAAGCTCAGGGGTAAAATGATAATTTCACCTATAAACAGGTTTGAAATGGAAACTGGGTCTTTCTTCAAAGCCCAATGACCCATAAACGGATCTGTCTTACTGGGTACGGGTTCCAACCCATAAGAAACCCAGTCTGACTAGATAGGAGAGGATTCAGATTTATGATTATCCTTAAACAGCAGGTCTTAACCACTTCTATCCATTTACATCGGGAAGTAGAGATTTAATCTTATCCTGGAACTGATTCTTAAGGCGGCTATAAATACCCCTCTCCCCCACTGTTACCAGGTAATCAATATTTTGCCAACTAAAGCTATTTCTTAATCATTCATATTACTGACAAGAGTATCGGAGGGTGCGTCGCCGGAATCAACCCCTGTGTCTCGCACTTTTTGCAGGTTAACGGTGAGAGGATCTCGGTCAAACTCCGGTGAAGGTATTCAGGTTTGACTATTCACATTCCCTCGAATCCACAAATCTATCTGTTTGCCCCCACACCGATTTCAGCGGCAACAGATTGGCATCGTCTGTGAGAAACTTTCGAATAGCAGTCCAACCTCTTCCATCGGTCAAGACCGCCTCCAGCCATGCCACCAAGGAAAGTAAGATCTACAGCCTCCAACCGTAGACCCACTCCTATTTCTCCTTATCCGCAACCAGAGGCTCCCCTCCAACCCATCCAGCCCATCCAGCAACAGGGATAGCTCCCTCCTTAACCTGGTCAGCCACTGCTGCAGGGGCAGCCTCCTCTTCAAAAATCCTCAACCCCAGCAGGCTCAGCTCTGGCCCCAGAATGCTGGTGTAGGGACCTCTCGTCCTCATCCTCAGAAGCAACCTCTTCACCACGATCATATCTCGGTACATAACCCTTCCACCGACTCCATGGCATCCCATAACCCTCGGCCTTCAGAAGATCTCCGCAACATCATAATCAATCGCCAGAAGGAGGAAGACCTTCGCCACCATTTGTATGAGAGGCGGGCCTGAGAGGGAGCCTCCCGCTCGGAACGTCCAAATGCGCGATCTCCTCACCGCCGCAGGAGGTCCCCTCCTCCTAGGAGGCGGAGGGAGTCCTCCGAGTATCATCGAAGGGGGAACCGTTCTCTCGCTGGTCGACAGGCCCAGAGGGACCAGAACGGATCCATCACCAGAGAAGAATTCCGAGACTTTTAGGCAGCAGTCTTGCGGGCCCTCAATGCCCCGCCAAACAACAACAATAATATTCAGAGGGTCCCCACTCCTGAGTCGGTTCGAAGCCCTCGCCATCGATCCCAAGTCCTCCTTAAGCTCCGAGCCACCGCCATCATGTCCCTAGTCCTCACCAGTCTCCGAGTTACCGTCGCCGTAGCCCACGTTCCCCTTCGTACGAAGACGAGTCCAGAGGCTCACCCGAATACCATTGAAGGGAGGATGCTCTCTATCGCCGTCTCCATGAGATGGATAGGCGCCTCGGCTAACTCGATAGGAACGAGGAACTAAGAGGGAGGACCCTTCATCCAAGCAGGCCTCCATTCTCTCGTACCATCATGGAGGCCCCCGTTCCGGCAAATTTCAAGTCTCCGTAGTTTGAGACATACATGGGGGTCAGACCCCATGGATCACATCGAGAGTTTCAAAACTCTCATGATGATCCACCAGGCCTCCGATGCCCTCCTATGCAAGACATTTTCGGCCACCCTCAAAGGCCCGGCTCGGGAATGGTACTCCCGCCTCACCCCGTCCTCCATCTTCTCTTTCGACCAGTTCGAGACCCTTTTTATAACCCATTTCGTGAGTAGCCGCCGCTCCGAAAAAACAAGTATTTCAATACTCTTCCTTAGTCAGAAGAAGGGCGAGAAACTGAGGGACTATGTCAAGCGGTTTACCACAGAGGCCAGGTCCATCGTCTCTCTCGATCAGTCGATCGCCGCGGCTGCCTTTCAATCCAATGTCCTTAACTCTGACCTCCGCTCGTCCCTAGCCAAGAAGCCCCCGCGAGATTTCTACGATCTTCTTCTCAGAAGCGAGAAGTACAATCGGGGGGAGGAAGCTGTGCACTTCCTTACATTAAAAGGATCCTCTTCTGGAAATAAGAGGAAGGCTGCTGAAGACGAGGGAGCTAAAAAGCTCCAAAAAGACAACGGGGGTCAGCGTCGTCCACCGCCCAGATTGAGAAATTTACCCCTCTCAACGCCAATGTCTCGGCCATTCTAATGGCGGTTGAGAAAGAAAGAATTCTACCTCCTGCCCCAAAGATGAACACTCCTGGGAAGAATAGGGATAAGGAGAAGTGGTGCCGCTATCATATAGACCGCGGCCACGGCACCAATGACTGTTAGGCCCTGAAAAATGTGATCGAAGCCCTCATTCAGAGAGGGAGCTCGGCAAGTTTGTAAGGAAGGACCGGGTCGATCCTCCTCCACCCCCAGGGGGCTAATAAGCGGCCCGAGAGGCGTGAGGAGACTCCCGACTTCGAGAAGGAGCGCGTATTGCATCTTATCCATGGAGGTCCAATGGGAGGAACCTCTAATTCCTCCCGAAAAGCCTTCGTCTGGGAAGTCAATTCGGTGCATAGCCTCCCCCCTCCCAAAAGTCTCGGAGTCCCAGTTACTTTCTCGAATGATGATCAAGAGGGTGTCCGAACCCCCCACTGTGATGCATTGGTGATCAACCTCCACATGACCAACTTCAAGGTAAAAAGGATTCTAGTGAATAATGGTAGTTTTGTCAACATCTTCTTTCTAGAGGCCTTCCGAGGGCTCCAATTATCGAGGGACAGGCTCAAGCCCGCCGGTTACACTCTCCATGGGTTCACAGGAGTGCTAGTGACGATCAAGGGTGTTATAACCCTCGACGTAACCGCTGGCAAAGCTCCTACTACCCGAACGGAGCCAATGGATTTCATGGTTGTTGACGTCCCAGCCGCCTATAATGTGATCCTAGGTCGACCGGGCCTAGCTTCTTTAGAAGCAGTCCCATCGGCCTACCACATAAAGATGAAGTTTTCCACCAAAGTGGGCGTGGGAGAGGTGAGGGGAAGTCAGGAAACGGCCCGTAAATGCTATATAACCTCGACTGGAGGACCTGTCCTCTCCCTCGAGGCCCTTGAGATTTCCCAGGGGAACACCCAGCCTATGTCCGAGCTGGTAGACGAGTTAGAAGAAGTGCTTTTCTCGGAGGAGGATCCGACCTGGAAATTCTTAATCAGCAAAACCCTTCCCTCTGCCCTCTGCTCCGACATAGTCCAGTGCATAAAAAGAAACCATGACCTCTTTGCTTGGATAGCAGCTGACATGCCGGGGATTTCCGAAGAGCTTCTTGTCCACCATCTAAGTGTCGCTCCGGGGGCCAGACCGGTCCAACAGAAGAGGTGTAAGTTCGCCTCCGAGAGCCAGCAGGCTATAAAGGAGGAGGTGGAGAAGCTTCTCAAAGCCCGTTTCATACAGGAGGTCAACTATCCAGAGTGGCTGTCCAACGTTGTGATGGTCAAAAAGGCCAATGGAAGTTGGAGGATCTATATTGACTTCACAGATTCAAACAAGGCATGCCCCAAGGATGTAGAACCTCGTATTTTCAAATATTATTTGAAAATGAATTTAAATGATTTTCTGGAGATTTAATAAATATTTTCTAAAAGATTTATCTTTTTACACGTGCCAAACACGTGTAAATAATTTTGGTGTAAATATACAATTTTATATTTTTAATAAGTTCTCATACTTATTATGGAGTGTATTCTAAATTTTGGGATTTTTCTGAATAAAGAAACTATTTTTACATATATCTCGAAAGAGATGGGCTTTTATGTAAAAAGTCGTTTGGATCTTAAATAAACTATGAAAATTAGTTTTTACTGATATTTTGGTTTCCCATGGTTAGCATTTCAATTTAAATATATTTAGATTTTATTTAAAGTCGATTTGGTGAAGATTTAGTCGAAAAGGGTGTTTTTGTAAATAAGGAATTCTTGTAGAATTTTGTGCAAATGTTTTTCTTTTCTGGAAAGTAAAAGTCAGATATTTTGATTGGAAAATATAATATGTATTATTAGATATTATTTCGGATTTTTCTGAATTTTTATGAATATTTTATGATGTAATTGCAAATATTACAAAAGGGAGGGCTTTTGTGCAAAATTGCCACCCTGAGTTGTAAATCTAAATTTTTCTTGTTTACTGGACTGCTCTGGGTTGTTGGACAACTCAGTGATAAAATATTTGATTTGGTTTTGATTTAGTTAATCTATTTTAACTAAGAAAAAGTTATATGAGTAAAGTTATATTTTTGGGAGGACTATTTTGCAAATACATTTCTAAAACCCTAAATCTTATTTCCGGCCTGTATAAAAGAGGGTGTGCAGCCGTCATTCGCTGCACAACTCCAAATTTATTATATTATTATTTTCTTGGTGATCAAGAGGAGAATTTTTGGAACTCGCAAAAAGGAAGGCTTTTTGTTGGATCTTTTCAATTCAAAGGTGAGTGATATTATTTTACTTTGATTTGTTTTGTATGTAATATGAACTTTGTTTTGTGGTTTGATTTAAGTGAACAATTGTTTGATTGTTGTTTGGCATGTATGTTTATTTAGTACCTTGCATGAAAACGATGCAATGGTTGTTGTTTGTAACATGTATGTGAAATCTAAGAATGTTGAGTAGATCTTGGTTCATAAAATTGTATTGCTAGAAATGCATGTTTATGATTTGAGTATGGTTATGATCAGATGGAGGAACATCTGGATCTTGTGTATACAAATCAGTTTTGGTTTTGAGTTGTGGAAGATATTGAGTATTGAGAAATCCTAATGGAAGAATTAGGAGTTGAGAACATGAGAATTGAGTTTTGAGATATTGGATGATTGAGTAATGTGTCCATAACGAAGATTATTTGAGAATTGTCATTTTGCTTGAATACGAACTATTTTCATAAACAAGGAATCTTTAGAAAAACTTCAGTTTTGATTATTGTATTCAGATCTAAATTATGAAAACTATAGGCCGACAGTCGACTGGTCTACTATTCAGTCGACTGGCACGACCCAGCTGTGGTATCTTTAGTTTTTCTTGAAAATCCGTTCTGGACAGTCGACTTAGACCCTTTTCAGTCGACTGGTACACTTAGAAATTATTTTTCAATGTTATCGTAGATTTTTCTCTGGTAAGTCGACTTATGACCTTTTAAGTCGACTTATATTGTATTTTAAGTCGTCTTAGGACTTTACAAGTCGACTTATAACACTTAGAATATTTCCTTAAAGATTTCTGGAATTTCTCCCTGGTAAGTCGACTTAGGTTTTTATAAGTTGACTTATGTCTCCTTTAAGTCAACTTATGTTTTTATAAGTCATCTTATAATGTTGGTAAGTCAACTTATGTTTTTATAAGTTATCTTATATTGTTGGTAAGTCAACTTATGTTTTTATAAGTCATCTTATATTGTTGGTAAGTCAACTTATGTTTTTATAAGTCATCCTATATTGTTGGTAAGTCAACTTATGTTTTTATAAGTCATCTTATATTGTTGGTAAGTCAACTTATGTTTTTGGTAAGTCAATTTATAATTTTTGTAAGTCAACTTATAATACTTAACTTATTTTCTGAAAGTTACTGGATTTCTTTCTGGACAGTCGACTGGTGAGTTTTGTAGTCGACTGTAGACACTTAGATCTTACTTCTTAAAGATGTTAGTTTTCACTCTGGACAGTCGACTGGTGACCTTTTGCAGTCGACTGGTACTGATATTTTTCTAAGGTGTTTTGATGTTCTTTAAAAGACTAACTATTTAAATGTTTTGGATCTATAATCTACTCTTATAAATATTACTCTTCTATAGAACATATGCTTTCAATATATATTACGGTTGGATTTGGATTATGGAATCTATTAAAGACTTGAGTTTTGTTGAGTGGAGAGATTTCTCCTTGATCGTTTGACGATGAATTAGTGAGTTTTGGTTCTGTTGAAGTCCCTAGGAGTTGAGCGGGAGTCCCGCGAACCGGCAGTTGAGATTTATTGAGATAGGCCTGGGGGGTCTTGGTTAGTTGTTGTTTTTGAGTTATTTAGATGTTCGCGTGATGAAGGTTTACGGGCCTATTCCCGAATAGGCAGGGAGATGATTCTCCGGATAGGCAGGGTGCATTTGTATGTACCGGGTGTATCTGCACATTTCGTGGGGTACACGGCAGGGAGGTAATTCCTGGATAGGCAGGGAGATGATTCTTCGGATAGGCAGGGTGCATTTGTATGTACCGGGTGTATCTGCACATTTCGTGGGGTACACGGCAGGGAGGTAATTCTCCGGATAGGCAGGGAGATGATTCTCCGGATAGGCAGGGTGCATTTGTATGTACCGGATGTATCTGCACATTTCGTGGGGTACACGGCAGGGAGATAATTCTCCGGATGTTGTTTAGACAGGGTACATTTGTATGTACTGGATGTATTCTTGGTTTTATGCTTGTGTTTTCCAGTTTTCTTACACTTGACACTTAGGCTAACTTCACTTGTTGTTTTTATTTTATGATGTTTTCATGCTTTACATCTTTTGTTATTTCTCATTCAGTTATCCTTGTTGTTAATACATGCCGTTGATGATTTTATATTTTATGATTAAATTATGTTGTTTTGTTTTTATATCACTCACACCATTTATGGCTGACCCCTTTAGTTTGGGGGTTAGGGATCATCTCTAGCCTCATGTGTTACAGGTTGTTGCTTAGAGCCGGGAGGCTTGGATGCTTGAGTTAGTTTTGAGATAAACTGTCGTAATAGAGCTTTGTGTAAATTTGTGTAAAAAGAAGTATTGTGAAAAGAAAGTTGTAATTCAAGGTGTTTGTAATTCCGCTGTGTTTGAAAAAGATTGTTGTAATAAAAGTTTGGAATAAAATTATTTATGTTTTTGAGCTATGTGTACTATTACATTGAAGTTGATGCTGGGATTGTGCCACGTATTTTCTAAGTTATTATATTAGAAATTCGGGGCGCTACAAAGGATCCCTTCCCACTCCTTAGCATCGACACCTTGATCGATGCCACTTCGAGCCATGAGCTGCTGAGCTTCATGGACGCATTCTCCGGATACAACCAAATCCGAATGTTCCCTCCAGACATCCCGAAGACGTCCTTCGTCACGGATCAAGGCCTCTATTGCTATAGAGTGATGCCCTTTGGGCTTAAAAATGCTTGTGCCACCTACCAACGTCTCGTCAATAAGGTCTTCAAAAATCAAATCGGGCGGAACATGGAGGTTTACGTCGACGATATGTTGGTAAAAAGCATCAATGGGTTTGACCATGTCGCCGACCTCTAAGAGGCCTTTGACGTGCTAAGAAGGCATAATATGAGACTAAACCCGAATAAATGTGCATTCGGGATCTCATCGGGTAAATTCTTGGGTTTTATGGTCAGCCAGAGGGGGATTGAAGCCAACCTTGAGAAGATAAAGGCCATACTCAATATGGCTCCCCCCTCATACGTAAAAGAAGTGCAAAAGCTAACTGGGTGCCTCGCGGCTATAGGGCATTTCCTCTCCAAGTCCGGGGAAAAGTGTCTCCCCTTCTTCAAAGCCCTCAAGGGGGCTAAAGGCTTCGAGTGGGGCCAGCAGTAGCAAGAGTCGTTCGACCAACTCAAAGCCTACTTGGTCAACCCCCCACTCCTCAGCAAGCCGACACTCGGGAAAACCCTTTACCTCTACCTCGCCACCTCCGAACAGACCCTCAGTGCTGTCCTAGTGAGAAAAGAAGACAAGGCACAGAAACCTATCTACTACGTGATCAAGATCCTTAGAGATGCTGAGCTCCATTATCCGAGGTTGGAGAAGATAGCCTACGCCCTGGTTATGGCGGCTCAAAAGCTTCGTCCCTATTTCCAATCTCATTCGGTGGTCGTCCTCACCGACCATCTGCTCAAGCTGGTCTTGTATAAGCCCGAGACCTCCGGACGTCTAATGAAGTGGTCAATCGAGCTGAGTCAACACGACATATCCTATCAGCCTCGAACCGCTATCAAAGCTCAAGCGCTAGCAGAGTTCGTAGTGGAAAGCATGATCCCTAAGGTTAGTCAAGCGACAAATGGGCCACCCATCTGGACAGTGTATTTGGATGGGTCTTCTTGCTCTAAAAGGAGCAGAGCCGGAGTTATCCTGGCAGGCCCAGATGACTTCATCCTCCAATACTCCCTCCGCATCAATTTTTAGGCTTCCAACAATGAGGCTGAGTACGAAGCTCTAATAGCGGGCCTGGGCATGGCTCGCAAGGCAGGGGCGAAGCGTGTTCGAATGTTCAGCGACTCTCAGCTCGTGGTGAATCAGGTCTTGGGAGAATACGAGGCACGAGATGACCGTATGGCTAAGTACCTAGCCAAGGTCAAAAGTCGCATGGCTTCATTCGAGGAAGCACAACTCCAGCGGATCCCTCGGGTGGAGAACGCCCAGGCAGATGCCCTCTCGAAACTAGCCTCCTCCTCCCTCCAAGGCCTCGAGCAGACCGTCTTGATCGAAGTTCTACTAAAGCCCAGCATCAAAGAAGAAGCCCCCGACTCAATGGAGTCGCTTCCGGTCCGACTCGAAAATAACTGGATGAGGCCTATAGTTGAGTTCCTTAGAGACGAGAGCCTTCTCCAAAATTCCAAAGAAGCTCGCCGAATCCGAACAAGAGCAGAGTGGTACACCTTCATTGAGGGAGTCCTGTACAGACGCTTCTACACCCAAGTAGATGGCCGACCATACTTGAGATGTCTCTCACCAGAAGAAGTCCTATATGCTCTGAAAGAACTCCACGAAGGAATAGGCAGAGCCCATTAGGGATCAAGGTCCCTCGCCCGAAAAGTCTTGAATTATGGGTACTTCTGGCCTACCATCCTTCGGGACACCGAGCAGCATGTCCAACAATGTGGCCCCTGTCAACAATTCTCCACCATCCATCGTCTACCGCAAGCTCAACTCTCTTCCCTCTCAAGTCCAACTCCCTTCGCAATGTGGGGAATGGACCTGCTAGGTCCGTTCCCACCGGCTCCAGGCCAGCTCAAGTTCCTAGTCGTGGCGATCGACTATTTCTCCAAGTGGATTGGGGCCGAACCACTCGCAACTATTACTGTGAACAAGGTGCAATAGTTCTTCTGGAAGAACGTGATCTGCAGGTTTGGCATACCTCGAGTCTTGGTGACTGACAATGGAACACAATTCTCGGGGGCAACATTCCGCTCCTTTTGTGAAGACCTCGACATTCAGCATGGGTTCTCCTCCACCTCCCACCCCCAGTCCAATTGCCAAGTAGAGAACGCCAACAGGCAAATCCTCTCGGGCATCAAGAAGAGGCTAAATAAGTCGGCTAAAGGATTGTGGGTAGAGCAGCTTCCTAACATACTGTGGAACTACCACACTACAAAGAGAACCCCACAGGAGAGTCGTCCTTCAACCTCACCTATGGTTCTGAGGCCGTAATCCCCTTAAAGGTTGGTTTGGCATCCCCCCGCCTAATTGCATATAATGAAGAGCAGAACGCAAGGGAGCTCTGAGCCAATCTGGACCTTATCGATGAACTCCGTAAGAGAGCCTCGATTTGCCAAGAGAATTATCGAAGAAGGATCGAGCAATCCTACAATAGAAGAGTCCGTCCCACAGCTCTTAAGGAGGGGGACTTAGTACTCAGGAAGCTAGCCATCTCGTTCCCCAGCCAAAAGAGCAAGCTAGCCCCAAATTGGGAAGGACCATACAAGGTTTCGAGGGTAGTTCGCCCCGGAGCGTACCAACTTGAAGACCTCGAAGGCAGGAAGATACCAAGAATATGGAACGCCGATCATTTACTGAAGTATCAAGAGAGTGTTTGAACGACTCTCCAAGCACCATCAGTTTTTAGGCTATTCTATTTGTTTTTCCATTGTAATAACAGCCCGCAACTTAGAAGCGGCCGATTAGCAACAATTAATAAAGAGTTTCTTTTGAATAATAATTCTCTTGTGATCAGTTTATTTCTGTTTAATACCCCAATTGTATTGTCCTAAACGACGAGTTCGGAGTCCAACACTTGGCTCGATTCTGCTTCTCCAACTTGCTCTTAAACGAGTTAGAAGTGGTTCGCTATTCACAACTGCTCCCACAACCATTGAATCTTTCTCAAAGGACGAGTTCGGAGTCCAACACTTGGCTCGATTCCGCTTCACCAACTTGCTCTTAAGTGAGTTAGAATTGGTTCTCCATTCGGAACTGCTCCCACAACCATTGAATCTCTCTCAAACGACGAGTTCAGAGTCCAACACTTGGCTCGATTCAGCTTCACCAACTTGCTCTTACGCGAGTTAGAAGTAGTTTGCCATTCGGAACTGCTCCCACAACTGTTGAATCTCTCTCATACGACGAGTTCGAAGTCCAACACTTGGCTCGATTCCACTTCACCAACTTGCTTTTAAGCGAGTTAGAAGTGGTTCGCCATTTGGAACTGCTCCCACAACCGTTGAATCTCTCTCAAACTACGAGTTCGGAGTCCAACACTTGGCTCGATTCCGCTTCACCAACTTGCTCTTAAGCGAGTTAGAAGTGGTTCGCCATTCGGAACTGCTCCCACAATCGTTGAATCTCTTTCAAACGACGAGTTCGGAGTCCAACACTTGGCTCAATTCCGCTTCACCAACTTGCTCTTACGCAAGTTAGAAGTGGTTCGCCATTCAGAACTGCTCCCACAACCGTTGAATCTCTCTCAAACGACGAGTTCGGAGTCCAACACTTGGCTCGACTTCGCTTCACCAACTTGCTCATAAGCGAGTAACAAGTGGTTCGCCATTCAGGGGTGCTCCTACAACTATCTGCAACCATAGGTGCTAACAAAACACACAAGTGCGAAAAACAAGTATCATTTCTGAAAAGTTTGAGGAACAAGCCAAGTTACAAAGCCAACTACTCGTCTTTACGACGAGTTACAAAACTTGAAGGAAAAAAAAGTACAAAGAGCTACTTCAACGCCTCCTGGGGGTGGGGATACTTTGGTTTAGAGACACTCGGGGATGACAACACCGTATTGCCGACGTCTCACCTCGGCGCTCGTCTCTAGGCCGGCAAGCTGAGACGCATCCTCTGCACTGCTTCTAACGGTAGCCCCAACGGATGCTCTGCTCGACGAAGCAGCCACCCCACTTTGTGCGTCACCAGGGCTTCGACGAGTAATGAGCAAGCGAGTCGCAAGCTCGTAAAAAGAAATTCCTCTATCGCTCTCTTTCCGCGTGCAAGAGGTGCTCCTAACATTGACGCGCTCGGGTTGGGGCTTAAGACGAGCGACCTCCTCCTCAAATTCAACTATTCGTTCTTTCAGTGAATCGTCCTTCACAGTTATCTTCAAACGAGGCAGCTGTGCTGAGCTCGCGGCACCAGAGTTGTCAGTGACAATCTGACGAAGATGAGTAACCTCAATGCTCTTGTCGACCGTCACCCTCTTCAGCTCGTCTCTCTCCGCCATCAACTTGTCCATCGTTGCTGTCAGCTCGTCTCTTTCCGCCATAAGCTTGTTCCTCACTACCGTCAGCTCGTCTCTCTCAGCTGCTAGTTCGTCTCTCTTTGCCGTCATCTTAGTCAGAGAATGACGGAGTCGCCTAAGCCTCAGACCTTGGTTAACGGCTGTCAACGAACCATAATCATCACCTTCGGGGGTCGTCTCCCCGAGCCTCTCTTCTAACCGCCAGATCTCGAGGTCTCGATGGCCTAAGACTAGCCACAGATGATTCTGCTCACGTTCGGCTCTGCGAAGATCCCACTCAACTTCGTAAAGCCGCTCTTGGCTCCTAGCGAGGCACAACTTCATTGCCCCTAGCCCGGCCTCGGGACGAGTCGCCTCGGTCACATAAGGCACTTCGGCATGCTACGTCACTTCTACGATCTGAAAATTTCAAAGTGAAACCGCGGTGAACACTTAGCCAAGACTTCAAGGCAAGGCGACGTCAACACTTAGCCAAATTTCGAAAATTTTGCAAACACATAGCCAAAACTTCAAGGCTAAGCCTTGGTGAGCATAGTGCGAGACTCAAGGGTTCGATAACCAAGGAATTCAAATATCCCCAACACTTAGTCAAAATAGAAAGTTTCATTCATACAAAAAAGTGTTGGCTAGTCCGCTATAAGGCAATACAAGAAAAAAGAAAACGAAAATACAAAGCAACTAAAGTCAAGGGTCCACCTTGGGTGGTAGCTCGGTGACAGGCTCCTCGGTGGTCGCCTCTCCTTCCTCCGCCGCTCCGGCTTGGGGGTCGGCCACAGCCTCGTCACCCCCTTTCTCCACCACCACGGCCTCGGGATCGGCCACAGCATCATTGCCTGCTTTCTCCTCCCCCTCCTCGTTCTCCGCCTCTTGATCGGCTTCGGGGTCCTCCTTGTAAGCCGGACCCCACAGCCCGTACCTCGACCTGTCGAAGCCGGAGACTCGAGCCTCGACGTGCTCGAGAGCAGTGGCATAGGACTTCTCCATATTCGCCATCATATGCTTCTTCGCCTCGGCCTCTATCTCCGCCCTCACCGCCTCCACTACCTCGTTCTTCTCCCACATCACCTCCTCTAGTGCCTTCTTTGCCTGTGCCCTCTCCTCGTCCGCCTTGGCCGCCTCCGAGGCGACCTTCTCGTTTGCCTGGGCCAGGGCCGCCTCCAAGCCCACGACCTGAGCTGCCAAGGCTTCCGAGCGGTGCTGCTCCGCCTCGTACAGCTTCACGACTTTCGCCCTCTCCGCTCGGTCCCTGTCACATATGAGCTTCAGCTCCTTCTCCTGCTCGGAATATTGCTCGAGGAGGTGGCTGAAGTGGCACGTGATCTAAACAGAAGAGGAAAAGAAGCAATGAAAATCGAGCTAAAGACTTAGAAAATTTTTGAGTTATCAAAATCGACTAAGAGACTTACCGACATGGTCACCCGAGCTATCTCGAGAGCGTCATCGCCTGTCGTCCCCGCCTTCATCGCTGCTCGGTCCTTCAGGGTCAGGAGATGGCGCAAGGCCTGCATGATCATGGCCAAGTCCCCCAAGAAGCCGTCGTGGTTCATCACCCGCCAGTCGGGGACGAAGAGCTTCTTGTGCCCCTCGATCAGAATTGCCTCGGCCTGCTCGGTGAGGGGCGGGGCCTCGAGCGCTAATGCTGCCGAGATAGAGAAGCCTTCGGCCGAAGGATCAGACGGGGTCGGCTGAGGAAGAGCAGCAGCCGAGGTAGATCGCTGAGGAGACGCCAGGTCGACGGTCTCGACTGCGGCAGAGGACATTTTGGCAGGTCAGCCAGACGAAGGTTTCGCGCTCGTCCTCTTCCTCTTCTTGGTGTCGGAAGCCTTGTTTCGCTCGGCCATGATCGCCCTAAAATCCATGTTCGGAGCCTCTTCCAAATAAAGAAAACAAAGTTAAGACAAAAATACACAAGGAATAGAAAGTAAACAGAAGAACAAGATGTCCAGAGCGTACTCGGGTCGATCGGACTGAGGCCCGACCCTGTGGAGCACCACCTCGGTCATATCCCTCCAGCTCAGGGTCGGGAGGTCGACTAGCTTCGCCATGCCTCGGCCGGAGTCAACACCAGCTCGGCTTTCGCCCACTTCGGCACATCCTCCTTCCACCTGGTCGGAAAGTCCCACGCCAAAGGGGCTCGGATCAGAAAATACTTGCCCTTCCACGACTTGATAGAGTTCGGATTCTCTATCAATTTGACGGCTTTCCGTGGCGACAAGTAGTATCGGTGTTCCGTCGTGCTCATCCGGGTGATCCGATACAGGCTTCGGAGAACAACGAGCTGAGGCTCCACCTTCGCCGTTCGACACTGGAGCAGAAACCCGAGCACGTGTCACCACATGTTCGGCATGAACATGATCATGAAGGGGTGAAGGAGAAGGCGCAGGCCTGCATTTAGCGCATCGTAGGCGAAGACGCACGTGTCATGCGTGAACGCCGTGCACGCTCGCACCCCGGGTCCGGGGAGGATTAGAGTGTACTTCGGGGGAATCACGAAGCTCTTCCGTATCCGAAGCAGGTCCCTCTCCATCAGAACCGAGGCGATGTCGTCGACCTTGGTAACCTCCTTCGGCTCGTTCTCCTCGTACGTCTCTGATCTCCCGTAGATGGCCTTTGTCAACAGGTCACCGGTATACTGCCAGATCCCCTCATGGCCAGATATCTACGTCGGCAGCCGACCCATTTCTCTTCCCCGTCTGACGGGCTCTACCACCGTCTCGACAATCACAGACCCGAGCCACCTCCTTCCCCTTCTCCTTGACGAGCAAAGCGACCGGCTCGACCACGGACGACCCTATTATCTCCTTCCCCCTCTCTCGGCTCAGCACTTCTGCCCCCTCCTCTTGAACGGTCGGACCTACTAACCGCTGCTTACTCTGCCCTCCCGAGGAAGAAGCCTCGCTACCCGAGGACGCTCTATACATCTTGAAAAGTATATATATATATATATATATATATAATTGAAAATATATATATTTACCTTGATGTGACGTTCTCGGTCGGAAAAGTTCGCCGGAAATCGCCTTGCCATGCCGCGACAGCTAGCACAACCACCCAAGAGCAAAAATCACTGCTAGCGGAGCGACTCGAGAGCAAAAAATTTCTGAGAGTGAAAAGTGAAAGAGTGGGAGAAATGGTGAGGGGGGGGGGACTTATAGTAAAAAGAGCGCGACTCTTGGGCTTCTAACGTATTGGGCCCCACTCAAGCCCGTTAAGAAGGCTAAATGACAGAATGCAGAAGAGCGGGAACACCCTAGGAACCGACCATATAGCTCGGTAGCCATAGAAGCGCCGAGCTACCGAGGAAGAGCTACCAAGCTACTCTGACCTACCGAGGCACTCAGCCGAGCTACCGGGGCACCGACCTCCACATTTGGAGAAAAATGCTGCCGAACTCCTTGGGCCGTCAGATTGTCCCAAGATTCGTGCCAAAAGCTGATGAACAGATCAGATTTCGCCACGTCTACAAAACAACAAAAACACATTTTCTCGTGATCTGAGCCTCGTGCATCGTGATTTGCGCCGTGATGGACACTCCAGATTTAGCCACGTAGCTCGGCAGCCCACGAAGCGCCGAGCTACCGAGGCACTCAGCCGAGCTACCGGGGCACCGACCTCCACATTTGGAGGAAAATGCCACCGAACTCCTTGGGCAGTCAGATTGTCCCAAGATTTGTGCCAAAAGCTGATGAACGGCTCAGATTTCGCCACGTCCACAAAATGACAAAAACACATTTTCTCGTGATCTAAGCCTCGTGCATCGGGATTCGCGCCGTGATGGACGCTCCAGATTTAGCCACATAGCTCAGCAGCCCATGAAGCGCCGAGCTACCGAGGCACTCTGTTGAGCTACCGGGGCACCGATCTCCACATTCGGCGAAAAATGCTGCCGAACTCCTTGGACCGTCAGATTGTCCTAAGATTCGCGCCAAAAGGTGATGAACGGCTTAGATTTCGCCACGACCACAAAATGACAAAAACACGTTTTCTCGTGATCCGAGCCTCATGCATCGTGATTTGCGCCCTGATGGACGCTCTAGATCTAGCCACGTAGCTCGGCAGTCCACGAAGCGCCAAGGCACTCTGCCGAGCTACCGAGCTACCGAGCTGCCCATACGGAGAAAAGAGCTTCCGAGCTACTCGAACCGTCAAATTGCTCAGATATTCTTACCCCTAGCTGATGGACGGTCCAGATCTTACCACGTCATAAATAGGTATATTTTTTATTTATTAAATTCGAATTATTTATTTAAAAATTACGAAAAAAGATTAAAAATTCAGGAAAATTAATTTAAAATTCTGAAAAATAATTATAAATTCGGAGAAATATTTTTGAGCCCTTGGGTAAATAATTATTGCTTAGAATAATTAATTAATGCTCTCGAAAAATAAATCACCGCTTTGCAAAATTAAATAAATGATCCGAAAAATAATTAAAAAATCAAGGAAAATCACCAAAAATTCAGAAGAGCTCAAGAACAATCTTGAGTGCGATACCAACTCAAAAAAATATCATCATGCCTCGTATAAAACCCGAAACCCCTCATTTGGACTCCGATACAATCTCGCAAGCCATTAAATCAGTAAAACTATTCCTCAAAGACTGATCAAACTCAGTCTTCGGTAGTAGAGGGCTCGTGATATGGCTAAAAATAGGGTTAGATCGGAACGGTTCAAATCGAGCACGAATCTTAAAGCTCAGGGGTAAAATGATAATTTCACCTATAAACAGGTCTGAAATGGGAACCGGGTCTTTCTTCAAAGCCCAATGACCCATAAACGGATCTGTCTTACTGGGTACGGGTTCCAACCCATAAGAAACCTAGTCTGGCTTGATAGGAGAGGATTCAGATTTATGATTATCCTTAAACAGCAGGTCTTAACAACTTCTATCCATTTACATCGGGAAGTAAGGATTTGATCTTATCCTAAACTGATTCCTAAGGCGGCTATAAATACCCCTCCCCCCCCACTGTTACCAGGTAATGAATCTTTTGCCAACTAAAGCTCCTTCTTAATCATTCAGGTTACTGACAAGAGCATCGGAGGGTGCGTCGTCGGAATCAACCCCGGTGTCTCGCACTTTTTGCAGGTTAACGGCGAGAGGATCTCGGTCAAACTCCGGTGAAGGTATTCAGGTTTGACTATTCACATTCTCTCGAATCCACAAATCTATCTGTTTGCCCCCCCACTGATTTTAGTGGCAACAACTACATAGAGTTCATGGGTTCTTTCTCAACCTTAACTAGAACAACATGCAATATAAAATTCATGGGTTTTTTCTCAAATTTTAATTAGAACAATCATGCAATAGGGGT